>CM069140.1:42450778-42787775 GCA_035221665.1 Okamejei kenojei
GTTGTTTGTCTTCAAAAAAAATAAATACAAGTTTTGCTGGATACAGAGAAAACAGAAACTCTTACTATCACTATTTTTTCTATAAAAGGCCTGTCAGTATTATTTTCTTCAATTTTATCTTGTTCAGCTTTAGCAATGAGGTTGTCATTGCATTTCATGACTGCAGTTTCAAGCTGTTTAACTAGCAGAATAACTGCACTTTCTTTCCTTTTCTTTGCTTGACATTCAACAATACTGTGATAATCGGTGTCTGTGTGCTGATGTCAAATAATCTGAAGAACACCAGCTTCAGTGTTTATATAGCATCCCCTCTGTGCATGTTGTCAACCATTCACGTTCTGTTTCCTATATGGAACAGTCTGGGTCAGGAGCCAATCTCTGTCAAAGACTTTTCAATGGTTTTACTAATCATTCCATAATCTGTTGTATCTCTGCAAAGAATATTTCTAATTCCTTACAGCACTGCAATTTATATTTGACTTAATTTCATCTCCCGTACATCCTCAGTATGGAATTTTCATTTCATCATATTCTTTCTTCGAAGCTCAGAAATATGGACCTCTTCTCTTTATCTGCAAATTACTGAAACATATTCATGCAGTTCACATGCCTGTTTCTAGTTCTGCAGCCAATATATATCCTGCATTGTGTGTCGTGCTCCCAGTTGCGTGTTCTTTTCTGAATTTAAATTCCCCATTATTAATGGCCATGTCTCAGCTGCCACATCTCTCACCCCAGAATTCCTTCACTAAAACATTTCAAAGAGTCTGCCTCTGTTTTTCCCTTTAAGGCAATTATTCAAACCTTTTTATTTTACCAAACATTTGGTCATCTTATCAATACCTCCTTTTTTGGCTAATTGTGAAGATTTAATCGTCAACACCCTTGTAAATACACTCGTGATTTTATTGAGATTCATAAATTCATGTTTGTGTTGGAACTGTGGGTTGACAAACCTCCAGGCCTTGATAATCTTCATCCTACAATCTTAAATTAAGTGACCAGTAAGATAATTAATGCATTGATTTAATTTTCCAAAATTGCCTAGATTTGAGGAAGATTCCGTTAGATTAGAAAGTAGAAAATGTTTTAATCAAAAATGGAGGGAAACAAAAAGCAGAAAACATTAAGCGGCATAATATTGTATAATATCTATCTCAGGGAAAATATTAGAACCTATTATGAAATATGTTAACATGGTTTTGTAGTATTTAACAATGTTAACATGGTTTTGTAGTATTTAAAGAAATAGTGTTTGTTCAATTCATTGCAGTGTTTAAAATAGTAACTTGTGGTGTAGATGAAGAAGAATTGGAAGGTACGCTACCATCAAGCTCCAGGAGTTATTTGATCAGGTGCCACGTGAAAAGTTATTGTAGAGAATAAAATGCATGGTTAGGAGATGAATGGTTGTGAGTAAAGTTTGCCTTGTGAACAAGAAACAGAAGGTAGAGAAAAATTGGTCTTTTTCTGGTTGGCAAGATGGAAGAATTTGTGTGTCAAAGGGATCAATCTTCAACATTTTATTATTTATCTAAATGACGGATAAAGGAATCACATATATATTCAAGATAGATTTAGATTTAGCTCCTAGGGCTAAAGGAATCAAGGGATATGGGGAAAGAGCAGGAACGGGGTACTGATTTTAGATGATCAGCCATGATCATATTAGCTCATAGGGCCGAATGACCTACTCCTGCACCTAATTTTCTATGTGTATATATCATTAAATTTTCTGATGATGGATAGATAGGAAAGTTAATTGTGAAGAGACTAAGAGGAGGATACAATGGAATTCAGATAGAAGAGTTGGCAGATTTCTGAAAAAAGGAGTATTAATTAGGAGAATATTAAATTGTAATAAAAGAAGCATAGTATCTGAATGGTGAGAAATTGCAGAGCTTGGAAAGTCAGAGACATGAATATCTTGGTGAATGTTTAATTTAGTTTAGAGATACAGCATGGAAACAAGCCCTTTGGCCCACCAAGTCCATACTGACCATCAATCATCCATTCACACCAGTTCTATGTTATCCCATTCCCTACAATCAGGGCCACTTACAGAGGCTGAGGAAGGAGACCAGAACACCCGGAGGAAAACCACATTGTCACAGGGAGAATGTGCAAACTTCACACAGACAGCACCCAAGGTCAAGATCAAACCCTGGTCACTGACGCTGTCGGGCAGTGGCTTTACCAGGTGTGCCTCTGTGCTGCCAATGATTTGGAAAATATTAATATGCAGGTTTAGCAAATAATTAGGAAAGCTAACGTTATTGTTGATTGCAAGAGGAATTGAATATAAAAGTAGAGAGGTTCTCTTTTCAGTTCCAATTGGGCATCGGTTGGTTCACATCTTGAATACAGTGCAGGATGACTTAAGGAAAGATGTTAATACATTGAAAGCAGTTTGGAGAATGATTACGATTGTATGTGAGATAGTTAGGTTGGCTGATGTGGAAAGCTGGGTCATTTAACCACATAGCGACTGAAGCTTACAAGGGTGATGGGGAACATTATTGAAAAATATGTGATCCCGATGGTCTCAGCAGGGTGGATGTAAGGAAGCCTTTGGACATTCTTCAACAAGAGGTCACATTTATTAAAATAGAGGATCACCCATTTGACAGAAATTAGATGATTTTAGTTTCACTCAGAGGACCATCATTCTTTGGAACTCTCTTCATTACATGGTGGCAGAAGCAGAACCTTTCAATCATTTTACGGTAGAACTAGATATGTCAGAAAGCAACCCACCGACTCCAGTATCTTGTCTAGTAAACTATCTCCTTCAACACAGACTCAAGAGCTTCTTTTTTTATTGATTCACTTGTAACAGTGCTGAAGAGCAGGGTGATCTGTTGTCCACTGAAGCAGGGCAGATTAAGCTCCTTTGCATTTCTTTACCAACATCTCTGAAATAAATGGTTGCCAAAAACATCAACTGATACTAACTTAGCAGAAAAGTTAAGTCAATAACATTTGTAGCAAACATGTAGGCAGTAATCCAGATGTATTACTACTGGATTACTACTCTATATAAACTTCGAGTGTCCTAAGCAAATATATATTGTTAATCTGTGGGGTAATAGTTAGTATTTATTTTGCCTCATTTCCCAAGGTTAATTTACGCAACTTTCATTTTTCCTGCACTGTAGTTATAGTAAGAATGTTGAGCAAAGGAAGCATGCATGATAATATTGTGATTTCCAAAGTAAAAATGAGCACTTATCTTCTTCTTCTTAGCATAATATTCTTATCTGTTGTTCAACTGAGACTGACAGACCACAATTCAAACCCCAGGCCATGCTGAGTAATGTGCCATAAGTGAGACATTGATTCATTGGCCTGAAAGCTCTTTGTTAAAGAGAGATAAATTAACAGGGTTCTTCCCTATGATTTAGATGATTTTTTTTACTGCTATTGCGTGACATTGGAGAAGGCAGAGGATTGAACTTGGATATTAAATACATATGATGGAAAAAGCAAGCCGTTGAGTTCTCCGTGATACTTCTGCACATCACCAAATTTACCCCTTGCAGCTGGGATTACAGCTGCTTTGGTCCTAATTTGGGTGCTTCTTAAAGCCTCCTTTAACCAAGCGTTTTATTGTCTCTCCTGATAGCTCCATTTGTGGCCGTGCTTAAAATCAAAATTTTGATTCAAAGCTCTTTTGAATGGCCTTGGCTGGATTTAATATGACTAAGACATTATATCAATTCAAGTTATTGTAATATGCCGGATGTTTGAATAATTACACTTGAACTTTTATTCGCAAATTATGAGCTGTTGCAATTTCAGATATGCCAATAGATAGATCTGCCTATAGATAGGTTGAATGTAATCAGTTGTCCTTAATGTACATAGTTGTGCAGTTATCCAAGGGCTATAAACTTATTTTAATTACTAAGGCCTCAATTTTATTTTTTTTTCACTGTGAGGACTTGTAGAGTTTTGGCAAATGTCTGTAGACAATATTGGATGGAACAACTATTAGAATAAAGGATAAAGTGAACAATCTCAAAAGGCTACAGATGCTTAGTCCCTGTGGTATAATTTCCATTTATCTATTTATGCTTATCTGTTTTTGGGAAATGGTTTTCTCAGAATATAGCAGCAGATATTTATAATACTTAATGTCAATTATCTGTTTAATGTAATAATCTTGAAATTGAGCAATAATCACAACACAAATTGATTCTAACCCTTGCTATTTCCTTTTTGCACACATTTATTTATGGAAAGAAACTTTCCCTCAAATTGTGGTTCACATCCTATAATAAATTGCAAAACTTGCATATTTTATTATGCATAAATGTTTTGCGTTTAGCATTTCCAGAAGTTAAGATAGTGCTCATTTTTGGAGGGAAATGTCTGTCTTCATTATTTAATAACTTAAGTCACTTTGGAAAATTATTAATACCTTATCATTTGCATAATTAAGGGTGTAATGGAATTCTGCAAGCTCCAGTGATGAAGGACTGAATCATAGATTAGGTAAACCAAGCTGCATTTTACTGTCTCCAAAGGATTGTAATTTGCTGCAGTGTTAAAAACTTCAGATGAGTCCGTATGACCATAGGTAAATACCTTCCACCATTTTATATTTTATTGTGCGACTGATCTGATAACATCACTATCAGGAAGTGGTGTGATACTATTCTGACTGATAGAGAACCCTACCTTTGCTAACCATCAGGTCTGTGCCTAAAGTATTTTTAATGCCATAGAAATTGAGGTATTCAATTATACAAAAAAAAAATCCTTAACTCTGCCACCTTCTCACTGCTGTGTGAATATTGGTGAACAATTGGACTCCAAAACTATCAAAGCTTAACACATTGAATAGGGCAGTCAGCAATGGATGCATTGCATGACTTGTCTTTTAATTTGATGAAAAGTTAATAAGTATACAAGATGCCAAAGTGTCAAACTCCTCTTAAAGATGTTATTTAAAGCACATTTATCAGCATTTGAATTACTTAAACAATAGATTTATATATATCTATGTAGATACAAATTTGCTCCATTCCTCTGTGCTGCTTGTTTCTTTCAGATCCGGAAACATATTTCTTTAGTGACCTCACAAACTCAAAGGTCACACAGCAGAAGTCTACAGATGTGCAATCAAGTAATTTTTTTTTTTACAAATATTGAATTGTTTATCAATTACACTGAAGCAAAGAGAGATTTGAAAGTGAACTGCAACATATCTGTATGCAACGTATGTGAGAGGATGAAAGCTGGACTATTATTGAAAACAGCAAAGATGAGTTTAATGTAGTTTTATTATGTACCTGTTGATGTATCAATGTTTCTGTGCCACAAGGGTATCCAAGTGAACCAGTTAAATAATGTCTAATGAAATACAGGAGCAAATAACTGGAGCTTTGCCACAGCTTCAGCGAGTGTCTGATGAGAGATCATTGGGCTTCTTGTGTTTGGACACAGCAGTACAATGTGTTTGGCTTGATATTATGTGGATCCTAGCAACATGTCACATCAACAGTGTAGTGTCTCACGTGGGGCTACTTGGAGCCTAGTAACACATCACAACAACAGATTGCGTCTGGCTGGTGATATGTAGTGCATAACAACACTCCATAGAAATGGTGTGACTCAGGGACCCTGGCATCTTAGCAACCTATCAAACCGGCAGAGTATGTCTGTCTTGAGGATATTGGAAGCTTAACAGTGCACCATAACAATGCTGTGTATGTGATTACATTGCCCAGCACAGTTGGGTCTGGGTAATACTCCACTTCCTCAAAAGTAAGAGCCCACAAACCAAAAACCTTTTTGAGAGGAAAAAAAAAGCAAATTCAGAGTAACAGTACATTCTGATACTTTACTGGGCTAATTAATATCTTGCATTATCCACAGGGCACAAAAACTGTTTCACTCCTGACTTGACTTCTTTTACCAAATTGTAGGCTGCCAATTATGGTTTATGAGGCCAACTCCCCGGTAGAGTATTTTGGATGTTTCCCAAATGGCTGTTCAGTTTTCTTGAATATGGTGTGAAGTAAATGTTCTCGGAATCCTTTGAAGCAAGTGAAAATGTGACACTTCTGGCATTTTCGGTCTCAAAATCCAATGGAATTATTTTGCAGGTTTAGTTTAGATACAGGAGCATGGTTTATGAATGTAGCTCATCCTTGAAAACATTTTCTTGCATGCATACTCTTTTCTCTATTATTAACCTGACAAGGAATGTTGTTTGAAGTTGCTAAGTAAACATGCTGAGGCACCATAGAACGTGAATGATGCAGAATGCTTTTTGCGCTGCCTAACTCTTTCTGTCTGCAATCTCTTTCCCTTTTCCCTCCTCTTCTCTCTTCCCCCACTCATGCTGCTTTTGCACCCCTTTCCCTCCCCTTCCACATTGCACAGGCTGTCGTTTCATGACCGAGCATTATTAAAATTGCACTTATCAATCATTCTTGCCAGGAATGCCATCGCCTACTACATTAAAGAAGTCAGAGAAGTCTGGTTTCAGCAGTCCCACGCCTTCGCAGACCACCTCCCCTCGAACAGCATTTACACATCATCATCGGCCTGTGATTACAGCACCCAGAGGTGAGGCACGGCCGCTGAGAGCCCTTCCCTGTAGCTCCTACTAAAGAGTCTAGGGTCTTGGCCGAATAGCTTGTAGTTTAGTGCCTAAAGTTAATAGACAAGAAAATTATATCGCTAGGAAATAAAATCCTTGTGTGTATCATGGGCTGTAAAACTGTGAGGTGGTGGATCTTTTTTTCCAGTTTGATTATAGAATTAGAGGGAAAAGATTCATAGTGATGATTTTTAAAGATTTTAAATTAAAATTCAATGGTTTTGTTAACAGTTGGTTGCTTCCCATGTTTTCTGTCAATTCAGTGATTTTTTTTCATCAACTATTTTTATCCACGCTATATTTGAAAACCTCTTTCAATGACTTCATTACATGTGCCTATTATAATTTGCTGTGCCTGGTTGCTGTAATAATTAATGACACGTCTCAGCTAGATCATTTTCCATCTACATTTCCTTTCATCTTGTTACTAAAATTAAGAAATTACAAAAAAATGTTCAGGATAAGTGATTGTCTGCTAGATACAACCGGGGTCTTGACATTTTAGTGCGTTCAATTATCGTACGTGTACAACTTTACCAATTAAAGATGAATTAATCCACCTTTTCCAGAATTTGGAATACGATTAGATCTTGATCTCTGGAATTTTAAATGTTAAACCGCAAAAGAATTTTTAAAAATTCAATACAGGTGAACTTCATTTTTTTGAAAATGCTTGTAAATATTCATTAGAGGTGAGAGATACAGTGCCCTCCATAATGTTTGGGACAAAGACCCATCATTTATTTATTTGGCTCTGTACTCCACAATTTGACATTTGTAATAGAAAAAAAATACCTGTGGTTAAAGTGCACATTGTCAGATTTTAATAAAGACCATTTTTATAAATTTTGGTTTCACCCATGTAGAAATTACAACAGTGTTTATGCATAGTCCCCCCATTTCAGGGCAAAATCATGTTTGGGACACAGCAACGTCATGTAAATGAAAGCAGTCATGTTTAGTATTTTGTTGCATATCCTTTGCATGCAATGACTGCTTGAAGTCTGCGATTCATGTACTTTACCAGTTGCTGGGTGTCTTCCCTGGTGATGCTCTGCCAGGCCTATATTTCAGCCATCTTTAGCTTATGTTTGTTTTAGGGGCTAGTCCCTTCAGTTTTCTCTTCAAGATATAAAAGGCATGCACAATTGAGTTCAGCGGGTGATTGACTTGACCACTCAAGAATTTACCATTTTTTGGCTTTGAAAAACTCCTTTGTTACTTAAGCAGTATGTTTGGGATCAATATACAATAGACAGTAGGTGCAGGAGTAGACCATTCAGCCCTTCAAGCCAGCACCACCATTCAATGTGATCATGGCTGATCATACACAATCAGTACCCCGTTCCTGGCTTCTCCCCATAACCCCTTACTCCGCTATCTTTAAGAGCCCTATCTAGCTCTCTCTTGAAAGTGATTGACTTGGCCACTCAAAAATTGACAATTTTTTAGCTTTGAAAAACTCCTTTGTTGTTTTAGTAGTATGATTGGGGTCATTGTCTTGCTGTAGAATAAACCGCCGGCCAATGAGTTTTGAGGCATTTGTTTGAACTTGAGCAGATAGGATGTGTCTATACACTCAGAATTCATTATGCTACTACCGTCAGCAGTTGTATATTCAATGAATATGAGTGAGTCAGTACCTTCAGCAGACATACATGCCCAGGCCATAACACCCCCACCACCGTGTTTCATGGATGAGGTGGTAATCTTTGGATTTTGGGAAGTTGCTTCTCTTCTGCTTACTTTGTCCTTGCCATCACTCTGATATGTTAATATTCATCTCATCTCTCCACAAGACGTTTTTCCAGAACAGTGGTTGCTCTTTTACGTACTTCTATAACCTGGCCATCCTATTTTTGCAGCTAACCAGTGGTTTGCATCTTGCAGTGTAGCCTCTGTATTTCTGTTCATGAAGTCTTCTGCGGACAGTGGTCATTGACAAATCCATACCTGACTCCTGAAGAATGTTTCTGATCTGTCGGACAGGTGTTTGGGGATTTTTCTTCATTATACAGAGAATTCTTCTGTCATCAGCTATGGAGGTCTTCCTTGGCCTGCCAATCCCTTTGCGATTATTAAGTTCACCAGTGCTCTCTTTCTTCTTAATGATGTTCCAAACAGTTGATTTTGGTAAGCCTAGGGTCTGGCTGATTAACATTTGTATTCTTGTTTCTGTCTCATAATGGCTTCTTTGACTTTCATTGGCACAACTTTGGTCCCCATGTTGATAAACATCAATAAAAGTTTCCAAAGGTGATGGAAAGACTAAGTGCTGAGAGCTCTCTTATACCTGCATTAAGGAGGCATTTGTACACCATATAGAGGCAATTTCTACATGGTGAAACCAAAATGTATAAAAATACCCTTTAATAAAATCTGACAATGTGCACTTTAACCGCATGTGATTTTCTCTATAACAAATCTCAAATTGTGGAGTACAGAAGCAAATAAATAAATGATGGGTCTTTGTCCCAAACATTATGGAGGGCACTGTATGTCCAACTTATCATAACCCATCCTTTTTGCTTTATTTAGGTATAATCTTCAAACCCAATTTATATTTTCATATGCATGATTGTATATAGTTATTTCTGTCAGCAGAAGGATAGAGACCAATCCTGCCACTTGGTTTCAGTGGATGTTTAAAAAGAATTGTAGTTCTTACAATAGAATGGAGTGCACTTAGCTTTGAAAAGTAGTGCCGAGTAAACACCAGTATTTGCCCTTAAAATGTAATGGAGTGAAACACCTCTCCAAAATGGAATGATTAGATAAGAGTGCTACTGAAATCTCTCGTCCAGCAATGACATTCAAGGCCCAGTGGTGATGTCAACAGGTATCTCCGTAGGCACATGATGCCCTGCTGATTCAGTCTTTCAATATAGTTGTTATCATGAATTTGTTTATGATAAATGTAGCAATGTTACAAAATTTTGAGATTTTGAAAATCAAGTCTGCAATTTGTCCCATCAGATAAAGCATAAAAAGAAGTTTAATTTGACACCTAATTCACTTTCATATCTTCAATATTATAAATGTTATGGCCATTTTCATACTCGAAAATTAGCATCTTGTTCCCTATTGCTTTTCCATTGACTTAACACAAAAGCTGTGATCAAGGACAGTCAAAAGCCCATAACTTTCTTAAAAATTAAGAGAACTGAAAGAAATGTTAAGTTATTATAGATTGAAGCATTCTGAAACAAATATGAAAGAATCTTGCTTGGATGACCTGAAATTAAAGCATATAATTAATACAATTACAATTGTAGCTAATTACAAAATTCAGTTACTAGATCTAAACATCTCTCTATTTCTTAAGAAAAAATTAACATTTTTTAATAGCCTAAGTGTTCAAATAACATTCACACAAGAATTCACAATAGGACATGATTTCTAAATCTCATTGTCATGCATTTATAGGCCAAATGGAAGAAATTTAATGTTTAATTCCCGTAAATTAATGGGCATTTAAATCAGCTTGCGAGTGGGATTTTGTGGAACGCGATCAATTGGAACATTGCGGTTGGGGTGAATTTGAACCCATATCGGCAGGAAAAATACTGCCGGTTCGTATGGGGAATAAATCACCGTTTCACAACGTAAAATGTGGATTAAAGGCATCTTAAAAAGCACTTTTATACATAAAATAAAAGGCTTTCCTTTACCTGACCCGTACGTGAAATCCGTCCCAGTTGTCGGCGTTAACGGCTTTAGAAACTGATTTTTAAATTACTCCAGAGCTGAACTTGTCCGGCAATTTAAAAAAAAAAAAATTCACAGAACGGCAGTCGGAACAATTCTTCAGCAAAAGCTTGCACTCCGAGTAAAAAATATTTAGGACAGGTAGGAGAAACACCGCATTTTAATCCCCCCCCCCCCCCCCCCCCCAAAGGCGCCAAAGGCGTACACACGGCCAGTGGCAGAACTACAGCGCCGCTGAAGGTAAGTTTTGTAACATACCTAATAAATGTATTCATGTAGCTGCGCCAAGGAAGTATTAGGATGCATGTTTTTAAAATACTGTTATTCACATGGTTGGACCTTGTTCTTGGTAATTCCATTAAGGGGTTTAGTTTAGAAATGGGGCAGAAATATGCCCTTCAGCCCACCGAGTCCGCACCAACCAGCAATCCCCGCACATTAACAATTTACATTTATACCAAGCAAATTAACCTACAAACCTGTACATGTTTGGAGAGTGGGAGGAAACCGAAGATCTTGGAGAAAACTCATGTGGCAACGGGGAGAACGTACAAACTCCATACAGACAGCACCTGTAGTCAGGATCAAACCCGGGTCTCCAGCGCTGCAAATGCTGTAAGGCAGCAACTCTACCACTGCGCCTTCGTGCCGCTCCTTTGTGTTGATCGGTGTCTATCGGATGCTAGTCATACCCAAAACGAGACAAGTGGGTAAAATATTTATACAATTCTCTTTGCTACATTAGTTTAAAGATGAAAAGGATCTTCAAAATAGTTGGAAAAGTGAATAAAGGAGTCACGTGGAAGAAAGCCATTTCCCCATGCAAGGACAAGGTCAAGCTCATTTAAGCAAGGTTCAGTTATCATTGGCAAAGACTTTATTCCTTAACTTTAAAAAAAAATAACTTTAAGTTAAAGCAAATCTGGGGGTGGAGGAGAGCCTTGGGAGTGTAAACAGAAAGGTGGTATTCTCCATTGAAAATTCAACATCTGTTAAAACAGTGATGTTCGCTACATAGGGCTTTAAGATACACTCATTTATTAATCAGCGCAATTCCCTGCTGCACATTTCTGATTTTCCCACACTATGATGATATGGAGGAGAGAGAGGGGAAGGCGTTTGCATGTGTGAGGTCTCTTCCCAAGTGTCACTTTGTATTGTTCGTACTCCAATAAGAGTAGATAAATCTCCCTCTGACTTGTCATGTCCCCTTGCAAACTTGTGTTTAGCACCTCCATTTAGTGAGATGACGGAAATTGACAAAATTGCAAAATTGAAAATTGGTGTAAGGCATTGTTCAAATGCTGTCAAGTTTTGAAAGCTAACCATAAATTATCAGTGTCGTTTAAATATCATGCTATTACAAAACCAATATATAAGATTTAAAACTGCAAATTCTAATGTTCTGCAGCAGAGAACCAATGCTGACGCCCGGATTAATTTTACTGCTTGTCTGCCTCATTGCCACCTTGCTCACATCCAACAATGAACCATTGTACATTTCCTCGAGCATCAGCTGCTATGATCTGTGCTTTTCACACCTTACATGTTCTTTGTACCTTTCCATATCTCGTTTCCCTCTCCTCAGACTCTCAGTGTGAAAAAGGGTCTCGACCTGAAACGTCATCCATGCCTTTTCTCCAAAGATGCTGCCTGACCCGCTGAGTTACTCCAGCATTTTGTGTCTTATCTTCTGACACATCAGCTGGTTGGCTTCTGCCTTTTCTATGTTGATTCCAAAGAAGGGATTGAATAAAATCCAGCTGTTTAGTAACAAATCGTTACCTGAAAATGTAGCACCGGTTTTCACTTTTCAAAAGCATTTTTTTTTTTTTTTTAAAGCTCAAAGTCAATAACTCATATTCACTTTTCGACAACAATGCCACACTTCCAAACACTGAATGTTGTAAAAATGTGTTCATATCTCACAGCAGACCAAATAAACCTGAAATATACTGGATAAGTTAGACACCGGTTTATGTCATTTTTTTTGTAATGTTGAAGAAAAGAAACATAAAGTTGATTAGCATCTTATGTGACCATTACTTAGCATTTTTGTCTCTAAACCAGAAGGTTGTGGGCTCATCTTACTCCAGGGCACAAGCACATGATATGACACATCACTGCAGTCACGAGAAGGAACTCCATTCCTTTAGTTGCTTGATGGCTTTCAGAGGAGATGCTAAACTAAAGCCCCAGTTCTTTTCCGGGAGTAAGTAATACCTACCGTTGCAATAGTTGACTCATAGGAGCATCCTTGTAGTATTTTAACCAACACTTATCCTGAAGCCGGACGACCAAAATGCAATGATCTTATCACTGTTACCTGTGGGGTCTGTTGCATTTAGGTTGGCTGTTGTATTGCTGTATGAGACTGCCATTAATAAACTTCAAAGTACTATGATAGCTTGAAGTGTTTTATAATGCTTTATCTGATATGAGAAACAATAGTAGGTATATGCTAATATACACATAAATTTATATTTATGACGCTGTGGAAACATTAGTTTTATTTTTATGTTTGGAGGTAAGAGGAATCTAATGTGTTCATATATTATTTTTATGGTGATTGTTTGGATTTTTTTATGAATGATCTTGAAGTTAGAACATTCCAATCTAGTTTGCTGCAGTTCACAATGTGCATAATGTGAATTAATTTACTACATTTATGTCTCAAAATGATGTTTAAATCAAGTATCAAATTAATTTAGGGTTTAGCCACTCTGCCAACAACTAAAGTTATTTCATGACTAATGTACAACCTGATATAGGATGTGATATTTGAAATAAATCTAGTATAAACAACTTATAAAACAAAATCCTGCCTGAAAAAGTATTGACAGGATTTTGCATATGTTTAAATGTCAGGGTACATAAACATAGTTATTCATCTGGACCTGAAAGCAAATCTTTGGATCATTAGTCATACCCTCCTAATCAATTAGTTCTGTAACTGTCGTAATAAATGACAGGTCCTAAGTCCTCACTGTGCATTTCAATCACAGAATACGTTATAACCAGCCCTTGCCAATTTTCTGGATTCTGCTGCATTCTGGAGTTGTAAATTATTTATATTTCATTTGATTTACAGTTAAAAATCTGCTTGTTAGCTTGGCCTTGTTTTTAATACCGACATTCCAACACAGTGTTGATCCAAATCCAATGCTGTTGGTGACACAGTTTTATTGGCTCTTGACTTTGGAGGCTGATGCTTTGTTTTTTTTTGTTTTTTTGCTACAGTGCTTTGAAAGTTCCAGCTGACTGAAGTTTGTAATGGTTCAGGACACAGTACAGCACACAAATTATTTCATTTTGCTCTCGGACGCGTGATTGCAAAAAAATCCCTGCAACAGAGTAGCTACAAATCTAGACACCAAACCATATGATGGTATGATTGCGATGATGGGACACTGGGGGGAGGGGTGGGGAGGGTGTGGAGAATACGGGTCGCTCATCTGTGAGTGGTGATGTGCGATGGGACAATCTTTGCCACTGGGATGAGGCAAGCTGCATTTGACAGGGAAGAAATGGTCTTGACTGTAGTAAAGTAGCTTCCTGGAAGCCAGAAACAATGATACTGCTATGTCTTGGATCGCTGAATGCAAATGGGACGGACCTTGTCCCAAGGGAGGAAAATGTTGGCCCATTGACCTACCCGATGAAGTATTATTAATTTTGTCCACTCTTACATTTCTTTCCCTTACCACAAAACAACCAAACCAATCTTATTGCATTTCTGCCATCTTTGCACCCCATGGTCAAGTTATATCCTTTACTGGAACTCATCCTTAATAGCACAGAGTAAACAAAAAATAAGATTGGTTACACATATTTATATTTAAAAGCATTCTGCTTGACACAAAGGATTAAAGTAACGACTTTTTATCTTACGTTATGTTAAAGCAAATGCTGGCTGTAAGATTATTACTCAAAGTAATTGGTGATCTCAATTAAGATATTGAGTGCAGGTCTTAGATTATCTTGGTTTGGCTGCTTTATGTAAGAAATGAAGAAGTACAACAAAAAAAATGTTGTATTTATGCAGTACCATTAATGTACAACACTTAGAGTGTTTCCATGCAAAGTTTGACACTGGGTCACAAAGACACCGCAGGACAGATAGCCAGGCTTAATTAAAGACTGTTAATTAATTACTGTTGCAGAACAATGTAAAGGTGGGAAAAGGAAATGAAAAATTACTGCCATAAAGAATCCTTTCGTGTGTTAAGATTAAACAGAGTAATGTGGCAAAGTAATAGCCAGATTAAACGAGAACTCACCTGTTCGAAGTTTGATCGTTATTTTACGAGGAGTTACGATGAGGGATTACGTGAAGAAGAGCCCGCCTCACGCTGGTAACGGCATACTTCAAAGCAACGGCATGAAAAACACAGAACACCAAAGCCGGAGTAACATAGTAAGGCTCATAAAAAGACTTAGAACCACCATTTGATCATTTATTTTACGAGGGTGGGAGTGGAGGGCACGTAATCCCTCATCGTAACTCCTCGTAAAATAACGATCAAACTTCGAACAGGTGAGTTCTCGTTTAATCTTACTATTTTACTTCGTAGTCACGTGAGTGACTACGTGAAGAGTTTTAAAGCTTTCTGTGTTTTTTATGTCGTAGAATTAATCCGTACGACAGTCCGGCTAAGTAAACACATACATGAGAAAGCACACAAATGTTAGATCTTTTCACAATTAAGTTTTTTAAATGGCTGAAAAACCATATATAATACCCTCCTTATATTTGAGGGAAAAATGATTACAAGTGACAAAAGATATCAGTGACTACACAACTGATTATAGCAATTAATAGCAAACAAAGCAGGTGATTATAGTGCTCCCAACACCGCGTGTCCAAAGCTTGTCATAGTGTGAACAGGTTTGTTGTAGAACTTTGAAAAAGTTTCTTCTTTACTCCACCCTGCGATTTTTTTAAAAATATGCTCGAGAGGTACGTCCCGCCCCTTCGCCGCGGACGTAGCTGCCGCCCTGGTGGAGTGAGATTTGAAGACATCAGTGTCTACTCCCGCTAAAACCAACACCTGTTTCAACCATTTTGAGATAGTTTGAACTGAAGCTTTTGTGTGTGGCTTTTTGTGCGTAAGCAGCAATGTCTTTTTGTTTCCTCGAAAAGTGTCCGTCACTTTAATACATTGGTTCAAATGTCTAACCACACACAAAGCAAGCTCAATATGAAAAGCTTGAAAGGTTACCTTTGTTCCAGATCTCCCTGGTCTACTTTGTTTGATCAGATCGTAAACATAGAATACAACGTTATCTGTAGTCACATGCATACAGTCTAAACGCAATATTTGTAAAGTTTGCACTCTTTGGGCTGAGACCAGTGACATTAACATGACCAATTTCAATGTTAACCTATCCAATGACAACCCTTCAATTGGCGTCCATTCTCTAAGTAGAGCAAGTACTATGCTCACATCCCAAATCTCTGTATATCTAGGTTTTGGCGGATTCATGTGAAAAATTCCTTTCATGAATCGTGAATATTAATGGATGCGACCCAATTGATTTCTCACCAGTCATAAGTCCTAAATAGGACGACAAAGCACTGCGTGCAGTGTTAATGGCACTGTAACTTAAATGTTGGCCAAAGCGCAAATTGGCAAGGAATTCCAAAACATGAGTAACATTCACATAATCATCAGAAATATTTTGACTGTGTGCAAAAATTCTTCCCATTTCTTAATATGTGTCATATATTGTTTCTGTGTGCTATCTCGCCATGATGCGCCAATAACTGTCAAGTTTGGTCCAACAAATCCCAGTTCCTGTAGTGGTCTGGTCAAAACCTGCAGATTAACAAATTCATATATGCATATAATGGGTAATCTTCATTTGTTACTGGATTAGTCAAGATATCACTACAGTTAAGAATCTGCATATACGGTTCTTTAATCATATTCAGCATAACTGGGAACCAAGGTTGAGTTGGCCAATTTGGCACTACCAACAATCCGGAAGCTGAATCTTGCTCTATTTTCTTCAAGCATCTCTGGATCAGAGCAAATGGTGGAAAAGCATAAAAGAACATTTTTTCCCCAGTGTAATTAAAATGCATCTACTGCAACTGCGTCCGGATCGTGTTCCCAATACACATAATGAGGCAAATGATGATTAAGCCTGGATGCAAACAAATCAAATTTCTGGCAACCCAAATCGTCGAACAATATTTTTAAATATTGCTGGCTTAAACATCCATTCCGTATTATCTTTAAAAAATCCTGGACCTTTCATCTGCTACCACATTGTCTTTACCTGGAGTAAAGCTTACTGCAATCCATATCTGCCGACCAATACACCATTGCCATATCTCATTGACCAGACAATCACATGATACTGATCCAACTCTCCCCATGTTGATTAATGTAAACCATAGCTGTTTTTATTGTGTAATTGTAACACATGCAGACCTTGTTTAGCACAACAATATGCTTTAAGCCCATAAAAGGCCCCCAATAACTCCAAATAGTTAATACCATACTCTTGGAGAAAAACTTGTTCTTCAGTTTTCCATCTACCTCCACAACTGGAGGATAAATCTGTGGCCCCCCATCCGAGAGCACTAGCATCTGTATGTAAAACCATTTCAGGCTGTTTAATCATAATATTTATTAGCAGCTTGTGGGACATTTTCCTTTTTTAACCCACCATTGTAAATTCCAATACAGCTTCTTTTGTTAATTACATAGGCCTGTCAAATGGCCTGCCTTCTCTTTGAGAGCTTGTATCTTGTACCTTCGAAGATATCAATAAATGTAATGAACCAAATTTCTACTGCAGGAAATGCTGCTAGCAGTTCACCAATGGTTGTCACCATTTCTCGGATGGAAGGATAAGGTTTTGAATGAAATAATGACAAGTTACCAAAAAAATCATCGACTTTATCTATTGGTAAAGGTATTAACATAGTCACTGAGTTAATTACAAACCCCAAAAGTAAATTGTTTGTGCTGGCTGCAGCTGGGGCTTAATTAGATGAATTAAGAACCTTAGCTTACCACAAAGCTTTAGTAACTGAAACTGAGTCCTCAGCTGACTCCTGATAATCACTAATGACCAGAATGTCATTGAGATAAGCCATAAAGATGTGCACTAATTGGGCTAAACTGGTTTCAACAGTTTCGTAAAGAGTAAAAAGCTGAACTCAGTCCATTTGGCAAAGCTTAACTGCCATAATTGTCACAACCAATTAAAATTTAAGTACCACCAAAACCTGATGCATAGGTACAGAATAATAGGCGTCTTTTCATTAATCTTAGCCATATAACAACCTGCTGAATTAAATATTTTGCAGTATTCCATGACTCCATTTGAAACATGTTTGTATTCTACAAACTTATTTAGACCTGTAAGGTCCAGAATACTTCTGCAACCATCATCTGTAATGCCTTCTAACATTAAAGACAAATTTATGCTCGTGTTCAAAATCTTTTCCATTACCTCTTTTCCAGATAATTAGGCAATGTGAACATAAATCTCTGCTTTTTCAATTGCAGAAAACACGAAAACATAAGCAGGTTTATTCTGTACAGGAGGATTAACCTCTTTTTTTTAAAAGTAATAGTAGTTAATGAAACTGCTCGTAATATACTGATCAAAAATAATAGTAAGCCAGTCTTAATAAACTTTTTGTAATCTCCCTCTAACTGGAGATTAATCGCAGTTTTCTTTAAGCAGAAACAAGTCTTTAATTCCTCTGCATATGAGCGTGGTGGTCTCCTTACCCCCTGAATTCGGGTAAGTATTTGGTTGTGCAATACAATAAAACTTCCTTGACATATTTCTGCCTCTATTTCCAATATCAAATCCCCTTCTGGGCGAAAAATACTTTCTCGTCCAAAGACGAAGGTTTCATGCAGCTAAAAATATTTAGCTTTTCATCCAATTTCAATAAGTTAGGCAGATTACTCCAAACAGATAACCAAGAGCTTAAACACCACTTGCTCGACACAGGTATGCAACCTTGGGTGAAAAATAGGCCAAATAGCCATTTATATTGTATAAAATTTCATAGAAAGAATTGCACAATAGCGTCTTTACTTTATGTTTTCCTTTCATCTGCCCAAAAGCCATAATAGTAGCAGAATAATTTGTGAGGATTTTAAAACCTCACTATTTGACGCTCTCATATTTGGAGTCATGGATGCCCATATTAACGGATAAACCGTAGGCTCTTTCAATGAGGCACAATTTCCTGTGCTGTGCAATTTTAATATTTCAATCATCACAGAATCATGAAGTTGGTGAGATACCATATATATATATGTTGGCAGCTAGGATTTCTTCCATAGCCTCACCACTTCCTTCATATATAGCAAAACCTTTTGCTATTCCAGGCATCTTTTGGCCTCTTTTTCATATTTTTCCATTTTATTTTTATTTTTATTTTGTGGTGTGCTTTCAAAATGCAAATCACCATCAACAGGGTCTGCCTTCTGCAGCCCTAAATCAATTGGGATTTCATCCCATGAGACTTCTTCCGGCCCAAATCCTGGGTCCGGAGTTCCAACTTTCAATTAGGCCCATGGCCATATTCAGAATAATTAAACCCCTCAGGGTTAATCTTAGGAACCTTCAGGGTACTTTGACCCTAGTCTCATAATTATTTGGAGAACTTTCTCCATATGCTCCATAATCAGTTCCACATAGTTTACTTATGTGGAGGACTTTTCAATGTCAGAGTCATCAGAACCACGGGCCTCTCAGATTTTTTATTTTATTTTATTTTCCATTTTTCATATTCGGGAGCATTTCTCTCCGTGGTTATCATTTTGTAAACTAATTCGCTAACGGGTATATCTGCGGCCACCGTATCGGAACCGGCTCCGCACTAGCTTTCCCGTATATTTATTTTTCACCCCAGGAAGCATTTAACCCGCGAATATAAAATTTACTTCATCATTTGTGCTTATCCAGCACTAATATGACTCTGACCTGATTTAACATATTTCCTATACTGCTGGACCTACCCAGCGCCCCCCAACTTTACTGTTCTTACCTGCGGGCCGTTCCGACCGCTGCGAGGAGCTGCTCCTTACTGCAGCTCCACCTTCTGCCGTCAGCGTCGACGTCATGCCGTTACCAGCGTGAGGCGGGCTCTTCTTCACGTAGTCACTCACGTGACTCCGAAGTAATGTGGCAAAGTAATAGCCAGTTTACCATGCATCGATCATTCTGCAGGAGATAGTGGCACAAATACAAAAATACCTCATATCCCAGTGCCGACATTTCACCACGTCTAAAAGCCCTGTGATAAAAATATAATGAAAACAATTACCATCAAATGGGGACTTGTGATCTCCCAAAGTGGGCAGTGTGCTCATCTAGTAATTCATTCTGTTTTACTGCACCTGGAAGAATCTGAGAGAATTTAAAGTTTTAGGGAAGAGGATAAACGTATTTTATACTATGGTAATTTAGCTTAGAATCCATCTCTCCATTTGTACGTACTCAGTTCAGAAAGGAATGGGAAAGAGTAGTAAGCACTGTAGATTTTAATGAGTCTGAAGAAGGGTCTCGACCCGAAACGTCGCCTATCTCCTTCGCTCCTTAGATGCTGCTGCACCCGCTGAGTTTCTCCAGCTTTTTGTGTACCCTCGATTCTCCAGCATCTGCAGTTCCTTCTTTAAAACTGTAGATTTTAATATTGGTGAGTAAGAGTCTGAAAGCAGATCAGCATTGCAGCGTTTCAGAAACATGGGACAATCCAGCGATGAAACCCTCAAAATTCCTGATTTATCAGCTGAGTGGTTGGAGAAACATATTTTTAAATTCTTACAGTGAAGTATTTGTTTCCATGGCTGTTTCAATAAAGTCAAATTATTTAGTAGAGATAGGGGGAAATGTTATTTCTCATTTAATCCACCAGTATTCACATAAACAGTTGAATCTAATTGATATTAAATAAAACTATTGGAGTTGAGTTCACCATTCTAACAGAAGCAATGTGTGTGCAGTGGGAAAGTTCTCTTCTATTAAAGTAAAGCAGTTATATGGAGCATACGGTTACATTTTTCCTCCTGATTCCCCATTGTGGATCACTGACCTGATAGAGACACAGCCCAGTATCTCATTGCATCCAGCCCTTCAAAGCTGAAGGGTGTAAAGGGAGCAATCCCATTTACACGAACGGCGTCATTGTGTTGGCAGCAAAGTGTAGGCAACTAGTTCACTTTTTTAAACCTGCTTAATTTTTGTTGGGCATTTCATAAGGTCATAAGGAATAAGAGTAAAATTAGGCCATTCGGCCCATCAAGTCTACCCCATCATTCAATCATGGCTGATCAATCTCTCCCTCCTAACATTCTCGAGCCTTCTCCCCATAGCCTCTGACACTCGCACAAATCACGAATCTATCTCTGCCATAAAAATATCCACTGACTTGACCCCCACAGCCTTCTGTAGCAAAGAATTCCACAGATTCACCACCCTCTGACTACAGAAATTTATCCTAATCTCCTTCCTAAAAGAACATCCTTTAATTCTGAGGCTACGACCCCTAGTCGCAGACTCTCCCACTCGTGGAAACATCCTCTCCACATCCACTATATACAAGCCTTTCACTATTCTGCACGTTTCAATAAGGTCCCCCTCATTCTTCTAAACGCCAGCGAGTACAGGCCCAGTGCCGGCAAGCTACTCACTCCTGGATACTGACTGCACTTTTAATTTAAAAAAATTTTTAAAAAATCTTTGAATTGTATTGAAAAGTATCCATTAAAATATTTAAAGGTGTATGGTCTTACGATTACGCTGAGGCCTACTGGCCTCTTGGAGCTTGACCAACTTGAAGGGACTCCTTTTACGTGCAGAAAGTCAGGTTGTTACGCCCTTCACAACAGGAAAATGCAAATATATAGGGTTGCACCATGGCCAGTATGCACCCGATAGGAATCCCTTAAAGTTGGGCAAGGTCTAAGTGCCCAGCCTGCAAGACACATCCAGCATGATCTGGCCTTTGTATATTTTTGCATAGTAACAGGCCTGCTCAAAAATTCAATGCTAGCTAACTAAAAAATAGCATAAATTACCGTTTCAAGATGAAGGTGCATAGGAGTTGTACATTTCAGAAAGGGAAACTCATTTTTTTCCACAGACTGATATTGAACAGGTTTCTCTAATCCCAATAACATTTTACCCATTTCACTGGAACTGGTTACAATTACTCAAAAAAATGTAGACTTGTTTTCAATTATTAAATCATCCAGATTTTAAATAGTTTCAAGAAAATCTGGGAATAACTTTGCATCATTTCAACATCGTCTTGCAGAAAAAATACTGATCTTTTAACTTTGGTAGCAATTTCGTCAATGATCACGCTCTTTTTTTAGTCTCATCTTCCTGATGATGAAAATGAAGCAGTTTGACTTGGCTGAGCACCACACTTTTTACTGTCAATAAAACCTATAAAAAATATCCTATTATGCGGTTTGGCAAAGACTACGGCATTACATGAGAATTGATCTCGCTCTCATCCATTAGCAAAGGTGAGTATGAGCTGTGAGAGCAGTAGAAGGGACCCGACCCAATATGTCACCTATCCATGTCCACCAGAGATGCTCCGTGACCCGCTGAGTTACTCCCAACACCATGCAGTGGGACCCCATTTTGTGAACAATCCTAGTGTAGCCCATCTTTTGGAATTTTTTTGTCACATTGCATAATTTTATACCCCTTGGCTTAGAATATCACTCGAGTAGCGCGGCATATTTTATTATATTTCCACAAAAATTGTACTCAGGATGGAAGCTGGAACAAGGCAAATTTAATCTCTTTCTCGGCATTATTGCTAAAAGCATCAATCCATTACACGGGCAGATCTGGGACAAACTATGCTGCAATCTGAAATCAATACCCCTGCTGCCCACCCAGACAAGCCAAACCCAGACATAGAGGACCACAACGCAGTGGTCCATGCTCCTTGTTCAAGCAGATTTTGGGTCAGATCCTCAGGACTTGCTCCTAAAATATTCTGGTGGCATTTGACAATTGCATTTTGGAGCAGCTTTTAGATGTATTTTTAAAGATATTTAGAGCTCATCAAATAATTTCAAATAATTAAAAATTATGCTATTTTGCTTATGGTCCTAATGTATATTGGATTGACTGTCTGACTACACATATATCTGACAGATTCTGATGTTCATTACTCCTTAGCTTTCCTCCTTTCTCTCTGCATTTTTGTCTACGAAGTATGCAGACTAACAGGCCAGATTATATTCACTTAGAAACATAGAAACATTTTTTTTAAAGTGCAGGATTAGGCCATTCAGCCCTTCGAGCCAGCACCACCATTCAATATGATCATGGCTGATCATCCAAAATCAGTACCCCATTCTTGCTTTCTCCCATTATCCCTTGATTCCGTTAGCCCTAAGAGCTATATCTAACTCTCTCTTGAAAACACCCAGAGAATTGGCCTCCACTGCCTTCTGTGGCAGAGAATTCCACAGAATCACAACTCTCTGGGTGAAAACGTTTTTCCTCATCTCAGTCCTAAATGGCCTAACCCTTATTCTGGACTCCCCCAACATGAGGAACATTTTTCCTGCATCTAGCCTGTCCAATCCCTTAAGAATGTTATATGTTTCTATAAGATACCCAATCATCCGTCTAAATTCCAGTGAATATAAGCACAGTCAATCCATTCGTCTGAAGAAGGGTTTTGGCCCGAAACGTTGCCTATATCCTTCGCTCCTTAGAAGTTGCTGCACCCGCTGAGTTTCTCCAGCTTTTTGTGTGCCCCCCCATTCTTTCATCATATGTCAGTCCCGCCATCCTAGGAATTAACCTGGTGAACCCACGCTGCACTCCCTCAACAGCAACAATATCGTTCCTCAAATTAGGAGACCAAAACTGCATAAAATACTCCAGGTGTGGTATCACCAGGGCCCTGTACAACTGCAGTAGGACCACCTTGCTCCTGTGGTACATTCAGAAAGCATTCAGACCCCTTCACCCTTGCCACATTTTATGTTACAGCCTTATTCTCAAGTGGATTAAATTCTTTTTTTTATCATCAATCTACACACAATACCCCAAAATAAAAAAAATGAATACAGGTGATTAGAAATTTTTGCAAAGTAATTGAAAAGAAATAACTGAAATCACATACATGCCATTTGTTTCTTCACTGCCTGCTGTACCTGCATGCTTACCTTCAGTGACTGGTGTACAAGGATACCCAGGTCTCGTTGCACATCCCCTTTTCCTAATCTGACTCCATTCAGATAATAATCTGCCTTCTTGTTCTTGCCATGAAAGTGGATAACCTCACATTTATCTACATTATACTGCATCTGCCATGCATCTGCCCACTCACCCAACCTATCCGTCTCCCTGCAGCCTCATAGCATCCTCCTTGCAGGTCACACTGCCACCCAGCTTTATGTTTTCCGCAAATTATTATTTTTATCCAGCGGATCGATTAGGTAAATGACAACTATCTGCCACTTGCTGCTTAACAGCTACTGATAAAATCAAATAAGTGAATTATTTAATATGCGCTTTTTGGATTAAAAAAAGGGTCAGCAAGACCATTTCAAAGAATGGGGCCATGCTTCTTATGGCATATAAATTTGGCTTTAAGGGGCTGGGTGCAAAATACATCTGGACCACCTTTGCAGCAGGACATGACTGTTCTGCTGGTGTCATCAACTGTGGAGCAGGAGGTAAGTTGCAATGTCCAATTAGTTTACAGTTGAGTGATCTATATTTTTTTAAACCCCAGTTAATAGAAGGGAGCTAAAAGCATTGGGATTAATCCAATATATGTTCAGTTACTCAGTCAAAATTTATTTTCAGTCCAAAGTACAGAGGTATTTTTAATTTTGCACTCACTTATTGGCATGTTAATACCGTTGATGCGCTGATTTAAAAAAAATCAAATTCAGCCAGATTTTTAGTATTTCTTTAAAGAAATAACCCAATAACTCCATCTATTTGCTGATGAGAGGACAAATGGCATTTTCATCTTCAAATGTCTACTTTGGCACAACTCCACTCGGTTAGATGGAGATGTCATCTCTGTTTCTGTTTCAGTGTTAGCTCAATCAGTGCAGTTAATAAGCAACAGAACAAATGTCAAACTTCTTTCCCTCCCACGCTGTACTGCAGCAGAAGGTTAGCACTGTATCATATCACCAGCAGCCTTGGAATCACATCAGTCTTAGTCTGTTTATTGAAACCTCATTTCTAATGCATTAAACAATATTAAAAATAGTGTTAGCGGAATAGAGGTAGATAGTTTGACATTTTCTAAAATTGTCAAATATTATAGGTCAGAAGTAGGTCATTTGTTCCATCAAGCACAAGGCAAATGTCCAGAAATTAATCATCCATTACAGGTGAGTGAATGGACTACTGTTTGTAGTGTTAGTGCCCGACCAGGTGGCATCCAAAAATAATACTTAGTAAATTGATGCAAATCTATTTTTTACACTGAATGATGTAATAGCTCATCCTCATAGTTCCCAATTGCAGCTGTCTTCAGAGAGGACATGTGCCATACTGCTACAAAACTGACTGCCTGTAAGTGAGTTATATCTTAAAGAACACTCTCTGTGGCAGTCATAGTAAAACAGCATAAAAAGGCTGACACGGAGATGAGGGGAGAGAAGCAGCCATGCCTCTCTATATCTGGTATTCTTCATGCAGTGGTCTGCCCAACCAGTTCCTTGCCGTGAGTGACCTGAGCCACTGTGAAATACAGGCTCATCCAGTGGCCAGTGGTTGTCATATCTTGCATTGAGGGTACTTGCAATGGAGATACTGCGAGTGCTGTCAGTAAAGTTGGGGATAAAAGTCAGGGATAAAAGAGTACACAGATGAATGAGCCTGATAGAAGCTGTGGGCAGAGCAGTATCCCAGTGGGGATCTTTCAATTTACCTCTCTGCCAATTTGCTGTGGAATTTGCTCCTTATTTTACAATGAGCTATAAATGTAGATCGTAGGTCACCTTTCACAGTCAATATCTTTGAGTAAATAGATAAACTGCTGCTGCCCACTGTATAACATCATTAGATGTGCATTTTATGCAAGGCATTCATCAAGCTTGTAGAACTGAAATTGCCAGATTCAGATCCAGGAAGTTGGGTCAATTTTTTAACCATTGTAAATTGACTCAGAAAAGTTATAATCCATGCACAAAACAACTGGTTTTATTTGTAAAATGTAAATAAAATGGTGTCAGATTTCCCACATGTGACGCTCTAATTTAAACCCAATGCGAATCAAAATGTTATTGTGATTTGATTTGGATTCCTTAATTCCTAACGTTGAAGGACAGTATAGATGAAGTTAATTGTTTCAGTGGCTTGTGACTTCAAGGTACAGATGTACGCAGATCCTGACTTGTGAAAAAGCAAGTAGATTTAATATGCTAATATCAATTATGCTGTACCTATTCATAGAACATTTCTTGGTTGGTTGGGCAAGGCTTGTTATCCAAGTATCCTTGCAGGTTGTCAGGGAATGGTTAATCACTTCATTTAATTAAGGCTTGTAAAAGGACTTGTACAAATAGGCTTCAAGGGAAATGGGATGACATTTCTGGGTAAATTCAACTCCGAATCTTTCTTCTGACACTAACAGAGGGATTATGCAGACCTACTGGTCTACATGGTTTGCATCCCAGGGTCCTCAGGGAAGTGGCTCTAGAAATAGTGGACACATTGGTGATCATTTTCCAATGTTCAATAGATTCAGGATCAGTTCCTGATGATTGGTGGATAGCTAATGTTATCCCACTTTTCAAGAAAGGTGCGAGAGAGAAAACAGGGAATTACAGACCAGTTAGCCTGTCAACATGGATTTATGAAAGGGAAATCATGCCTGACTAATCTTCTGGAATTTTTTGAAGATGTGACAAGTAAAATGGATAAAGAGGAGCCAGTGGATGTAGTGTATCTAGACTTCCAGAAAGCCTTTGATAAGGTCCCGCACGGGAGACCGGTGACTAAAATTAGAGCACATGGTATTGGGGGTAGAGTGTTGACAAGGATAGAAAACTGGTTGGCAGACAGGTGGCAAAGAGTAGGAGTAAACGGGTCCTTTTCAGAATGGCAGGCAGTGGCGAATGGAGTGCCGCAAGGCTCAGTGTTGGGGCCGCAACTGTTTACCATATATATTAATGATTTGGAAGAGGGAATTAGGAGCAACACTAGCAAGTTTGCGGATGACACAAAGCTGGGTGGCAGTGTGAACTGTGAAGAGGATGTTAGGAGGTTGCAGGGTGACCTGGACAGGTTGAGTGAGTGGGCAGATGCGTGGCAGATGCAGTATAATATAGATAAATGTGAGTTTATCCACTTTGACGGCAAAAACAAGGGGGCAGATGATTATCTCAATGGGGTTAGGTTAGGTAAGGGGGAGGTGCAGCGAGACCTGGGTATCCTTGTACACCAGTCACTGAAAGTTGGCGTGCAGGTACAGCAGGCAGTGAAGAAAGCTAATGGAATGTTGTCCTTCATAACAAGATGATTTCAGTATAGGAGTAAAGAGGTTCTTCTGCAGTTGTATAGGGCTCTGGTGAGACCATATGTGGAGTATTGTGTACAGTTTTGGTCTCCTAATTTGAGGAAGGACATCCTTGTGATTGAGGCAGTGCAGTGTAGGTTCACGAGATTGATCCCTGGGATGCTGGGACTGTCATATAAGGAAAGATTGAAAAGACTAGGCTTGTATTCACTGGAGTTTAGAAGGATGAGGGGGGATCTTATAGAAACATATAAAATTATAAAAGGACTGGACAAGCTAGATGCAGGAAAAATGTTCCCAATGTTGGGCGAGCCCACATAGGGGCCACAGTCTTAGAATAAAGGGGAGGTCATTTAAGACTGAGGTGAGAAAAAACGTTTTCACCCAGAGAGTTGTGAATTTGTGGAATTCCCTGCCACAGAGGGCAGTGGAGGCCAAATCACTGGATGGATTTAAGAGAGAGTTAGATAGAGCTCTAGGGGCTAGTGGAGTCAAGGGATATGGGGAGAAGGCAGGCACGGGTTATTGATGTGGGACAATCAGCCATGATCGCAATGAATGGCGGTGCTGGCTCGAATGGGCGAAAGGCCTTCTCCTCCACCTATTTTCTATGTTTCTATGTATACTGGCTCATAGCAAAAAGACCAAAGACCAAATTGCATTCATGATTCCAATGGCATAGAAACCCATATCAAAGCACTTCACAAATACATGGGGACTTTTTAAGTAGTAGGCCCCCCTCTGTCATGACTGAGCATGGGTGATGCATCCTAGTTTGCAGGTGATGTGTGGTCGGATGCAAGCCTGGGTAATGTCAGGCAATGGAGGACAGGCTGTTGCCCGTGCAGCACGTTCCCCCCCTTTCCACGTCGCTGATCGATCCAAAGGAACACCAGGACTGTTACAGTTTGGCACTAGCACCGTCGCAGGAGCTGCCAGGGCGAGGTTGTAGACAACGACAAACTACCTTAGGGGCTCCGACTCCAGATTTTCTTGAGGTTTACTGCAGGAGCATTTTCCATGACTGGATATGGCCACAAGGCTGGTGAAGGTTTTAAAATCAGAGTTTTCCCTCTCCTAGATGGACTGTCTTTCCAGGCTGACGAGCCCCATCTGCCCGAGACTCATGGGGGCGGGAGCATTTACCTTCCCGTGCAGGTCTATAGCACCTGCCCACTGCCCAAGGATTTTTTAAACAGAGTAGATTGATCTACTCTGATTTTTTAAACAGAGTAGATTATTGAGCATCATTGGTGTTAAGTGTTGAATTTAACAGATGATTGCTAGTTCATGTAATACCATGTTGTGACCTTTCTTATTATTTGACTAGATATTGGCCAAGTCAAGGCATATTCAACATTGCTGGAAACATGACATACATGTAGTTGGCAATGGTAAGCAATAAGATGAGAAAACAAAGCAGTAGCAAGTCATTGTACCTGTTCTACAATTCATTAGGATCGTGGTGAATATTTTGCCTGAGCGACACTTTGTTGTGCCATCCCTATATCCTGTGATTTCTTTAATATTCCAAAATCTAACAATCTTGTTCTTAAATACACGTTGTGACTGAACCTCCACAGCCACCCATGATGAAAGATTCTGAATATTTTCTATGTTTTCTCTGAAATAATTACTCAATCTGGATGGCGGCCTCCTATATTTGAGACTGTGGCCCCTGGGTTTCGACTGTGCAGAGAGGGGAAGCATCATCCTTGTTGTAATCATCTCTGTAATTTTTATTAAGCCCCCCCCCCCCTTTTCTCTCTATCTTGTTGGCTGCAGTGCCATATCACATGTCCATCAAGCTTGCTTCCCATTAGAGAGGAGCTAATCTACAAGAACCATTAGAAACAATTCAACCTACCAAACGTGGGCAGGTGGGACTAGTGTAGCTGGGACATGTAATCCGCTGTGGGCAAGTTAAACCCTAAAAAAATGTTCTTAAACACTACAACTCCTGTCATTAAGCCGCACTACACAGATGAAGACTGGGCATCTATATGTCCAGAATTGACCTACACATTATTGATAACATTGTAATTGAAACATTTAAAGATGGACCCTATAGCTTATTTCCACAAAACATAGCTCCACCGCCAACCTGACGGACTGAATGACATCACATATTGATAATAAATATCTCTGGCAACCAGCTCGACTTCCCATATCTCAGGAGCCAAGTCTCAATGAAGGCAGACATCAATGATGAAATTCACCATTCAGTGCAGCAATGCAGCCCTTCGCCATCTGACAAAAAGAATGTTTGGAGTTCAAGATCTTAAACCCAGCACAAAGCTCATGTTCTGCTGGGCAGCAATGATCCCTACCTTCTGAAACAATGTCTAATCTTATCAGGCACATCATGCATTGGAGAGATACCACAAAAGTAGTCTCTGGAAGATCCTCCAAATCAACATCTCTAGTGCTGAGATTCCAACTATATTCAGCCAGATATAATTTGTAAGGCTACATCATTTGTGTGCCCAGCACCAGAATCATGAAACTGACACTGGGTGGACAGTAGAAGCAATTCAAGGATAACTATCAGAATTTCCTTGAAAAGGGGTAACATCCTCATCAGGTCGTGGGAATCTTTGCCCCTGGATTGCTTAAAATGGAGTAGGAGCATTGAAACACCTTTGGGAATTTTGGGTCCATTCATCAGGAGCCCACAGAAGCCCAGCAAAAAATGGAAGAAATGTACTATTACTAGGGGTTGTCCATTATTACACTTGTAATTACAAAACCAAATATTCACTTTTTTTTCCTTTCATAGATGGTGTATTTCACAGGCAAGTATTTGAATGTCACTACTCATCTGCCCCTTTAATAAATGACATGTGGATTTGTTTTCCTTATTGCCCCATCCCATAATTATTTATTTGCAATATTCTACATTGAATTGCATTTGATGCCTAACTGTCTATCCTGACCACCTCAGTACTCCTGCAATCATTGATATGTTTTTTTCCCAAAATACAAGACAAATCGTCTCCTCTTACTTTCCTTCATTTACAATAAATGGTAAATATCAAATTTGTTCTTTCATTTCCTAAATTCATGTTTACAATCAAATAAAGATGGTTGTAAAGTAGCTGCTGCTGAAGATCATAGCATTCCAGTCCAAGTAACTTCCTCTCACTTCTATCATTTTCTTTCTGCCTTACAACCATATCTCCATCTCTGTTCTGCCCAAATCCATCTTAATTCCATGACCACTTTGCAAAAATCACTAACATAATACATTATTGAATTGTATTTCTGTTTTTAATCAATATGAACAATATCCATTGTTCATATGTTCTGAATCTCCTCAAAGCAGGATTTATCTAATCAGTTCAGCAAATAGGTAGTAACTTCATCCCTTGATGTTTACCCTTTGTGATCTGTATTTTCACCAATAAATCTAACAGATTATTTTACTTTTGAAAAATAATACTGAAAAATAAAACAAAACATCGTGAAAAATTAACCAAAAAGCTTTTAAAGCCACAGATGCTGTAAATCCAGGACAAAGCAGTCCACTTGACTGGAAAACAAACTGATGGTTCAAGAAGGTGGTTTACACCAGTTTTTTTTAAGGACAATAAGAGATAGGCTGTAAATGCTAACCTTGTCAGAGATATTCATATTTTATAAATTAATTAAAAAAAACCTTGGTCTTTTCTGTGTATAGTTGATAGATCATATATTTAAGAGATAGTCATTACTAACCTAACCAATCTATTCAATACATTTATTTTTTTCATATTTGTCTCTTCTTGAAGGAACACAATCATAGATTAACAGGAGGTTCTCCTGCTGAGAAATTATTTTGGGAACCCAGGCTAACATTGTGTTATACTGTTACTGTAGGTCAAAATTACAAGGTAAAACACAAGTAAAAGCTTTATTACACTAATCTTGTCGAATGATAAATAAGGCTGGGTAAATTTGTTAGCCCACAACAAACTTCTAAAGAGGGGTGGTTGTGATTGTTAATAGTAAGATTAAACGAGAACTTACCAGTTTGAAGTTTGATCCTTATTTTATGAGGAGTTACGATGAGGGATTTTGTGAAGACCCCACCAGCACGCATGCGTGACATTCTTCAAAGCAGCGGTGTGAAATCACAGGTAGTAGAGTTAACTGAAGATAGTAAGATAAGAGAACTAACAAAACAGTTGACTTTATAATAGACGGTTAGTAGCGGAGGGCACGAAATCCCTCATCGTAACTCCTCATAAAATAAGGATCAAACTTTGAACTGGTAAGTTCTCGTTTAATCTTAATATTTTACTTCGGAGTCACGTGAGTGACTTCGTGAAGAAGACAAAGCTCTGTGATTTCATGCCCTGGAAACCAGTCCATGCTCACACACTGCCATAATAACCAATGGAGGAAGTATGTTAATGTATTTCAGACTTATACAGTGCTGAAAAACAAACAATGTATTATTTAACAATAATAATAATAACCCCTAAATTCGGGCAAATTATAATACAGAACTTAAAATAGTGTCTGTAAATAGCTCAGGCGTGGCCACAGGTTTGTTATAACCACTGGAAATTGTTTCATTAGACCAACCCGCCGTTACATGGGAGTGGCCCATAGGGACTTTCATCACCCTCGCTGCACGATGTAGCTGCAGCCCTGGTGGAATGAGACTTAAAATATCAGTGTCCACTCCTGCTGCACCTAACACCACCCTGAGCCATCTTGATATGGTCTGCACGGTACTCTGTGAAGAGGATGTTTGAACTTATCAATAGAGCCATTTCCGTTCCCCTGAGACTATTGGTGACCTCCAGTTAAAGTAGGAGGTGGTTCACTATGCATAGGCGTCTATCTACAGGATAAGCCAGGAACTCCAATTTGAGGCCAGATGACCCAGGCCTGTTTTGTTTAGGTAACTCATAAATGTGAAAGGTTACTATATTTTGGGATGTTACATGGTGTCCAGTCTAGTTTGTGCAGAGACTGGACCTGCTGCGCCGTTACAAGTGTCATCCGCATCACTATTCTATACGTGTTAGTGAGAGGGCCATGGCTGGTGCTCAATCTCTGAATAGGTCAGGACAATGCCAATATCCCAGGTCCGGGTATATTGAGGCCTGGGGAAATTTGTGTTAAAATCCCCTCATGAGTTTTTACACCAGAGGGTGAGATACTCCTCCATAGTGTTCTAGCTCCTGTCCCAAGTATGAGGATAGGGCAATTTTGTGCAATTGATGGCATTATAACTCAAGCCTTCATCGAAATGTAGACTTACCAGGAACTCCAGCACAACCGTGATGGTGGCTGAGTTGTAAGTTGTGTCTGTCCTGGTACAAAATACCTCCCATTTTTTTAATATGGGTGAGGTACTGTTTCCTGGTGGACTCTCTGCATGATGCCGCGATGATATTCATGGTTCGGTCCGTCATCCCAATTCCAGGAGAGGTCTTTTCCAAATCTTGCACCCAATGAGTTCATTCGGTCATGGCACGGATGACTCTCCCTTGTCACAGGATGTACCAGCAAACTCGGGCGTTTGTACATCGGAATCCATTGCTCTGACCATGTCGAGTCCCACAGGGTACCATGGCTGAGTAGGCCAATCGGGTACTCCCAAAATACCTGATGCGGAGTCTTGTTGAATTTTCCGCAAGACCCGACTAATGAGGCAGAAAAGGGGGGGTGGGAAATGCATAGAAAAAACAATTCCCCCCCCCCCCCCCCCAGTGTAGCGAGATGCATCCATCGCTACTGCCCCAGGGTCTGATTCTCATGCAACATACGTTGGTATCTGGTGATTAAGTCTTGATGCAAAACAATCAATATCTGCCGTTCCACACCAAGCTTATAATGTCAGTAAATAACTGGTGGTCCAATATCCATTTGGTGTTGTCATTGAATTTGCGTGACCTGGTGTCTGCCACTGTATTGAGCTTACCCGGAAGGTAAGTAGTTGATATCCAAATGTTTCTTTCTATGCACCAGTGCCAGATTGTATTGATCAATTCATCACAAGATATCGACTTAATTCCACCCATATGATTAATGTGTGTCACCACGGTGGTATTATCAATTTGTAGGCGAACATGCAGATGATGCATGTCTGAAAAGTAAGCCCAAAGTCCGTGAATGCTCCCAACATCTTTAGATGATTGATACCCTGAAGTAAGGTTAACTCATGTGTATTCCATCTACCACCGCAACTGGAGGTGGTATTGGTTGCTCCCCAGCCGTGAGTGCTGGCGTCTGTTTTTAACACAACCGAAGGTTTGTGACTGATGGGGTTTAGAGCAATGTCGAACATTGCTAATCCACCATCGTAATTTCCAATTTGCTTTGGCTGGTCTGTCAAAATGGCCAGCATGGTGTTTTGAGTGCTGTAGTTTTGGCCCTTTGTAGATTTTGATAATGTAAGGGTCCAAATTGTGGCTGGGAAAAAGGCAGCCACAAGCTTCCCAATTACCCTGGCTGTTTGCCGAATAGATGGTTTACTGATGCAAACAAGACTGTTATATGCCTCTATCAAGTCTGTTGCTTTGTCCTTTGGCAAGGTGACAGACATATGAACAGAGTCAATCGCGAATCCCAAATCCATAGTCACTGGAAGGAATTTAACTTGGATTTGTCTGGATTGATAATAAACCCCGGAAAGGAGGAGTTTGTCAACAAATTCAATTTTGTATCGCTGAATACTGTGCAGTATGAAAAGATCAGAAGTTATTCCCTGTACAAGTGTAACCTTTTCCCAACCTGTGAAGAAGTTACACATGCTATGTTCCGAAGGCAACCAGACCCACCCACCTCCATGGTTACCGGTGGTGCTGTGTTGGTTTTCTCCTTCCTTGGTTCCTGGGAGGTGGACGCGTTGTGGTGTGGGGTTGGCGCATCTTCCTGGAAGGCCGTTCTGGGACATGGCTGAAAAAGACCTTTGTGTAGGTTGTACGACCTTCGAGCTTTCACCAACTTATCTTTCGGTGTGATAACGCAGCCTGCTGGTGGATGCATAGGGGTATTGCCGCCAAATATGTGAGGACCTGGTAGTGGTCGGCACCTTAATCATGCCGGCGGCTATTGTCTCTTTGCCGAGGTCTTTTACCTGTTTGGGCAGGTTGTCCCTGAAACAGAGTAGGCGGCTGTGCACTGCTGGTTCTACACAACCCTGCGAACTTGGGGTTTAGTGTAGGTTGGATGGCATTCTTCCTGAAGTAGTTGATCTCAATTGACCACACAGGATAGTGCCAGAGCTTCCTGTTGCTCCTCTGACATATCTTCCGTCTACTGACCTGGCAAAGCTGGTAATACCCGAGGCCAGTAGTTTGAGGATTTACCGCAGGCACATTGAGGGAAATACAGATTCCTGGAGCCAGATGAGTTGTTGAGTGATTTATACTGGCTGCCTGTTGACAATGGTAGCCCCTTTTGTGAGGGCATCGCAACTTGGATGCCATCCCGAGTAGCTCCTCTTCCTGCACCCATAGCATGTTGTATTCTTCTGCCAACAAGCCCTCTTCAGAGTCAGCCCAGACCTGACTCCTTATGCTCCCCTGCGAAGAGGAGGGGAGATTTGGCAGCCCTGCAAAGGGTACTAGGAGCTGCTAGGAGACCCACGGCGACCAGACTCCTGCTGGAGTGTGTCACGTTGGAGCTAGTGCTCCCCATCTGCTCCATGCAGGATTATCGAGCCCGGACCCTGCCGAGTCAACGGGCTTGCCCTACTTCCGGGTCGTTGTGCCGCATCAACATCTGTAAAGGATTCAGATTCTTCCATATCACCGTACCTGACACAGGAGAGGCGATTGTTGAATTATTGTATCACAATGTTAAAAATCACATTCAACAATTGTGTGAAACTTAAAATCATGACCATTCATTCTCTAACACCTAGATTTTTGTTTAACCTTCATACCCGTAGCAATTAAAATCTGTCATGTTTAGTAAGTTCAATGAACCCAGCGTAGCACCTTTCTTGGTGAAGAGTCCGAAACTTCACCAACCTTTTGTGTAATGAAATGCTTGCTGCCAACGAACCTAAACGGTACAGCCCGCCATAATGTTTGGGACAGACGCATCATTTATTTATTTGTCTCTGTACTCCACAATTTGAGAGTTATAATAGAAACAAAATCACATGTGGTTAATGTGCAGTTAATTGTCAGATTTTAATAAAGGCCAATTTTATACATTTTAGTTTCACCATGTGGAAATGACAGCAGTGTTTATACATAGACCCCCCCATTTCAGGGCACCATAATGTTTGGGATACATGGCTTCACAGGTATTTGTAACCGCCTCCTTAATGCAGGTATAAGAGAGTGCTCAGCATATAGCCTTTCCTCCAGTCTTTCCTTCACCTTTGGAAACCTTTATTGCTATTTATCAACATGATGACCATTGTGCCAATGACAATAGACAGTAGGTGCAAGATAGGCCATTCAGCACTTTGAGCCAGCACCGCCATTCACTGTGATCATGGTTGATCATCCACACTCAGTACCCCATTCCTGCCAATTCCCCATATCCCCTGACCTCGCTATCTTTAAGAGCTCTATCCAACTCTCTCTTGAAAGCATACAGAGAATTGGCCTCCACTGCCTTCTGAGGAAGAGAATTCCACAGATTCACAACCCAATGTGTGAAAAAGTTTTTTTCTCATCTCCGTTGGCTTACCCTTATTCTTAAACTGTAGCCCCTGGTTCTGGACTTCCCAACATCGGGAACATGTTTCCTGCCTCTAGCGTGTCCAAACTCTTAATAATCTTATATGTTTCAATAAGATCCCCTCTCATCCTTCTAAATTCCAGAGTGTACAAGCCCAGCTGCTCCATTCTATCAATGTATGACAGTCCCACCATCCCGGGAATTAACCTTGTGAACCTACGCTGCACTCCCTCAATAGCAAGAATGTCCTTCCTCAAATTTGGAGACCAAAACTGCACACAATACTCCAGGTGTGGTCTCACTCGGGCCCTGTACAACTGCAGAAGGACCTCTTTGCTCCTATACTCAACTCCTCTTGTTATGAAGGTCAACGTGCCATTCGCTTTCTTCACTGCCTGCTGTACCTGCATGCTTACTTTCAGTGACTGATGAACAAGGACACTCAGATCTACTTCCCCTATCCCAATAACACCATTCTTGTTTTTGCCACCAAAGTGGATAACCTCACATTTATCCACATTAAACTCCATCTGCCATGCATCTGCCCACTCACCCAACCTGTCCAAGTCACCTTGCATCTTCATAGCATCATCTTCACAGTTCATACTGCCAACCAGCTTTGTGCCATCTGCAAGTTTGCTAATGTTGCTTTTAATCCCTTCATCTAAATCATTGATGTGTATTGTAAATACCTGCGGTCCACGTGTGCTGCTATTTGTGCACACTGGGACCGCAGTGCTGCTATTTCATCTTTTATAATTTACTCCAGCATCTTCCCCACCACTGATGTCTGGCTAACTGGTCTATAATTCCCTGTTTTCTCTTTCCCACAATTCTTAAAAAGTGCGATAACATTAGCTTCCATCCAATGCACAGGAACTGATCCTGAATCTATAGAACATTGGAAAACGATCACCAATGCTTCTCCCTCATGGCTCCATTTGTTCAACTGTAATACTGGTACTTCTGATTTTCCCATCTCCCTCTCAAATTGTAGATTAAAACTTATACTCACTATCACCTAATGGCTCCTTTACCTCGAGTGCCCTTATCAAATCTGGTTCATTACGCAACACTAAATCCAGAATTGCCATCCCCCGGTAGGCTCCAGTACAAGCTGCTCTAAGAATCTATCACGGAGGCACTCCACAAATTCCCTTTCGTGGGATCCAGTACCAACCTGATCTTCCCAGTCTACCTGCATGTTAAATGTCCCTTTATGACATGCCAATTTTAACTCTTGATTCAACTTGCACCCTATATCCAGGCTACTGTTTGGGGGCCTGTAGGTAACTCCCATTAGGCTCTTTTTACCCGTACAATTCCGCAATTCTATCCATACTGACTCTACTTCTCCTGATTCCATGTCACCCCTCGCAAGGGACTGAATTTCATTCCTCACCAACAGAGCTACCCCACCCCCTCTGCCCCCTCTGCCCACCTGTCTGTCTTTTCGATAGGAGGTTTACCCTTGAATATTCAGTTCCCAGCCCTGGTCCACTTGCAGCCATGTCTCTGTAATTCCCACAACATCATGCGGTGCTGGGACCGCAGCTATTTACAATATACATTAATGATTTAGATGAAGGGATTCAAAGACAATCTCTTTGTAGATTTGCAGATGACACAAACCTGGGTGGCAGTGTGAACTGTGAGGAGGATGCTATGAGAATGCAGGGTGACTTGGACAGGTTGGGTGAGTGGACAGATGCATGGCAGATGCAGTTTAATGTGGATAAATGTGAGGTTATCCACATTGGTAGCAAAACAGGAAGGCAGATTACTATCTAAATGGTGTCAAGTTGGGAAAAGGAAGTACAATGAGATCTGGGAGTTCTTGTTCATAAATCAATGAAAGTAAGCATGCAAGTACAGCAGGCAGTGAAGAAAGCGAATGGCGTGTTGGCCTTTATAACAAGAGAAGTTGAGGACAGGAGCAAAGAGGTCCTTCTGCAGTTGTATAGGGCCCTAGTGAGATCACTAGTATTGTGTGCAGCTTTGGTCCCCTAATTTGAGGAAGGATATTTTTGCTATGGAGGGAGTGCAGCGTAGGTTTACAAGGTTAATTCCCGAGGTGGCGGGACTGTCATATGCTGAGAGAATGGAGCAGCTGGGCTTGTATACTCTGGAGTTTAGAAGGATGAGAGAGTATCTTATTGAAACATATAAGATTATTAAGGATTTGGACATGCTAGAGGCAGAAAACGTGTTCCCAATGTAGGGGGAGTCCAGAACCAGAGGCCACAGTTTAAGAATAAGGGGTAAGCCATTTAGAACGGAGACAAGTAAACACTTTTTCTCACAGAGAGTTGTGAGTCTGAGGAATTCTCCGCCTCAGAGGATGGTGGAGGCCGGTTCTCTGGATACTTTCAAGAGAAAGCTAGATAGGGCTCTTAAAGATAGCGGGGTAAGGGGATATAGGGAGAAGGCAGGAACGGGGTACTGATAGTGTATGATCAACCATGATCACATTCAATGGTGGTGCTGGCTTGAAGGGCTAAATGGCCTACTCCTGCACCTACTGTCTATTGTATATTGATCCCAAACATGCTGCTTAAGTAACAAAGGAGTTTTTCAAAGCTAAAAAAATGGTAAATTCTTGAGTGGTCAAGTCAATCACCCGCTGAACCCAATTGTGCATGCCCTTTATATGCTGAAGAGAAAACTGAAGGGGACTAGACCCCAGAATAAACATAAGCTGAAGATGGCTGCAAGACAGGTCTGGCAGAGCATCACCAGAGAAGACACCCAGCAACTGGTGATGTCCATGAATCGCAGACTTCAAGCAGTCATTGCATGCAATAGATATGCAACAAAATACTAAATATGTCTACTTACATTTACATGACATTGCTGTATCCCAGACATTATGGTGCCCTGAAATGGGGGGGAACGATATATAAACACTGATGTAATTTCTGCATGGTGAAACCAAAATGTATAAAAATGGTCTTTATTAAAATCTGACAACGTGCACTTTAACCTTTGATTTTTTTCTATTACAAATCTCAATTTGTGGAGTACAGAGGCAAATAAATAAATGATGGGTCTTTGTCCCAAACATTATGGAGGGCACTGGAAGGTTACGCCCTCTTGCTCTCACAATCTCTCACCGGAGGAAATGGTTTTTCCCTGACTACCTAATAAAATCCTGTAATCCTTTTAATCACCTCAATTATATCACCCATTAATCTTCTGTACTCAAATGCATACCGGATGAATCTTTTTAAACTGCTGTCATAACTTAACCTTTCAGCCAAGTTTTCATTTTGATGAAAAAAAGACACAAAGTGCTGAGTAACTCAGTGGGTTCGACAGCCTCTCTGGTGAACATGGATAGGTGATGTGTTGGATCAGGGCCTTTCTTAAGAGTTACTCCAGCACTTGGTGTCTTTTTTTGTAAACCAGCATCTGCAGTTCATATCATTTTTGATAGTTAATTTCCATTTCCCTGGATTTGAAGAAAATGTGTGTGGGCAGTGTGTTCCCATCCCATCTATCTGACCTGTTCTGAAATCTGCACCAATGTTGCTCTGATTTCAACCGTACAAAACAGGCTGTGGGTGGATCTATGTTTGTAACCATAAGATTATGTGGTGTACAACATGTCAATTTAGTGCTAACATTTAAAAAAAAAATCATTTAATGTAATGGCATTTGACATAGTTAAGCTTGAGTGTTGATTGTTTTAAAATGATGTGTGACCTTATGATAAAATTCAGATGTGGCCTGACCTGATGAGTTCTTCCAGTAATTTCTGTTTTCATTTGTGATTATTTCTCCACAACCTGTTGCATGTGCTAATATCATTCCAGGGTAACATAATTATGAATGGGCATTTCTGTCAGAGAATCCTGTAGCAAAACACAGAATAATGACAGGTCAGGGATGTCACTGAACGGCTGCAGAACATTCTGGAGGGGGAGGGTGAACAGCCAGTTGTCGTGGTGCATATTGGCACCAACGATATAGGTAAAAAAAAGGGATGAGGTCCTACAAGGTGAGTTTAGGGAGCTAGGAGATAAACTTAAAAGTAGGACCTCAAAGGTAATAATCTCTGAATTATTACAAGTACCACGGGCCAGTCAGAGTAGAAATAGGAGGATATTGCAGATGAATACGTGGCTTGAAAAATGGTGCAAGGGGGAGGGATTCAAATTTTTAGGGCACTGGAACCATTTCTGGGGGAGGTGGGACCAGGAACCATTTCTGGGGGAGGTGGGTCTGCATCTGGGCTGGAATGGAACCAATGTCCTTGGGGGAGTGTTTGCTAGTGCTGTTGGGGAGGATTTAAACTAATGTGGCAGGGAGATGGGTACAAGAGCAGAGAGGCAGGTGGGTGTAAAACGAGGGTAGAAGCAATAGGGAGCAAGGTGAAAAGTAAAAGTGGCAGGCAGACAAAACCAGGGCAAAAATCAAAAAGGGCCACTTTTCAACATAATTGTATAAGGGGTAAGAGCATTGTAAAAACAAGCCTGAAGGCTTTGTGTCTCAATGCAAAGAGTATTCGTAATAAGGTGGATGAATTGAACGTGCAGTTACCTATTAATGATTATGATATAGTTGGGATCACGGAGACATGGCTCCAGGGTGACCAAGGCTGGGAGCTGAACATCCAGGGATATTCAATATTCAGGAGGGATAGAGAGAAAGGAAAAGGAGGTGGGGTAGCGTTGCTGGTTAGAGAGGAGATTAACGCAATGGAAAGGAAGGACAATAGCTTGGAGGATGTGTAATCGGTATGGGTAGAGCTGCGAAACACTAAAGGGCAGAAAACTCTGGTGGGTGTTGTGTACAGGCCACCTAACAGTAGTAGTGAAGTTGGGGGTGGTATCAAACAGGAAATTAGTAATGCATGCGACAAAGGCTAAACAGTTATAATGGGCGACTTCAATCTACATATTGATTGGGTGAATCAAATCGGCAGGGGCACTAAGGAAGAGGATTTTATGGAAAGTATGCGGGATAGTTATCTAAATCAACATGTAGAGGAACCAACAAGAGAGCAGGCTATTTTAGATTGGGTATTGAGTAATGAGGAAGGGTTAGTTAGCAGTCTTGTTATACGCTCCCCCTTGGGCAAGAGTGACCATAACATGGTCGAGTTCTTCATTAGGATGGAGAGTGACATTGTTAATTCAGAAACAATGGTTCTGAACTTAAAGAAAGATAACTTTGAGGGTATGAGATGTGAATTGGCCAAGATTAACTGGCAATCAATTCTAAAAGGGTTGACGGTGGATACGCAATGGAAGACATTTAAAGACTGCATGGATGAACTACAAAAATTGTTCATCCCAGTTTGGCAAAAGAATTAATCAGGAAGGTAGTGCATCTGTGGATAACAAGGGAAATCAGGGATAGTATCAAAGCAAAGGATGATGCGTACAAAGTAGCCAGAAAAAGCAGCATACCAGAGGACTGGGAGAAATTCAGAGACCAGCAGAGGAGGACAAAGGGCTTAATTAGGAAAGGAAAAATAGATTATGAAAGAAAACTGGCAGGGAACATAAAAACTGACTGCAAAGGTTTTTTTATAGATATGTGAAGAGAAAGAGATTAGTTAAAACAAATGTAGGTCCCTTGCAGTCAGATGATCATGTGAGTTGATCATGGGGAACAAGGATATGGTGGACCAATTGAATAACTACTTTGGTTCCGTCTTCACAAAGGAAGACATAAATAATCTGCCGGAAATAGCAGGGGACCGCGGGTCAAAGGAGGAATTGAGTGAAATCCAGGTTAGTCGGGAAGTGGTGTTGGGTAAATTGAATGGATTAAAGGCCGATAAATCCCCAGGGCCAGATAGGCTGCATCCCAGAGTACTTAAAGAAGTAGCTCCGGAAATAGTGGATGCTTAGTGATAATCTTTCAAAACTCTTTAGATTTTGGAGTAGTTCCTGAGGATTGGCGGGTAGCAAACGTAACCCCTCTTTTTAAGAAGGGAGGGAGAGAGAAAACGGGGAATTACAGACCAGTTAGTCTAACATCGGTAGTGGGGAAACTGCTAGTGTCAGTTATTAAAGATGGGATAGCAGCACATTTGGAAAGTGGTGAAATCATTGGACAAAGTCAGCATGGATTTACGAAAGGTAAATCATGTCTGACGAATCTTGTGGAATTTTTTGAGGATGTAACTAGTAGCGTGGATAGGGGAGAACCAGTAGATGTGGTGTACCTGGACTTCCAGAAGGCTTTCGACAAAGTCCCACATAAGAGATTAGTATACAAACTTAAAGCATATGGCAGTGACTAGTGGGGTATCACAAGGGTCCGTGCTGGGACCCCAGTTATTTACAATATACATTAATGATCTTGTTGAGGGAATTGAAGGCAATATCTCCAAGTTTGCGGATGACACTAAGCTGGGGGGCAATGTTAGCTGTGAAGAGGATGCTAGGAGACTGCAAGGTGACTTGGATAGGCTGGGTGAGTGGGCAAATGTTTGGCAGATGCAGTATAATGTGGATAAATGTGAGGTTATCCTCTTTGGTGGGAAAAACAAGAAAGCAGACTATTATTTAAATGGTGGCCGATTAGGAAAAGGGGAGATGCAGCGCGACCTGGGTGTCATGGTACACCAGTCATTGAAAGTAGGCATGCAGGTGCAGCAGGCAGTGAAGAAAGCGAATGGTATGTTAGCGTTCATAGCAAAATGATTTGAGTATAGGAGCAGGGAGGTTCTACTTCAGTTGTATAGGGTCTTGGTGAGACCACACCTGGAGTATTGCGTACAGTTCAGGTCTCCAAATCTGAGGAAGGACATTATTGCCATAGAGGGAGTGCAGAGAAGGTTCACCAGACTGATTCCTGGGATGTCAGGACTGTCTTATGAAGAAAGACTGGATAGACTTGGTTTATACTCTCTAGAATTTAGGAGATTAAGAGGGGATCTTATAGAAACTTACAAAATTCTTAAGGGGTTGGACAGGCTAGATGCAGGAAGATTGTTCCCGATGTTGGGGAGATCCAGGACAAGGGGTCACAGCTTAAGGATAAGGGGGAATCCTTTAGGACCGAGATGAGAAGGACTTTTTTCACACAGAGAGTGGTGGGTCTCTGGAACTCTCTGCCACAGAGGGTAGTGGAGGCCAGTTCATTGGCTATATTTAAGAGGGAGTTAGATGTGGCCCTTGTGGCTAGGGGGATCAGAGGGTATGGAGAGAAGGCAGGTACGGGATACTGAGTTGGATGATCAGCCATGATCATATTGAATGGCGGTGCAGGCTCGAAGGGCCGAATGGCCTACTCCTGCACCTAATTTCTATGTTTCTATGACATCTTGGACAAAATGCTTTTATTATTTACTTGACTGGCCCAGTAACTCTCAGAAATTCAATCAAAGGGGCAATCACAGCATGAATACAGAATTTACATTTGTAACATTCACATTTATATGAAACTGACAAAAGGTAAAAAAAAAACACTTTCCTATGGTAGACATCCCTCTCCTGTAGTTTATTTTCCCTACAGCTCAAATTGCTTAAAAATGTGAAAATTTAAATGTTTGGCTGAAATTCAATTACACAAGAAATAGTTCAATTCCACTTTCCCGTCAATTCCCCTTTTCTTTGTTTCTTCTGTCATCCAGGCATACGTCTTTCTCAGGCTTCATAGTTGTCCGGGATTAGGTATTCGAAAGATTCCCAGCTCTCTAAGGAAATAAATTTCTCTTCATCTCCAAATATTCACAAATATTGCCCCCAGCTCTAGATTCCCCACAAGAGGAAATTTCCTCCCAGCGTGTTCAGTCCCCCAGTTTAGTTTATGTTTCAATAAGATTGCGTACTCATACTACACATGTTCGGCACTCCCAATGTTTAATGTTTGCGATCTTATTGAATGAATCCAGTTGTCCAGTTTGCTCAATCTCTCAATCCATTCTTAATCCCATGAATTCACCCAGTGAACCTTCTTTGAACTGCCTCAGTGCATCTGTATCCCTTCTGAAATGAGGAGACTACAGCAACTATAACATAACTTTCCTACTTTAATATTCCGTCCCCCTTTCAATAAAGGCGTATAAAAAATGTTGAAATGTGGAAGGCGGGTATTTTGTTGCTGATACATATTCTGTTCAGTAGGTTTTCTGGCATTCATCAACTCGTCCCACTTTCTCTTTCCCCAAGTAATATGAAAACATCACTCCAACAGCCAATAACAACTGACTGAATGAAACATCTACCCTGTAACCTTTTGAGTTACAGACTTCAAGACACTGCAGTGACAGCCCCATAAATCATCCAAATGTTAAGTGAATTACTGTAGCCCCAACTTCAAGCTTTTATGTTGTTTATGTAGTGTCATCTTACTGCTTTAAACATGAAAAAGAGGGGACGATGTGCTGCATCAGCAATTCTCTGTCCTCTCTTCCACTGCCATCTGGCACGACAGCTCACAGATGCAGCGAATGTGGCTGCCACAATGCATTTGGTACAATGAAAAGAAAGTGTAGCTTAAGTTATTTCTTTGGGACTTCAGCCCTGTCTTTTAACTCTTACCTGCTGTTTGAAGACAAATCTAAAATGTTGTTTCTCCTTTTGCTTTAACTCTGTAAATCATATTTAATTACAATTATGCGAAAAGTCTGTCCAAGGTAGAAAACCTTTAAAAGGAAATTATTGTCTGAGTTACATGAGGAACAGGTTTTACTTATGTTGTAAACAGATAGATTGGTAGATACATTCTTCCCCAACATAAAAATGTCTGAACAATTGTTTCTAATCTAATTGAGACAATGTCTTATACTGTTTAACAAGTTGGACATATGTTTACATTCAGCCCAGAAATGAAGGGATTGAAGTTTCCTACATGAAATGCAGGTTTGAACACCTTCCATCCATTGCATAAGTCAGCAGTGCAAGTTGCCTGCTATTTGGTATTGATTCTCAATTTTAATGTGGGATGTTACAGGCACATTATTGTGAGGTTACTATTAGAGTGAGTTAAGACAGAGTCAAAGGAACTTTACCATGCATCTAGTTATATTGCGCTTCAACTTGACATGAAGGTATCTGCAATTTTCTTAGTCTGGAAAATTCTAGTTTGACAAAGGTCCCTAAAACTGGTGCCCATCCTTCCCAGCTCTGCCATCGGTTGTAGGATTGGCTATCATTTCACTACAGTTGGTGGAATACAAGCAATTGAAGGATCCTTGGGATTCTGGATGGCGGTCTTGAATTCACTGAGCACATTCCTAAGTGCTTACTGTACTGAGACTTGCTAGTTCCGCTGGAACATTTTCTGGCACCATTGACATTATTAGGAATGAACTTAGAATGAGTATATTATTGCCATGAAAAATAACGATAATGTGCACTGGAGTTAACTCGCTCTGTGCTCATCCACATAGGACATCTTTCTAACAAAGGGGATGGTCTGCAGATAGAGAGATTGTGGATCGAAGCAGACTCGCCAAACTCACTCTTCCTGCAGTTTCTCAATCAATGTGTGTAGGATGGAACTGCAGATGCTGCTTTACGCCGAAGATAGATGCAAACTGCTGGAGTAACTCAGTGGGTCAGGCCGCATCTCTGGAGAAAAGGAATAGATGACGTTTCGAGTCAAGGGAGAGGAAAATTAGATGTATAAAAAGATAAAAAAACAAATGAATAAAAGGTTTGAAAAGAACAAATCAAAGCCAGCACCGATGATTTGGACTATTGAGGGCTCCACCTTTCCTTGATCATCGGCGCCAGCTTTGATTTGTTCTTTTCATACCATTTGTTCTTGGTACCTTTTCATACCTCTAGTTTCTCTCTCCCCTGACTCGCCTTCTGAATAAGGTGTCGATGCAAAACATCTCCTATTCCATTTCTCCAGAGATGCATTTCTCCAGGAGTCCCTTTCTGACAAAAAAACATTTCACACAACTCCATACCCCTCCGCGGTTCGAATTGGGACCTGCCCCGCGAGGCCGTACGCCTCAAGCGACCACATTTGGTCGCGCTAGACGCATGCAAACGCATGCTGGTGGTACAGGCCCTTTAGATTGGATTCATGTTGCTAACCTTTCCACAACCTGCTCGTACTATCCCAATATTCTGTGTTGAAATGAAGCATCAGAGGGAAGGTAGACATCTGACCTGTCCAAACTGCTGATGAAATAGGACCACCAAAAAGGGGGAGGTGGGAGATGGATTCAGCAGAGCACTTTTTATGCTGTCATCATCATCAAGTGTAATGCTTAGTTGATGGTGTGTGTTTTATGGATGTGTGTTTTATGGGGGTTTGAATGTAGAAATTCTAAGTTCGAAAGTATCCCCGCTACAGATGTAAAAAACCTTTTCTCTGGTGAGTTGAAAAGGCACCTGTACCCTAAAGAGATGGAGAAGTGACATTTTTGTCCTTTCGCATCCAAACATTTGACACACATCGAATGTTAAAAGTATAGTAATTAATAACTGGTAAAATAAAGTACAAATTTTGTCCCAATTTCGATGATAAAAACACTTTATTTGTTTTTTGTAAGTCAGGTCCTGTTTGGAAACATTCCATTAGTTTATATTCTGGAAGAATTTTGTTGATTTGGAAATATGCACACATTATCATTTGACTACCATGTAGCCATTTGCCTCTTGGTCTAGGCCAGCTAGTCTCTAGAAAGAAGATGCACATCAGGTTAATTTCCCTTACAAATCTAAATCTGAATGTAAATTTCTAGTTTCCATGATTTCCATAAGATTTGGAACTGAGACACATAATTGGATCAGCTTTGTTCAGCCATGTTAACCTTGATACAGCTTTGTGCAGGAAGGAAATTCAGATGCTGGTTTACACCCAATATACACATAAAATGCTGGAGTAACTCAATGGGACAGAAGGAATGGATAACATTTTCGGGTTGAGATCCTTCTTCAGGCTGTCAAGGGGGAGGGAAACTGGAGATATGGAAGGGTACAAAGATAATGTAAGGTGTGAAAATGACACATCAAAGCAGATGATGATCAAGGAAATGTAGAATGGTTCATTGTTGGCTGAAAGGAAAGGTGACAACGAGGCATACAAACAGTAAAATGATTCGGAAGGACAGATAAACTAATTGGAGAACTAGGGTGGAGGAGGGGGCGGGAAACAAGGATTACTTAAAGTTAGAGAAATAAATTGGTTGTAATCTTATCTGTGGAATAGTTTAATTTAGAACGGAAGATATTTTGCTTGTCCATTTAATTTTTTTATTTAAAATTGGAAAATGTGTATTTGTCATGTTTGTATTTTTACTGGAGTTCCATCAATGCCATTTGCACTCCCATACTTTGCAAAGAGACCATTTATTATTCTGCCCACATAGAAGGTATTCACTTACCATAGACCTGGTTTGTTTTCCCTTTAATCATATGGTTGAGGTGATTTAATTGTCCTCTTAAAATGGAAAGGTTTTTAAGGGATTAGAATTAGAGAATTATTTTGTATAGTTCAGAATGCAGACCAAGGAGGCAAAATGAGATTGGAATCAAGACAGCGCCATGAATTTCCAATGTACAAAACTGGATGTACAAATGTACAAAGCAAGAGAAATAAAGATAAAACCATAGCTCCGTGCCAAATAGAATGGTGAGATTATAAATAGTGTGGTTCAAATTGAGACAATGGATAGAAAGATAAATTGTGATGTCTTGGAATGTTTTACTACATTAAAAGCACTATTTATTTATGTGCAAATTGGTGTTGTCAAAGTGAGTGCAAAAACAATTGGTTTAATCTTCAGTGTGGCTCATTACAGGCTGGATGATGGAAAAGCAACAATAATAGTAAGCCAAAAGACATGAATTGCTGGAGTAAGTCAGAAGACCTCAAGAAGGATCCCGACCCAAAATGTCACCTATCTATGTTCTCCAGAGGTGCTGCTTGTCCTACTGAGTTACTCTAGTACTTTGTGTCCTTTTTGGAAAACACCATCTGTCGTTGCTTTGCTTTATCTCCATTTGCTTTTTTGTTACCTTTGCCCAGCTGACAATGATGTATTCTACATTTTCCTTGATCTCGATTCCCTTTGTCCTGATTTCACACCGTACACTTCCTTATCTATGTATCTCCATCTTCCCTGACATCAGTCTGAAGAAGGGTCTCGACCCAAAACATCACCCATTCCTTCTCTCCAGAGATGCTGCCTGTCCCGCTGATTTACTCCTGCATTTTGTGTCTATCTGTGGTTGCTTGTATCTTTATTTTTGAGCTGAGCTCAGTGGTGAGTGTGGCTGTAGATTGCGTTGTCTTTAGATGACATTACAAAGAGGCAGCATGGTGATTTGAGAAGAGAAGACCAAGAAAAGATACCTGGGAGGCTTTTTTAGCATCTAAAGTGGAAATACCAGCCTGTGTTAGAAATGTTATGGCTATGATTAGAATATGAAGATGGAATATGGAATGAAGAGAAGATGGTCCTATTTAGATGTAGAGTAGAAGAGGAGTTTTGAGAAGGGAGATGAGGAGGCGTGCATCACAAAGCAAACCATACCATTTGTGACTTTGGGGTATTTCAACACTGTGGGAGAAGTGAAACCAGATGGATGGATTTAAATTTGAAATTGTCAGAAAGATAGGAAATTAAACTCAAGGATCCATTGGTTTACAGCAGCCGTTCTGAACTTGGGGGTCGTGACCCCCATGGGGGTCGTTTGCGGTTTTTCGGGGGTCATGAAGGGGTCGTAAATAATATCAATTTGTTGAGCCTATTTTTAGGAACCTAACAAAGGTACATACCACACATTTTGTTCGCGAATGCGCGTACGTATACACAGGGCCTATCAGTGGGGGTAAGGGGGTACATCGTACCCGGGCTCAGCGTCCAAAAGGGAGCCCGGGAGCTGAAGGAGGGGGGCCAGGAATTTCCTGAAATCTCAGAAAATGTTTGCATATATTTTGTGAAGACTAGCATTAACATTTTGTGTGAGCCTACATAGTTTTATATATCGTAATGCGTAGAAATTGTGATCCGTAATAAAGCGGAGAATTTTAACTGGCGGGTGTGTGGTCGGGGTAACCTGATTAAAAGAGGGGGAAGGATGGGGGGGAGCCAGCAGAGTCATCACCACTGATGGGTCTTCCCTGTAGCCGGGGGGCACTAGGACCCAGCAGTCAGACCACGTGCTGTCTGCAGGGTGGAGGTTGTGGGCCTGGTGCTGCGCGTGGAACTCTGGTGAGGTGACGGCTCTGGCCCACTGGTGGCCGGTGGAGAGGTGAAGGTCGGTGGAGTCGCTGGCGGAGGCCCGTGGGAAGCTGTGGTAGTGATATGGGCAGCAGCATCGGTAGCTTTCTGAAGAATGTGAAGATCGGCAAGAGTGGCTGTGGTGGCCCCGCCTGGGGAGGTGGTGAGAGTCGGCAGCGGCGGCTGTTACAGTGGTCCGGGCCTGGGCTTGGGTGTGGTGAGTGGGTGTGTGTGTGTGTGGGTGTGAGTGAGTGGGTGTGTGGATGTGTGTGAGTGAGTGGGTGTTGGTGTGTGAGTGGGTCTGTTTGTGTGGGTGAGTGGGTGTGTGGGTGGGTGTGTGTGAGTGGGTGTGTGTGAGGGTGGGTGTGTGTGGGTGTGGGCGAGTGAATGTGTGTCTGAGTATGTGTGTTCGTGGGAGGGTGAATTTTGTAAATGTAAATGTTAAAAGAGTACAGACTTAGTGACCTGTTTCCAAATGTTTGTGTTAGTTTAAGAATACTATTACCAACTCCAGCAAGAGTAGCTTCTGCGGAGAGGTCATTCAGCAAACTCAAGCTGATTAAGAATTATTTAAGGTCTACAATGTCTCAGGAACATCTTGTGGATTTGACCAGGCTAAGTATTGAATCAAACATTGCCAGAAAAATAAATTTTCATGCTGTGATTTGAAATTTTTCACAAAAAAAGGGCAGGAAAGCTCATTAATTAAAGCAAATACTAAACCTCTCTCCCTTCTTTTACTTTTTACTAATAATGATGTCTTCTGATGATCTGCATTGAAATATAAAAGGATGTTTCAATGTGAATTATTTCTCCTCATCTGTATTGTAGCATAAACAAAGATGTTCAAAACAAATGTGCTTTCTTCTTTCTGATCCTTTGATTTTATTTTATTTATATTTATTTATATTTATCATGGAGGGAGTATAGGAGCATAAGGCCCCAAATGCAGAAAATCAACAGAGCGCACCATTCCACCCCTCTCTCGTCTTCCATACCACATTTTGCCTGACAGCTTATGGCATAAAACCGTAGTGGATAAAAACAGGATGACTAATGGAGAAGGGAAGGGGGCCTGAAAGAAACGTTGTACCCACTGATAAAATTCCTCTGAGGCCCTGACGAACTGTGTGTATTGTGAACCATGTCCTCCAAGACGTGCACGTGTAGTGAAACATTTCCCAAGTTCGGCTTCACAAGCATTGCTCAAAAATTAGTGGTCAAGCTGCAATGTGTTATCTGTGCCAAGGGTTTGAGCCATGAGAGCACGAAGCCCAGCAAACTGAAGATCCATTTGGAGTCTTGTCACAGCAACCTGGCTGGGAAAGGCGTGGACTATTTTGAATGAAAAGAAGCAATGGGCATGCGATTCGATGGGGCGCTCAGGTCAAAAATGAAGCAGTGTTGGAGGCTTCATACCGGATTGCTTATTGAATCGCACTGAGATCTAAGAAACTTACAAAATTCTTAAGGGGATTCACTAGATGCGTTCCCGGAAGTCCAGGACAAGTCACAGCTTAAGGATAAGGGGGAAATCCTTTAAGACCGAGATGAGGACTTTTTTCACACAGAGAGTGGTGAGTCTCTGGAACTCTCTGCCACAGAGGGTAGTTGAGGCCAGTTCATTGGCTATATTTAAGAGTGAGTTGGATGTGGCCCTTGTGGCTAAGGGATCAGAGGGTATGGAGAGAAGGCAGGTACGGGATACTGAGTTGGATGATCAGCCATGATCATATTGAATGGCGGTGCAGGCTCGAAGGGCTGAATGGCCTACTCCTGCACCTAATTTCTATGTTTCTATTTCTCTTTCGAATGACATAGTCAAAAGTGGAATCTCGGATATGGGTATTGATATTCTGCTGCAGTAGTGAGCGCAGTGAAGAGCAGTCCAGTGTATTCACTGCAACTGGACGAGTCAACAGATGTTACCTCATGTTCCCTACTGCTAGTCTACATTTGTTACCTCGATGGAGAAGCCATGAAGGAGGAGTACCTGTTCTCAGAGCCATTGGCCACTACCAATCAGGGAGAAGATGTGTTCAGAATGCTGGAAGTCTTCCTCATCAAACATGAGTTTGGCTGGGAACGCCTTGTCGGGGTGTGTACAGATGGGGCACCTTCGATGGTCGGTTGCAGATCCGGCTTCAAAGCCTTCGTGAAGGATGTCGCTTCCCATGTTTCCTTCACCCACTGCAAGATACATCGTCAAGCTTTAATGATGAAGACTCTCCCTCCTGGTCTTCGAGAAGTGCTTTCAGATGTGGTAAGGATCATCTGACCCTTTTCCGTTGAAGATGGTGCCATCAGCAATCCTGATGTGACTGCGAAGGATGAATTTTACCGAATTCGTGAAGATGCGCAGCTGAAGAGTGACCTCATGGAACAAGAGCTTGCCACGTTTTGGCTGAAAGTGAAGGACTGTCCTGTTCTTTCGAAGATGGCCCTGACCCTATTGGTCCAGTCCCCCTCAACCTATCGCTGTGAGGCTGGATTCTCAGCCATGGTAACTCTGAAAGGCTTGTGATGGATGTTGACATGAGGTGCTGCCTGTCGAGAATTCGCCATCGTTTTGATCGCCTGATGGCTGCGAAGCAATTTCTGCCATCCCATTGACTGAGCATTGGCAGACATGTTTTTAATAAATCAGGCTGTTTTTTTTTTCAATTTTTGTTTCAGTGGTCATGGTACTGACCAAGAATGTCTGATGGGATCAAGGGGCCAAAAAGGTTAAGAACCACTGGTTTACAAGGATAGAGTTTGACATTATTACCATATTTCACCAATTTGCACGTATAACAACTAACACAGGACTAAAAGCTCCTTGAATTTTGAAGTCAATTGAATCCAATTTGTGTACATATTGTATTCTAATCTGTGTGGAATTACTCTTGTGTAATAGAAATGAGATTTGTTTTTTGTTAAATTTCTGCAAACACGGATACATTCATCACAAAATTATGAAGACAAACCAATGAGGAAGTTTATGTGTAAGTTGGATTGAGCTGTCAGAGTTCTGAGGGCCAGAAACAAAGAGTTCAGGAATCACAGGAAGCAACAGAGCATTCAGTCGGTGATATCTTTGATGACAAAGCTAAAGGAGTAGAAGGCTTCAGTTTTGCTATTTAACTATTCTGCTAGCCTTTGATTCTTCCATCAATCCCCTTTGCCTTTTGAAGATAATTTGGAGTAGTGTTAAACAGCCAGTGGGCACTCTCTGATTCCACATCGAAAGACCATTTATCCAGTTGTGAGTATTAGCGGGCCACACAAGGTGGACATCAGAGTCGGAGCCAGAATTGTTTAATGTTCATTATATAAAGATTAGGCTGGAAATCCTAGTTGTTATTCATTCTCATTTTGAGGTCCTCACCCCAATTATAACTCCTACTGCCATCAGTGAACTTGGCACCGTCTCTGGAGTAAACTTGAGAGATGTGTGATAGAACATAGAACAGTACAGCACAGGAACATACCCTTCAGCCCACGTTGTTCATGCCCTATTCCCACTGACAGTGCATTCAAGGCACTCACCACTCTGTAAAAAAAAAAACCCCTTGCCCCACACATCTCCTTTACATTTTACCCCTTTCAACTTAAAGCTATGCACACTAATCTTTGACATTTTCACCCTGGGGAAGAAAGTCCTTTCTACCCTATCTATGCCTCTCATAATTTTATATTATTTTGTTCTTGTTAACCCCTTCTGCACCCTCTCCAAAGCCTCCATGAGTGATGGAGCATGTCTCAACTTCCATGAGGGTCAGGCAAAGACCACCCACAATCAATGTGAATCGATGTTTTTGGCTGCGCTGCTTTATGTTTTAGAACACCACAGCAGCAGTGAGATAGTTTTACTAGAAACACCTAAAAATTGCTAATCACAATGTTTTGTTTTGAGGAGCAGTGAGACTACAAATCATTGTTTTTAGATGGAATTTATGCATGTGAATGCCGCATAGTTCAGGTGATTGGATCCAGTAATTTCAGTCATAATGCCTGGCATAACATAACATGCAAGAGTTTAGATTTGCAGGATATGTGCAGAGTGACATTAGAAACCATACAGCATTCATTTTCAGCATCGTCTGGTGAAATTGGTCCACATTGCTTTGTTTCATAGCTGCTGGCTATTTGCAGGATAAAACAGATTTTCCAAGTGTTGAAAATGAACCAAAAAAGGCGTTAACCATTTGACTTTCTATGTCGCTAACTCTACATTGAGAGTAATTAAACCATAGTGTGATTCCTCTTGGGAAAGTCTTCAAGCTCACTGCTGCCTGTCTGCTGTCACGTTCATAAATCTTACCGCTTTCTGTGTCACCTTTCGTGTGTGTACTATGGATAGCTTTGACATGATTATCTGGTGAACACAGTGTCAGAATAAGGAGGTATGTGATACAGATGTGTACATTGCCCTTAATCTACTGCAGGACTATCCTGACACCATGTCATGTTGTATATTGCAGTGAAGCTGCTCTGGGACTGGACCCTTATAATTGCCATAACCAGATCATGCATATGTCAACAGATCCATTCCAATAGAGACAATAAACTCCTGTAAGGCAGTTCTTTGTTCTTGCTCTCGGTTCACTTTTTTGCAGAACTGCAGCCTGCCGCCAGAAGAGGAGGCACTTAAACTCTGGGTGCTCTTAGCCCAACACTCACAAAAGCTGAAACTTGCTCCATCACTCATTGTCCTGTGAAGTGTATGTACCACTTCCAGTCTGGAAGGTACTGCAAGACTCCCCCATGCTTCTTGACATCTCCTACGTTCATGCAAGCCAAACGATACAGCAAGAATTTCCACATTATCTATACCAGCTTCCCCATGCATGCTCCCCTATCCTCTATCAAATTGTTTTCTAATGGCTTTCCTGACAGGTGACCTGACATGCTTCACTATCTCTCTAGCCCGGCTGCAAATCAGGACTGTCCAATATCTCTCAAGATGAAACATGAGGCTCTTATCCAGCTTACTCAATCCTTACGATGCCACTTGCGTGTGACAGACATGAGCAATCTCTCCTCTCTTGAGCGGTTTACTTGGGGTAGGGTTGTTTGGGATAAGGGGTTGGGAAAAGTTGAGGTGTCCATAGGCTTAGGAATGATAATAACAAAATGCAGAGCATTGCAAGAGTGAGGACGTGTTGGTGTTAGGCAGAGTGGCCAGTACATTTTTGAGATAATTAATTGATTTGAGGGAAGGATGTGTTGTAAAGATACAGACATACCTACAGATCTGAAGAAGGGTTACGGCCCAAAACGTTGCCTATTTCCTTCGCTCCCGCTGAGTTTCTCCAGCAGTTGTGTGTACCTACAGATCAGACCATCAACTGCATCATGATCCATGGCCTAAGTCATGCTAATGCCAAACTTATTTTCAAATTGCGATGGTCCTGTCCAGTTTGTGTGTATGTACCTGCGTATGTGGTTTTGTTTATTAATGCCATATGTACTGAAGTGCGGTGAAAAGCTAATGTTATGTGCCATCCCGTCAAAGAAAAGACTATGCATGAGCAGGAAAAGGAGATAGAGAGAGAGAGAGAGAGAGAGGAGAAGGCAGTGAGGGGTATGAGCAACTGTGATAATGGTTGCCATTATTTATCTGTGAGGGGATGTCTAGGATGGAGGAAGATGATGGTGGGCAGGGGTAGGGAAGTGTTGAAGCCAATTCAGAAAGTAGGTAGAATAAAATGAGAGTATTTACTTTGACTTATCCTGAAGAAGCATGTGATTCCTCAAGCCTTTGTTCCAGTTTAGGAGTGGGACATAGAGCATGAACTGAATCATCCCAAGCACTGCTGCTGCCTCGTATGTACCTCCAAACCGCACCTGTTTTTTATCGAGTCATAGTTCTTCTGCCAAAACCATGTCTGTAGATTAAACAGTATTGCACAATGTCCATGTCCATGTTGAAATCATCTCCCCTGCAGTGCTCCATCAGTTATTCCCACTAACACGGCAGTGCTGTGCCTCTGCAGAGAATGCTGGAGCCCTGGCATCAATTAGCACAGGAATGTACCAACAGATGTGGCAAATTGTGGTGGTAATGATGGGGATCTTCACCACAATACACAACTCAAATGTGCCTGCACATTTGTAGGAGGATCATGATTGAATCTGCAAATAGGAGTGGGTTAATTGTGCTGCCCAGGTTTAATACACTTTAATCCAATTTCTAGACATCTAAACACTGTTAAATACTTTGTTATTGGATTAGTATGCAGGATTTTCTGTAATTGCTAATTCCCAGAAGTTTCTATTCATAAATAGTGTTTCCTACTTAAAAGTGTGACCTAACCGGCTTCTATAATATACCGTACAGCCATTATCAACAAATGGATGCAGCATTGATATAATTTTTTTTCATATCTAATAGCACTTTTAAAATGATTTATGCCTTGCTTGGTCAAGAAACAAGACGGGAAATATTACTGCAGTATAAATAATTTACAGTAGTACATTTAAATTCAGTTTAGGATTGCAGTGTGAAGACATTATTTCCTTGATGCTACACATTTCCCATTTCCACATGTGCTGCTGGCTATTATAATTTCCCTTAGGGGAGAGAGCAACAGCAATTTGAAACCTGCTCAGCTCATGCAGCAACTGACAGTCCAAAAGAGTGTTGGGGTAAAGTCTAACTGCATCACCATTGAAGCTGGAGTCACTGCTCGATAGGCATGAATAATTCCAAGTTCCCGATATGTATCAAGAAGTGACTCAAGGTACTTATTTTCCAAGGACCTTATTCCTCCTCATGGCTTTGCTGTTTGGAAGTAAGTGAACTATGATGCTGACTGCCGTTTGTAGTCGCTGCTTCTTTGAATGGAAAGAAAAAGCATAGACTAGTGACTCAATTCATTTGCTTCAGTGTACATCCCTATGGGCTGTAGCCTAACAATGTGCAGTATGAAGTCCTGTTCTTTGCCAGTTTGTATTGGGTCACATCCTGGCCAGGGAGTGGAGCAGGCCACGAGCAGACGGGTCGAAGTGGAAATGGATAAGAGAGCTGAGATGATGCACAAACAGAAGCTCAGGATGGCCCATGTGGACAAAGCACTGGTGATCTGCAAAATGGTTGCCTCGTCCTTCAAGGCCACATCACAAGCACTGAATGTTGGACGAGGTGTGTGTGAATTACTGCCTCACTTGGAAGAGCTGTTTTGGTCCCTGGATGGTGGTGAGAGAGTAAATGTAGGGACAGGTTTTGCACCTTCTACGGTTGTTGGGGAAAATACCAGGAGACAGAGGGGGGTGGGTGTGGAGGAACCAGGCAATCACAGAGAGAGTGGTCCTTGCAGATGGTAAAAAGGGTGGGAAAAGGGAAGATGGGACTGGTTGTGGGATCCTGTTGGAACAGGCAAAGAATAGTATGCTGGATGTGGAGATTAGTGGGGTGAAAGTTGAGGACCAGTGGAACTCTATCTCTTCTGTCTGGGAGAGGGGTGTGAAAGCAGACGTAGGAAATGTGTGTGAGGGCTCTATCAACTACAACATTTCATCTGTCCTCGAGTGGTAAGCCTCAACTGGGAAAGCAGATGTGGCGGAAGAGAAACTGAGAGAAGGAGATGATATCGTTACAGGAGACAAGGTGGAAGGTGAGAAGGTTTGGCATGTTTTTGTAGTGGAGTCGTAGTCCACAGGAAGGTATGATATGGTGCCTTTGAGCTGCTGTCGGAGTATCTATAAGGAAGAGGTCAGTCTACCAGACCACAACGACACCACAACTAACGTGCATTTGATAACAAAGTTGAATTGAGGAGGAGTGAGTGGAGAGATGCGTCCTCTTCGATTCACACCAATCTGAGATGTTTTTGTAGAGTAACTAAAGGATTTTATTTTGCCTTGTTTGGCTAACTTATAATGTAACCAAAGAAGGCATGAGTAAGGGGCAAGCACCTGTAAAATCCTGACCAAGGCCACCGCAGTGCGTCAGGATAAAAGCCGTGAGTAGAGGGCAGCAGCATAATACAAATGATGTGCATAAAATCAATTCTTGTCTCTTCAGTCGTGCAACTTCTTATTTTTGGTAGGAGAATGACCAAATAATTTCTTTCCAACTGGATCTTGTAGACTTGTTTAAACTATTTATAACGCTGAATAGCATGCTGTGCATCCAATTTAGACAACATATTGTTAGGACATGATGGAAACCAAACCATGAGGGGAAAAAAAAAATTTAAAGAAATATTTTACAATATGATTGGAAGAGTACTGATAGTAATATTCTGAAATCCCTTCAGGGTCCCCGTAGCACATTAACTAATCTCCAGTTTACTCCATGAAAATATTTAAGTGTAAACTAATATCATAAATGTTGAATTGTTAAACTTCTTAAATATTTGGCAGTGTTCAAAATTTATTCCATTAGAAATAATTGTTTTCAGATGTTCAGAATTATTGATTGCTGAATCATATTACTGCATTTTATCATAAGTATAACCGGTAAACTTTTTTTCATTGATATGATACGTGAAGTAATAACATTATTCTCAATATATAGTATTTTGGGGCAGCAATATGTACTTGAAGAATTCTAAACTACTAAAGAAAAGTTTTTCTTATTATATAAATTCTCTTGCGCTACAAGTCTGATCTGGAATTCGGAGATCAGTTATACATCTCGATGGCAGAAGATAGACACAAAATACTGGAGTAGCTCAACGGGACAGGCAGCATCTCTGGATAGAAGGAATGGGTGACCTTTCAGATTGAGACCCTTCTTCAGACTCTGAAGGCAGAAGTCAGTTCTGCTTTTACAAGAGTAAACTCTCGGAAAGCAGCCAGCCCAGATGGAGTTCCCGGATGAATTCTGGAACCTGCATCAACTCACTGACCATAGTCTTTACCGACACTTTCAACTTCACACTACAACAGGCTATTGTCCACATCTGCTTCAAGGAAACCTCCATTAGTCTAATCCCTAAGAAAAATAAAGTGACCTGTTAAAATAGTTTTAACATCGATCATCGTGGTTTGAAATAATGAATTGGTAATGGTCTCCATCTCCAACTGGCTGCTGGACTTCTTCAGACCTCAATCAGTTAGAATTGGTCATAACGTTTCCTCCACGCATAGTGTACAGGGCATCGAGCAAATAATCTTTACGTTCTCTGATGATACCACTGTTGTTGCCAGATGAGCAATGTTGAGACAAGGTACAGGAAAGAGATTAAGAACATTTGTGTCATAATGTAAAGGCAAAAACCGAGCCCTTAATGTCAAGAGGATGAAAAAATAATGGTTTTGACTTAAGGAAACGAGGGGGTGAATACAATCCTCTCCTCATCAATGCAGCTTCTGCCGAGAAAACGCATCAGTGTATTCACTTTCTTATGCGTTTGAGAAGATTTGGCATTTGACAAAGATTTTCTTAAGCTTCCATAAATGTGCTATAGAAAATATGCTTCTCAGCCTGGTATGACAACTGGTGAACACAGCCTTGACCATCACAAGCTCATCATTTCCTTACATCCAGTTGTGCATCAGAAAGGCTAGAAGTATCATCATAGATGCTTCCCACTGCGACCATTTCTTTTTTTCACTTCTACCTTTTGGGAGAAGGTACAGGAGCTTGAAAGCCTGGATGTCCAGACTTAAGAACAGCTTCTTCCCCATTACTATCAGACTCCCGAACCAATCATCTCCATTATAACCCCTTTCCCAGATATGCTGCCACATACTGTTACCCTTATCTCTACTTCATTTGATGATTCTGTTATTGTACTGTGATGTATTCTGCACGAATTTGGATTACGCTTCAATCTTGCACCATTCTGCTGTATTGCACTCGTCATTGTATTTATTCTGTTTATCATTACTGCATTATGCTGTTTACTCTGTAAAATTCATGTGAATTTCATTGCATTCTAGTATATATGACAAACTAATCTTCATCTGTATTTTCTTTCTCTGCCCCACATCTTGCACAGTTCAGCAGGAGCTTCTCATTAGCTTTGGCAAAGCTTTGGCAATCCTAAACATATATTTTGTTCATTTTCTTTTAAAATTCAGAAATTGTTTTACTAAACCTTAGATCCTTGAATACATGCTCAACAAACAAAATACAGGTTGTTGAAAATCTGAAAAAAGCCCTGAAAATACTGGATACATAACTGGGCAGCATTTGTGGGGAGAGAAACAGAGTTTAATATTTACTGTCCATGACTTATCATCATAACATGTGCAGTTCCTTCAGTCAAACCGTACAACTGTATTTCAATATTCTTTCAGGACTTCTATATATTTACGTTGCCACATATGGGTTGTTACGTTTCATTTTATATTGGTGGTATTATAACAATAGCAAAATAAAACTAGTGTGTTCTAGCTCCCCCCAACAGATAATGCAGATGCTATTTAGCCAATCAAATGTCATTTTTGAAATTGGGTGTGATTGAATTGAAAGTTCTTGTAATGAAATATTGTCTCCTATCTGTCATGTGGAATAATGTTCAATATCACTAATTGAAGGTCATGTCACTTCGGAAGTGACATTTGCAGCCTCTTTATTCCCTGAACTCCTCATTGGGCTTTAACTGTCTATTTGTTGAGCTTTTTTCATTTTCAGTTGTACAACAAGATGCAAAAACAAAGTGACTTATTACATGTCCAGAAAGACAGGAATTATTCCAAATGACTTGAATTTTCTATTTTCTTCAAGAGGTGATTGTCAGAATAAGGATTCTATGAAAAAAATTATAATTAGAAACAAACTTACGAGCAACGTTGACTATTATTAAAGCAAAACCTCAACATATATTGTGGTTTTGGATACACATTGGGAATTATTGTATTCCCCAAGATGAAAATTAGATAAGTGACAGTTTCACATACAATATGGTTAGCTTGTAACGTACGTGTCAAATATATCCCCAACCCCACATTATACTGAGGTTGAAGTATAATTAGGTTCAAACTTACAGTAAAATAATAAATAGTTGTGTGCACACGTGTCTGCCCATTAAAAGAACAAGTATTCTATGTTAAAACATTCTGAGTTGTGTCTGTCCATATTATCGCACTGTTAATGCAGGATAAAGAAACTTCCAAAATGATAGATTTTTGCAAAACTTTTAACCTATAATTATGTTTAAAATTCAGCAATTAAAATTGACATTTATCTGCATAGTTTATATGTTGAAAACAATGTTTTAATACTATAACAATATATGCTGATTTTGTTTACCATGTCTCTTTTTTATTACAGCAAGTCCTCATGCAACAGCTTCAACTCTACATTTTCCAACGTCTCCCATCATCCAGCAGCCAGGTCCTTATTTCTCACACACGGCCATCCGTTATCATCCACACCCTAGTCAGGAAAGCCTGAAGGAGTTTGTCCAACTTGTCTGCCCTGACACCAGCCAGCAGTCAGGACAGGTGGGGTTCCTAAATGTAAGGCCACATTTTATTTTTCATGTTGCTAGACAGACAGTTTGTTACATCATTCTAGCTTGATGCGCTGCTAGATATCACTGGAAACTTGCACATTAATGTCATGTGTTCCCTTTAATCATGGTTATTGAAGCTGTAATTTACAAATCTGTAAACTATGAAACAACAGCAAATGTAAGTTTAAACCGTCCCCTAAGATTTAGGCTTCCCAAGATACTGAGGTTTAATGATTTTGTTACTTAGTGTGAATTTGTATTTGTTTAACATGCTTGTAAGTGGTGGGTGTTTTTCCACTCAGCATCGCTGGTAATGGCCTGTCTTAATGCATTTTAAAATTCCGACACAACATGGATTATACAGATGCGGCAGTGGGAATGTCTCAAACTTTGTACTGTTACATAGTGATTCATCAATGACAAGGAGAAACCATTCATTCTATCAGATCATGTAGGTGAAGAATGCGATCACAAATAGCCATGTACAGGCTATACTAGGGTAATGAATGGGTTCCATTTTTATGGACATCCTTAAGCCGATTTTGTCCGTAAGTTGGAAACTATACAAACATGACCTAAAATTGTTTTCCTTTGTCCACAATATTGCAATGAATGGCTTAAAAAGCAGATAAAGCTGTTAGGAAAGAATTATGAAAGGTGGAGAGAGACTGGAAACTAATTCTATTATGTGAGCTACATATAATAATATGGAGAGCAGTTCATCAGTCAGCTATTCATAACCCAGAGACAGCCTGTGGCTTTTAAATTGAAGAGCATAATAGACACTTCTGACCCCAGTGAGAAATACTGAAGTAGGTATATACCATATCTGATCTCTTAAAATCGTATTTTTGAGCTGCGTAATTCTTTTCTCACTGTGCCAGTGTTGGCAAACCACGCGAGACCTCTGACCAAATGAGGGGCCATTCCCCTTTCAAGCTGTATTTTATGGTATTCTGAGGTATCTAACAGTGGAAAGCGAATGTCTCTGTTAATCTCCCTTCCAAGGCCGGCACCTTCTCACACCAGTGTAGCTGAGAACCGGAGATAAATACCTTCAGGCGTAGGTTTGAAGTGAAGTGGCATTAGCCGAACATCAGCCCCTGAGCCAGAAAACTCTCAAGAAACGTAACAATGTTAATATATCAGAACTGTGCAAGCTAACACTTCATTGAGCTCTGCTCTCAAAGGAATAAAATGCCACAAGTGTGTCATGGGGAAAAAGCATTTGCATTGCAACTGGTCGCTTGTCCCTCCACGTAGATATTCTGTTTGCCAGTTATTTTTTAAGTGCATCTCTTTCCCTTCTTCAGAAAGAGGAAAAAGCTAGATGTGGTTAATGCATTGTTCTACTATGCCACGCAGATCATTTATTGAGCCCAGACTTGCATAGCCAGCTGGAATATCAGATGTCAGATTCAATAACATTTGCAGCAACTTAAAGCAATGGATTTCAGCTGGATTGTGTAAACTTGAATATTCAGATAGCAGGAAGGAGCTGTGACATGGGAGAGTGTTTAGATTAAAAGGACTGTGTGATTGTGTCACATTTCCAGTCAGTTGGGGGGGGGGGGTTATGGTTATATGGGTGATTTGGTCATTAAGAACCATTGTAACAAAGAAATGAAGTGAGGCTTCGGCTCGCAGTGAGGAGGAAGTAGCTCCAATAGAGGAGAAATGGAGAGGGAGGGGCAAGAAGAATGGAACTGGCAACTCTTGGCGGGTTGAAACAAGAAATACAGCTGATAGGAAATGCAATTTGAGCTTATGGCAGTAATGATGGAGTTGAACAGGTGAGTGTTTTTTACTGACTTGTCACTTTTAACTATCTAATATTGTAATTGTTCCACTGTGATTTGCTGTTTCCCATCCTCTATATACCATCATTTCTGAATTGAACTACTGCCTCACGTTACAATTGGTGAGAGCATGGAACAGTGTGGCTAGAATGGAAACAGGTACCTCATGCAAAGGAGCAGTGAGACATATCAGTTGATCCGCTGAGCTTTTACAAACACAAAGATAAAATTCACTACCAGTAGAGAGTAAAGATACTCTCCATAGGAGTAATGGAGTCCTACTAAAACTTTCAGAGTATGGTAAATTCGGAAATGTGTTCCTTTGAGGGAATGGATTGTTTTTTTGTCCATTCATAGGATGTCGATGTTGTTGGTGAACCTGGTATTTTTTGTCCATTCCTAATTTCCACCTGTACTGTGAAGGTAGTCAAGAGGGGATATGGATTCATAAATTGGACTGATTATTGTAAGGATAGCATATGTCTTTCAATGAAGAAATCGTCAAGGACATTTATTTACCAGATTTATTTTGTATGACAATCCGGTGGCTTCTTCGTTCCCAGTGCTGAGATTTTTAAACAATCTAGGTGTATTTAGTCGAAGGTAGACAAAAATGCTGGAGAAACTCAGCGGGTGAGGCAACAACTATGGAACGAAGGAACAGGTGACGTTCCAGGTCAAGATCTGAAGAAGGGTCTTGACCCGAAACGTCACCTATTCCTTCGCTCCATAGATGCTGCCTCACCCGCTGAGTTTCTCCAGCATTTTTGTCTACCTTTGATTTTTCCAGCATCTGCAGTTCTTTCTTAAACACATATTTAGATAAGTTTGTATTTCCCAACTGATATTATGGGTATTAATAGTAAGATTAAATGAGAACTTACCAAATAAAGGTAAAGGTTTTACGAGGAGTCGCGGTGAGGGATTTTGTGAAGACCCCGCCAGCACGCATGCGCGACATCCTTCAAAGCAGCGGCGTGGAATCACAGAATGCACCATGACTAAAAATAGTAAGATGAAGAGCGTAGAACTTCCGAGTTGATCTTATGATAGAGGGTGGGAGCGGGGCGCACAAAATCCCTCTCCGCGACTCCTCGTAAGATAAAGATCAACCTTCAAACTTGGTAAGTTCTCGTTTAATCTTACTATTTTACTTCGGAGTCACGTGAATGACTTCGTGAAGATTTCAAAGCTCTGTGATTTCACGCCCTGGACAACGTCCATGCTATCACACTGCCGCAAGTCTGATGGAGGAAGGCTGTTAATGCAGTTCAGTCAAAACTGGCTGAAAAAGTAATAAACAAACAAATAACCCCTAATTCGGGGACAAACATTCACTGAGCAGCTCCCAGCACAGCTTCTGCGAATGTCGCAGGGGCGACCAGTGGCTTATTGTAGAACCTTTGAAAGGTTTCTTCACTGGCCCAGCCCGCGGTGGCGAGGATGTGGTCCATGGGCACCTCCATTTCCCTCGCCGCTGATGTGGATGCAGCCCTAGTGGAATGACATTTACAAATGTTAGTAGCAACTCCTGCTGCATCCAACACCACCCTGAGCCACCTGGCGATAGTCTGTACAGTCACCCGATGATGCAGAGGTTTGTGGCTGATGAGGAGCCCCTGCTCCTTCTTCCTGATGGCTCCTGTAATTCCGATATAGTGGTGGAGATGGGTGACTATGCAGAGAGTGGCATCTACAGGGTATGCCCGAAACTCCAACTGCAGCCCATGAACCCCTGGTCTGTGCTGCTTCAATAAATCCTGGACAAAGAAATTTATTTGATCAGGGGTGGCCACCATGCTATCCAGCCGCAGCTTTTGTAATGTCTGGACTCGTTGGGCTGTAGTCAGTGCCATCAACATCGCCACCTTGAGGGTGAGCTGTTTCAGTGGTAGCTCATTCATTGGAGCCCAGCTCCTCAGTAGGGTCAGAACGATCCCCACATCCCAGGTGAAGGTGTATCTGGGTCGTGGAGGGTTGGTGTTGAACACTCCCCTCATGAGTTTAGACACCAGGTGGTTTGAGCCTATACCTATATCCAGGTATGAGGACAGTGCACTCCTGGCGCTGTTGATGGCACTGTAGCTAAGGCCATCATCGAAATGGAGGCCAGCTAGGAATTCCAGGACATCAGGGATAGTTGCCGTGTTGGAAGTCTTGTTGGTACGAGCACAGAATGCCTCCCACTTCCTGATCTGCGTGAGGTACTGCTTCCGAGTTGATTCTCGGCATGATGCTGAGATGAGTTCCATGGCTCGTGGTGAGATGCCCGCTTTGACGAGTGGTCTTTTTAGAACCTGCAGGCCAACAAGTTTAAGTGACCATGGCATGGATGACTATCCCCCGTAATAGGGTGAGTAATCAATTTGGGGTGTTTCCCAATCGAAATCCATGGTTGTTTCAAAATTTTAACGACCATCGGGTACCATGGCTGTGTAGGTCAGTTGGGAATGATCAATATGGCAGTTGCAGAGTCCAGTTTAATTTTCTGCAATACCCGACTGATGAGGCAAAATGGAGGAAATGCGTAGCAAAACTATTTCCCCCAATGGATAGAAAACGCATCCATTGCTATTGCCCCAGTGTCTGGTTCCCAAGCCACATACGTTGGTATCTGATGGTTCAACCTGGACGCAAAAAGGTCAATATCTGGTGTCCCATAGTGAGCTATAATGTCTCCAAAAATTTGGGGGTTCAACATCCACTCAATGTTGTCGTTGAATACCCATGACCTGGTGTCTGCCACTGTATTAAGCTCCCCTGGCAAATAGGTCGCTGTAATCCAAATATTCCTCTCAATGCACCAGTGCCAAATTGTGTTTGCCAATTCATCACAAGATAGCGACCTGATACCACCCATATGATTGATGTAAGCCACCACTGTAGTGTTATCTATTTGGAGGCGGACATGTAAGTCCCGTGAGTTAGTAAAGTAAGCCTAAGTCCATGAAATGCCCCCAGCATTTCTATATAATTTATCCCGTGTGACTGAAGGAAGGTAGACTCACGAGAGTTCCATCTGCCACCACAACTGGACATCGTATCAGTTGCTCCCCAGCCTTGTGCGCTTGCGTCAGTCTGTAGCACGACGGATGGGTTGCTTACTATGATGGGTCTACGACACTCACTAATATTGTCAATCCACCATTGTAGCTCGGTTCTAGCCTTTGGTGGTAACCGGATTGGCCGATCAAAGTGCCCAGCATTTGCTTTTAATGCTGTGATCTTTGTTCTTTGTAAATTTTGGTAGTGTAGCGGTCCGAATTGTGCAGCTGGGAATGTAGCTACCAATTTACCTATTACTTTTGCCGTTTGCCGGATGGCCGGTACCCTGGCGCAAGCAAGACTGTGGCACTCTTCTTTTATAGCAGTAGCTTTATTGGTTGGGATGGTAATCATCATTAAGTTGGTGTCTAGGGTGAACCCCAAATAATCCATAACCCGTACCGGGTGCAAATTTGACTTGTCTGGATGGATTACAAATCCCAGCTTCTCGAAGAGAGCCTTAGTTGCAGCCACTGCCCGTGTAGCCAATTGGAGGGTCTGACCCACTATTAGGATATCATCTTAATATGCCATAACCATGTAATTTTGTTGTCGGAGAAGAGCCAATATAGGTTTTACTAATTTTGTAAACAGCCTTGGGGCTGTGGTGATTCCATTGGGCAATGCTTTGTATTCCCATAATTGTTCCTTCCAGACAAACTTTAGACATTTCCTGTGAGCTTCAGAGATGGGCATCGTACAATATACCCACTTCAAAATGGATACTTTTGAAACAGCCAAGCAGATGCTTTACCCTGGGTACTTTATGGCATGCATCTTTTAAATCGATGCATGCCATAAAGTACCCCGAGTAAAGCATCTGCTTGGCTGTTTCAAAAGTATCCATTTTGAAGTGGGTATATTGTACAAAAGTGTTCAGCTCAGTTAGGTCTATTATAATCCGACATCCCCCATCTTTTTTAATTCTGGTGAAAATGTTGGACACAAACTCAAGGGGTTCGTGTGTTGTCCTGCCAATCACCCCTTTTGCTGCTAGCTGTATAATTTCAGCATCTCTTTTTGGGATAGTGTAAATTTCCTATGAGGCGAATGCTGGGTAGGGGGATTTTTACCGCCAATAAATTCTCTAACATAGTCTTGAACACTTTGTAAAATAAACTCATCTGTAGTGATAGTGTTCCATATTCCCAAAAAAGCCCGCAATCGTCCACCAATTTGTGCAGGAGGGGATGCTACGGTCTGGGAGGAACCAGGCCCCCTTACCTCCATGGTTAATGACAGTTCCTCGTGTATGTCGTTTTGGGTGGACGTTGTGGAGGTTGACGGGATGGTGGCCGCTGTTGGCCTTGTCCTAAAAAAGGCCGTTGTGTTTGGGAAAGTGGAGGTGGATAGGTCCTTTGTGTCCTGTCCGGCAGCCGTGGTTTCCAGTTTGTGTGTGGTTGTTGCCGGTGGTATGGGTGAAGTCTAGCCGTAGGAGGTTTCATGAGGCCAGCTGTTTTGGCCTCCTCGTCTAGTTCCTTCACTTGTCTGGACAGGTCTCCAAACAGTTGATGAGGCGGTGGAGTGGTTGATGGACGGCACAACCCCGTGAATTTTGGGTTGAGTGTGGGCTTAATGGAGCTCTTACGCAGGCAGTTGATCTCATACTGGGCATTGCATAGGAGTGCCAGGGCATCTTTTTGTTCACTGGACACATTATCCCCATCAAGGGTCCTAGCAAACGCCGTTATGCCTGTGGAGAGGACCTTTAAGATACGCTGGAAGCGGACATCCTGCATCCTGGTGGCCGTACTCAAGTGTCCCCAGATTTGAGCATTAACCAGGGGAACACTGAGGTTGATGCAGTTCTCGGGCGGTTTTATTTTCTCCATAGTATCATTGAGTACCTGACTCTGGAGTTGGTGAGTAGTCAGGTAATCAATGGTGCCCGCCAGGTTGTGGTGCAGGGGTTCAACTGTTTGTGTGGTTGCGGCAAACTTGCCCACCACGTCCAGCATATCCTCCTCATGCTCTGGCTCAGCGGTCACTGGCTGTCCCGGGTCGTCTTCAAATACAGCGGCTGGGCAACTGCTGGCACTTCTGGCTGGTGAAGATGAGATACTGAGAGGACTCCTTGCACGGCTTATGGATGCCCGTGAGTCCCGTTCTTCCCGTTCCCGGTCCCGCTGGAGGAGTTGCTCCACTAAGAGCTCCAACCGCTCTATGCGACCGTCCCTGCTATGTGCAGCGGACAAGCCGACTTCCCCAGGCCCTGCGAATCCACTGGGGCTTCCACCATCGACCACACCTCCATAAGGTGCTGTCTAAGGTCCAATGGCAGGTCGTCGTGGCCTACCACCCCTGTAGGCTCATACGACTCCCGCACGGACTCTCCGCTAGTCTGTCTTCTTCCAGACTGTGGCGGCCCACCTGTCTGATGCGAAGGCAGGTAACGTGGATCGGCGCCGGCCCCCGGAACCTGGCTCCCCGGAGTCCGTGCAGGCTTACCTCCACTGTCGCCCAATTTTTGGCATGGAGGCGCATGGTCGGTCGCTCCCAGAGCTAAGCTGACCGACTGTCTACTGCTGCCACCTCTGCCCTTGACCGCAGCCTGACGGGGTGTTTTGCCGGCGGCACCTGCTCCTGCAGGCCTGCTCGACGCAGCAGTAGATCTGCCAGACTGCTCTACGGCAGATCTCCCTGGCAGTGGTACGTGGTGGTGCACAGCTGTAGGGCTCCCCTGCAGTGCAGCTGTCCCCCGGCCCAGCCCCCTCGGGTCTACTGGGACTCGGGGTGAAGTCGCTGGCGATGAGCGAGGCCCCTTCGCACGTACCTGTTTTCCCCCCTATTTTCTTGGGGGAAGGGGGCTCGAAGTCTGGATCAGTTGTATCCAGCTCCGGGGCGGTAAACCACTCAGGTGATGAGTCGGGCGCTAAAGTAGCGGGAGCGCCCGACTTCCGCATTCTTGCCCTCACACGTCCCGAAGCTGCCGGTGGTGTTTGCAGCTCCGGGGACAAAGGCCGCTGGCTTGTCGAAGCAGCACGGCTCCCATCCTGCGGGAGCAAAGGTAAGCACTTACCTGCCGTTCTTATGAAGGAGCTGGAGGAGAGAGCGCACTCCCCCCCCCCAGCTTGTTGATGCAAATGCGCGCGACGATATGTCGCGCATGCGTACTGGCGGGGTCTTCACGAAGTCACTCACGTGACTCTGAAGTAAAATCTTATGTCTTCGGATTAAATGTCCAGATCTTTGGTTACCCCCATTGAAGCCAAAAAGTGTTGTAAATATATTAAGCAAATGCAGGTTGCCAAAAGTCCATTCTGTCAGATGGAAGGGAGGTGAATCAAGAACATGTTACATCAGGCAATAGCTGGAATATGAATCATTGTGTTCATGGAATCGAAACAAGCCACTCTTTCCATTTTATTTCTGTGGTTTAGGTTACTCCTGCATCACAGCTCTCAGTTTTTGGCCTTATAAAGCACTCATGAAACTATATGCATCTATATGGGATGAAGTTACATTCAATTCTTCACTTTAGCAGCAATACTTGTAAAACACGCTGGCCCAAAGATATTGGAGGTCTCTGAATACCATGGCTGTTATTTTACAGTTTTGGTTACATGGTAGATCAGATTTGTGTACGAAACCTTACTCAAAAATAGTTTGATTGAAAATGCTAATGGATCCACGTTTACTTAGCTATCACTTTGATATTGATTATAAATTGGAGGAGAGTAATTCGATGTAAAAGTTGGGAAATGTATACATTGTCAATCCATACATTTAGAATTAAAACTGCTGTTATGTCTTATGAGTTGGGTTAAGTTTCATACTGAAAGTATTGCTTAAAGCCTTAATATCTGTATATAATTTAAGACATAATTATGGATTTTGATAGTCATAGATAATGAAAAAATGGCCAAAAAATTTGGAAAAGAAAACTGAGCAAATTCATACAGCTAATTTTGAGATTTCATTTTTCACGTTTGAGAAAAGATAGGTAATTGAAGCCAGACATTTTAACTGTTCTTGAAATCATCCACAACAAATAGAGGGAATTAATCTTCATCTTATCTTACTAAACTTGTTCAATCGTTGAGCAGCCTTAAACAACCAGGGGAAGTGTTCCTAATGTCATTTCAAAAAGGTTCGGCACAAGGGTTTACTAGCAAAGAGCAAGAGTAAATCAATTGATTGTAATCCTTGAACATGGTTCAAAAATAAAGGATGCTTACAAGCGGAAGGGATTACACATCTGCATGTGTTGGCTGACTACTCAGTAAGCGGTGGAGCAATGAGACCTGAAGTTAATCTACTGAGGTTTTACAAACATGGAATGAAGACATCATGATGGTGGAAGCTATGAAATTATAGTACATGTCATGAAATGATGGAAAATAGAATCCCCCCCCCCCCCCCCTGAAAATGTTGCCCAGCCAGAGCCGCAAATCGCTGACCGAGACCAACTTTGCAGGTCGATATCTTGTTCCCTGAGCAACCTAGGCTGACCATTCTGGTACCAATGGAGTTCTCTCAGAAACCATGAATTCTGTTGGTCCAGCAGAACACGTAATCCAGAACGGCTCTGGCACTAAGGGTACCGGGAAAATCGATGATGGGACTGTATCGCAAATGACAAATTAAATAACACAAAGAGGTTGTCCATGCCATCAACAGAAAGGCAGGGTTGAATAGAGTGATATGTATCTATTGATGGAGCTATTGTAATTTGTTTTCATTTTTGATTACGCTTTTTCAGCAAGATGCAATAATCCATCACAATATCGTACAGAGGATTTTCGCTAATCTATCAGTACAACTAGGGTACACAAAAGGCTGGAGAAACTCAGCGGGTGCAGCAACATCTAAGGAGCGAAGGAGATAGGCGACTTTTCGGGTTTGGACCCTTCTTCAGACTGGTCAGGGATCAGGGAAACGAGAGATATAGACGGTGATGTGGAGAGATAAAGAACGATGAATGAAAGATATGCAAAAAAGTATTGATGATAAAGGGAACAAGGCATTGTAAGCTGTTTGTGGTGTGAAAATGAGGAGCTAGTGCGACTAGGGTGGGGGAGGGAGATAGAGAGAGAGGGAATGCCAGGGCCCGAGGGCTGAGGGAGAGGTGGGAAGGGGAGGAGACAGCAAGGGTTAACAGAATTGAGAAAATTCAATGTGCAAGCCCAAAGGATGCAGACTCCCCAAGCAGAATATGAGGTGCTGTTCCTCCAACTTGCGTTGTTGCTCACTCTGGCCGTGGAGGAGGCCCAGGACCGAGAGGTCGGATACGGAATGGGAGGGGGAGTTGAAGTGCTGAGCCACCGGGAGGTCGGCTCGGTTATTGCGGACCGAGCGGAGGTGTTCGGTGAAACGATCGCCAAGCCTCCGCTTGGTCTCACCGATATAGATCATCTGGCATCTGGAGCAGCGGATGCACTAGATGAGGTTGGAGGAGGTGCAGGTGAACCTCTGTCGGACCTGGAAGGACTGCTTGGGTCCCTGAAAGGAGTAGAGGGGGGAGGTGAAGGGACACGTGTAGCATTTCTTGCGGTTGCAAGGGAAAGTGCCCGGGGAAGGGGTAGAGCGGGAGGGAAGGGAAGAATTGACAAGGGAGTTGCGGAGTGAGCGGTCTTTGCGGAAGGCAGACAGGGGGGGAGATGGGAAGATGTGGCGAGTGGAGGGGTCACGTTGGAGGTGGCGAAACTGGCGGAGGACTATGTGTTGTATTTGCCGGCTGGTGGGGTGAAAGGTGAGGACCAGGGGGACCCTGCCCTGTTTGCGAGTGGGGGAATGGGGTGAGAGGGCAGTGTTGCGGGGTATGGAGGAGACCCTGGTGCGAGCCTCATCTATAGTGGGGGAGGGGAATCTCCGTTCTCTGAAGAATGAGGCCATTTGTGATGACCTGGTGTGGAACACCTCATCCTGGGAGCAGATGCAGCGTAGATTGCTCAGTACAACTAGTAGTTTTGTCCTTGTGAACCAATCTGCCAAGAGAGTCTACAAATAGGGACGCCTCCTAGAGTTTGGACTAACCTGGATAAAAATAGAACAGTCTCAATACACAATAGACAATAGGTGCAGGAGTAGGCCATTTGGCTCTTCGAGCCATTCAATGTGATTGTGATTGTGGTTGTGGTTGTGTTTCCTGGTGCCAATTGGTCTTGCACTGTAACTGAGTGACTGATGATTTACTTAATATTTAAATAGGAAGAACCGAGCAGATTTCTGCTCACTTTCCCATTTAAAAACTAAGTAGACATTGTGACTGTTGTGGGTAACCTTCCTAAATCTGTTTAGATTAATTTTCACTATTCCCTCTGCGTAATGTATATTTTTCTATGTTAGAGACCAAAAACAAGATGGCAATGCCCCTGGTCTCATGTCACAGTTTTGTTTCTCATTCAGTGCTCTCAGGCCAAATCTCAATTGAGGTATTTTATCTTGTGAGGTTTTTCAGGTCAGTGAATAAGATTTATTTTGACAACGATACTAGTTCCTGCAGTAAATCTGCAATCCATACTGCTGAAGCAACTTGTAGAAGGATGTACAAAGTAATATATGTTCATACGTAAGTATAACATTCAAATGATCAATCAATTATTTACCATTAAAACACCTAACATAACAAAACATCATATGTGGCGGCAGGATACTAACAGACAACTTGAGATCCGATTTATAATTGGCATACAAAAGACATTATATATTGAGACATTTTATGTAATCATGCTTTCAGACATTCCAGACACCACATAGTGGATATTGTCTGCAATGTTAGAAGATACCTACTTGTCCAGACATCAAATCAATATACCAGCATTCATATTTGAGGATTCATTTGCTTAGATCATCTGAAAACTCGTGAATTATTTAATAGTACAAGTGCGGATTCAATATTGTAAAAATCAGTAGGTTAGCCTAAGCTCCCAAATAATGTGCAAAAAAATCCTCATGTAATGTGATGTGATGTAGATTTGCAGACCAGTTAAGATTTATGTAATATGAGGTGTTCCATACCAGGACATCCGAGATGTCCTAATTCTTTAGCGAACAGGGGTTCCCCTCTCCCAATGAGGCGTTCGATCCCCGGACATCCGAGATGTCATCATTCTTTAAGGAATGGGGGTTCCCCTCTCCCATCATAGATGAGGCTCTCACTCGTGTGTCCTTGGTACCCTGAAACTTCGCCCTTGCTCCCACTTCCCCTAGTCACAACAGAGACAAAATCCCCCTAGTACTTACCTTTCCACCCATCAGCCATCACATACAACAAATTATCCTCCCAAATTGTCGTCACGTCCAACAGGATCCCAACACTAGTCACATCATCCCATCTCCACCCCTTTCTGCCTTCCACAGAGACCGTTCTCTCCGAAACTCCCTAGTTAATTCATCCCTTCTCACCCAAACCACCCCCTGCCCAGGTACCTTCCCCTGCAACCGCAGAAGAAGCAACACCTGTCCCTATACCTCCTCCCTCAACTCTGTCCACGGACCCTGATAGTCCTTTCAGGTTAGGCAAAGGTTCACTTGCACCTCCTCCAACCTCATCCACTGTATCTGTTGTTCAAGATGTGTACTCTTACACATCGGCAAGACCAAATGTAGACTGGGCATTCATTTCGCTGAACACCTTTACTCAGTCTGCCTGAACCTACCTGATCTCCCGGTTGCTAAACACTTTAATTCTCCTTCACATTCCCACACAGACCTTTCTGTCCTAGGTCTCCTCCATTGTCAGAGTGAGGCTAAATGCAAATTGGAGGAACAGCATCTCATATTTCGCTTGGGCAGCTTAATGCCCAGTGAATATTGATTTCTCTAACTTCAAGTATCCCCGGCATTCCCTCTCTCTCTCTATCCCTCCCCCACTCGTCGCATAGCTTTTTTTTCACCCAACAAACAGCTAGCAATGGCCTGTTTCCTTTATCATCATTACTTTTTTGCATATCTTTCATTCATTGTTCTTTATCTCTCTATATCATCATCTATATCTCTAGTTTCCCTTATCCCTAACCAGTCTGAAGAAGGGTCTCGAACCAAAATGCCACCCATTCCTTCTCTCCAGAGATGCTGCCTGACCCTCTGAGTTACTCCAGCTTTTTGTGTCCATCCGTGAGTAAAGTAATATAAATTAGGGTACAACCCCTTCTATAGAGTGTCCTGTTTACTCCAAGGTGACATGAAAAGGCCAATAGAAATACTGAGATTTATTTACTTATGCTATTAAACATTCAATTCCCAGGCATAATAAAGAGAAATTATGTTCCCAGCACTACCCAGAATTTCTGGGGCTTTACGCACTTGGTATTCCTAGCCTCACATTTCAGTTTGCAAAGAGGTTGAATCACGGGATTTTTCTTTGGATCCTGGAAACATCAAGGATTTCCTGGGGAATTGAGCAATTTGAAGATACATCAGTGGATAACTAAAGGAAATATGAGAATATGAGCATTTGTGTCCCTTCCAGTAATACTTATGGGTGCTTCCCCCAACACGGAGTCCGCGCAGGATCTTGCAGGCATGCATTGCTGATCAAGTGTCCAGCGGAGGGCAGGAAAGGTCGTGACCAAGAAGATGCAGTCAGAGGCTTGAATTTCTCTCTTTATACTTCTTTGACTTGCCATTTGTTCCGTCGCCCAACCCAAGAACTTGCTTTTAGCGCAATATGCCCAGCACATATCCAGCCATAGTTTCTAGGTCATTGTAGTATTAGTAGCCATTCTGTGACTGCATTGCTCACCGTAAGGAACTAGCCCCAGAAATAGTGGATGCATTAGTGATAATTTTTCAAAACTCTTTAGAGTCTGGAGTAGTTCCTGAGGATTGGAGGGTAGCTAATGTAACCCCACTTTTTAAAAAGGGAGGGAGAGAGAAAACGGGGAATTATAGACCAGTTAGTCTAACATCGGTAGTGGGGAAAATGCTAGTTATTAAAGATGGGATAGCAGCACATTTGGAAAGTGGTGAAATCATTGGACAAAGTCAGCATGGATTTATGAAAGGTAAATTATGTCTGACGAATCTTATAGAATTTTTCGAGGATGTAACTAGTAGAGTGGTTAAGGGAGAACCTGTGGATGTGTTATATCTGGACTTTCAGAAGGCTTTTGACAAGGTCCCACATAAGAGATTAGTATACATACTTAAAGCACACGGTATTGGGGGTTCAGTGTTGATGTGGACAGCGAATTGGCTAGCAGACAGGAAGCAAAGAGTAGGAGTAAATGGATCATTTTCAGAATGGCAGGCAGTGACTAGTGGGGTACCGCAAGGCTTAGTGCTGGGACCCCAGCTAATTACAATATATATTAATGATCTGGATGAGGGAAATGAATGCAACATCTCCAAGTTTGCGGATGACATGAAGCTGGGGGTCAGTGTTAGCTGTGAGGAGGACGCTAGGAGGCTGCAAGGTGACTTGGATAGGTTGGGTGAGTGGGCAAATGCATGGTAGATGCAGTATAATGTGAATAAATGTGAGGTTATCCACTTTGGTGGCAAAAACAGGAGGGTAGACTATTATCTGAATGGTGGCCGATTAGGAAAGGGGGAGATGCAACGAGACCTGGGTGTCATGGTACACCAGTCATTGAAAGTAGGCATGCAGGTGCAGCAGGCAGTGAAGAAAGCGAATGGTATGTTAGCATTCATAGCAAAAGGATTTGAGTACAAGTGCAGGGGGGTCTACTGCAGTTATACAGGGTCTTGGTGAGGCCACAACTGGAGTATTGCGTACAGTTTTGGTCTCCTAATCTGAGGAAAGACATTCTTGCCATAGAGGGAGTACAGAGAACGTTCACCAGACTGATTCCTGGGATGGCAGGACTTCCATATGAAGAAAGACTGGATAGACTCGGCTTGTACTCGCTGGAATTTAGAAAATTGAGGGTGATCTTATAGAGACTTACAAAATTCTTAAGGGGTTGGACAGGCTAGATGCAGGAAGATTGTTCCCGATGTTGGGGAACTCCAGAACAAGGGGTCACAGTTTAAGGATAAGGGGGAAGTCTTTTAGGACCGAGATGAGAAAATCATTTTTCACACAGAGTGGTGAATCTGTGGAATTCTCTGCCACAGAAGGTAGTTGAGGCCAGTTCATTGGCTGTATTTATGAGGCAGTTAGATGTGGCCCTTGTGGCTAAAGGGATCAGGGGGTATGGAGAGAAGGCAGGTACAGGATACTGAGTTGGATGATCAGCCATGATCATATTGAATGGCGGTGCAGGCTCGAAGGGCTGAATGGCCTACTCCTGCACCTATTTTCTATGTTTCTATGCAATGAGGCCATCACCTCTTCCATTGCTAACTCTACCACAGCCAAATAGAACAGTGTTGACCAAAGTTAATTTACTTTAACTAAGTTAAAGCAGTTCAGGGTTAAAAAAAAAACACACCCTCCTTTAATGTATTATGCAAAGCTGCCTGACAGTTGCTTTTATCTAATTCCAATCTTGTTCTCAAGGTGAACATTTCTAGAGACCACCAGTTGATTACATGAAAGGCATTGCAAATACTCTTGAGAAAATATGTGTTCTCTTTGCCATCGGTTACAGACGCATTGAGGGGTGAAGTGAATCCTTTGTGATCTGTATAAATAATGGCACACCGTAATAGAATATTTGGGTCATGTGATTGTTCAATAATCACGCTCACTTTCAGGAATCCTGCCACCCTGTACTTGCAGATCTCTGTTAAAGTGCTGCTGATTGTCCATGGAAAGAGAATGAAATTTGATGCTCAAGCAAACCGTGCCATAGCTTCACATATCTGTTACACTCTTGATTGGCTAATATTTTCAATGTTTCCAGTGGCTGTTTGAAGTGATCTTGATACATCTAAATCGATGCAGTTATCACTGCGTTTGTGCCTGGCTGCAAGCTCCTTTCTGCTGTGTGATGTTGCTTTTCATAATTGCTACTCTGATGAATTGGACCTCATTCTTGTACAGGTATATAAACATCTATCTGAACATTCTGATTTTGAAGTACAAGCAGATTTTGATTGTGCCAGTTACCTGAGCTATATCATGACCTACTCTGACTTGTTTCTAGTCCTTTTAAGAAAAGCAAAGTTTCAATTGATTTCCCGGACAGCACCAGATCAAACGTTGCAAAGGCTCTTGAACACCTCAGTTAAAAAAGCTAGGATGAATTAAATGCTAAGAAGCCTCAGCAATGGGTTCTTCTTCACAATGTTGTTATTGTCTTGTTAAACATTTCATTTAAACCTGTAGATAAATGAGAAGGCCGTTCAGCCCCAATGAGTCTACGCCAACTTTTTTGAAAAGTAATTCAATTAGTCCCTTGCAAAAGTGAAATATTGTGAATGCTGAAATCAGGTAAAAGGTCATTGACCTGAAACTTTAATTGTTTCTCCTGCTCCATAGCCCGTTAAGTATTTCCAGCCTTTTCTGTTTCAATTATATTAGTCTATGCCTTTGTTCTTTTGTATTGCTGTAATTTTTCTCCTTCAAGCATTTATCCTGTTTTGTTTTGAAGTACGCTGTTGAATCTGCCTCTCCCAATCAGTCAGGCAGTACATTCCAAATCCCAGCCACATGTTGCAGAGACAGGTTGAGCTCATCTTTCTGGTGGGACTTATTTTCCTAATCATCTTGAATCTTTGTCCTACGATCCTTTAGAAACACTTTTTCTTTACCTACTTGAACTGAATAATTTATGGGTTTTTTAAACTAAATTAAAGTAAACCTACTCTTCTTTTACTCCCTTGCTGTAAGAAAAATAATCCTTACTTCTCCATTGTATCCACGTGACTATAATCTCTCGTTCGTGGAAACATTCTTGTTCAAACTCCAGTGATCATCTTCAAGTGAGGTGCCCAGAATTTAATATTATGGAAAGCAAAAATCCATATAAAGAGCATTTTTGTATAAATGAACAATGTCTACAGGCAATGGAAGTGACAGTCAATGGTCAGTTTGATAGTGCTTCTGCCTCACAGCTTGAGTGACCTGGATTCTATACTGACCTATAATACTGTGTGGGGAATTTGCATGTTCCCCTGACTGTACGATTATTACTGGGCGCACGTTTCCTTACATCTTTTACATAAATACTAAACCTAATGGATGAAATGCAGGCTGGGATTTAGGCTGCAGTGTAACAGTATCATAATGCCAAGTGTGGAAGAACTGCAAAAAGTATTGAAAATCTGAACTAAATTTAAAAAAAAGCTAGAAATATTCAGCAAATCAGGCAGCACATGTACAGGAAGAGTAACGGAGTTAATATATATTTCAGGTGGATATTTTATTTCCCTCTTATTTCTGGGTAAAGGTGACACGGATTTAACAGTAGTCAAAAGACAAAAGAAGCAGTCCATATGAAAATCTTCAACCTGAACCATTAGTTCTTCTACCTTCTCCACGGTTGCTGCCTGAACTGCCAAGTATTTCCTGTGTTTTACATCATTATGCATTGCTTTATTCATCTGCTTTCTCAATGTGGAAGGTATTTCCTCAACTAATTGAAATCCAAAAGAGAAAAAGTAGCAATGTGCAGACTTGGATGCTCATAATAGATTTATTTCCAAAGAAAGTAAAAGTTATATACTTTTGTTTAATATGGAATAACACAAGGATTGTGTTTAATGTGCATTTTATTACATTCATTGCAGATACATTGATGAATTGAAATGAAAGGCCAGAATTTCATTGGAATTCTGGTAGATAAACTGTGTTATGTAGCTATCACCCATAACAATGAGTTAGCCTTGACAAATGTGGAGTAAGTGAACATAGTAGATTAAGAATGTAGGACCTGTATACAACCTGCATACAAACAACAGCACAAGCTTTTCCTTCAGAAGATGTAAATACTTGAAACCCACAAGGAACAGTATGCAATGAGGTTGACATTCAAGAGAGAAGTTCTTATTTTTAGGGTACTTATTGTATCATAGTTGCTACTACGATGAATATTATACTTCAGATAGCATCACAGGATAGCATCCCTCTTTATTGCAGCAAAGAAGGTTTTACTAATGTGTAGAAAGGAACTGCAGATGTTGGTTTACATCGAAGAATGCTGGAGTAACTATGTAGGTGAGGCGTCATCTCTGGAGAAAAGGAATAGGTGACATTTCGGGTCGAGAACCTTCTTTAAACTGAAAGTTTGAGTCTGAGACTCGGGGAGAGGGAAAGCTGACTCACTTCTTCTCTCCAAAGATGCTGCGTCCCATTGAGTTACTCCAGCATTTTGTATATCTCTCTCCCCTGACTGGTTTAACAGATGCTCTGCTTTGTATAGATCTACCAACAGCATTATCAGCAGGAACTACCGCTTAGGACATGAGAGGGTGCAATTTTCCCAATGACTCATTCTCCCAAGTTGCAGAGCATTAGTGATTGTATCTTTTCATGTCTGCCAACAATATTTGACATCCTTTGCAGAATTATTACCCCAGGAACATGTAAATGGAGGATTACCATTATCAGTACAATCCCAGTTACTCATAGAGAAAATATTTGAGAAGCATAAATTACTTGACGTTTCCCCCTTCTGACACACATTTGTCAAACAATGACAGTCAACGGCGGATGGCTGCAACACCTTCTCCTCCGATTACCATTTTGACACAATGTCATATAATCATGCCATTGTTAAGGACCTGAATAAAAAGCATGTAGAAAAAGATCAATAAAATAAAAGCATTCATCGCTTGAGTCTCACTGTTACATTCATTCCGAGATCTCTGCATTAAACAGGCACTTTTATATATTCTTATTGCCAGATTTATGACCGCTGAATTCTTGCTGTTTGTATTTCAATGTTATCACTGCGTATGTTTAGTGCATTTTTCATTTGGTTGATGGACACTGCTTTTGAACAGTGATTGGCTAATGACAGGAAGACCTATTTGCATGTAAACTAACCTAATAGAATTGGGTTATGATTCTTATGGTTTGTCATTGTGTGTTATTTCTATGTTTGTCTTTTTGTGTTATATTATTTTCCTTGATTTTGAAAGATATTGTAAATCACTTTGTCGTAGAATCAGAGTTACACAGCATAGAATCAGTCCCTTCAGCTATCATGTCCATGCTGACCTTTTTGCTCATCTATACTAATGTCTTGTGTTCTGTATCCTTCTGGGCCTTGTCCATTAAAGTACTTCTTTAAATGTCTCTTGAATGGTGCAATTATATATGACCCTTCAGCCCACTGAGTCAGTGCTGACCAACCTTCGCCTACACACTAGTTCTATGTTTTCCCAGTTTTGCATTCTACACACCAGGGGCAATTTACAAGAAACATTCCACTCAAATCTCCTTTAAAATTACTTCCCTTAAACGTATTCCCTCTTGTTTTTGACAGCCTTACCATGGGAAAATTATTCTGACTATATCCTCTCTGCACATCTCAAAACGTAATATACCTCTACCAGTTACCCCTCAGGCTTTTTCACTCCCAGGGATTCAACTCCAGCATATCAAATTGTTCCCATAACTAAAGTTTTGTAATCCAGGCAACATCACTTGGAATTTTCTTTACTCCCCAACATAACCACATTCTTCCCGTAGTGCAGCAACTAGAACTGCACACAGTCCTACAAATGCAGTCTAACCAATGTGTGTAGGAAATAACGGCAGATGCTGGTTTAAATTGAAGATAGACACAAAAGACTGAGTTACTGCAGCATTTTGTGTCTATCTGCAGTCTAACCAATGTTTTGTAAAGTTGCAACAGAACTTCTCAACTTTTATATTCTGTGTCCAAACCTATGAGGTCAAGCATGTCATATGCTTTAATTTACTTTACTTAACAGATACAGCGCGGAAACAAGCCCTTCCACCCACTGAGTCCACACAGACCAGCAATCACCCCATACACTAACACTATCCTACGCAGTAGGGCCAATTACCTGTATGGTTTTGGAGCAAGGGACCTACAAACAACCTACAAACCTGTATGGTTTTGGAGCAAGGGAGGAAACCGGAGCACCCAGAGAAAACCCACGTGGAAACAGAGAGAACCTACAAACTCCGCAAATACATCACCCGTAGACAGGATCAAACCTGGGTTTCTGGTGCTGTAAAGCAGCCAGCAATTCTGCTGCTGCGCCACCCTTCTGCACCTTCACCATCCGATTTATTTGTGCTGCCACATTCAGGGAACTATCAACTTTGAACCACTAGATCCCTCATTTGTCAACATTCCTTAGCGCCTTATCCATTTACTTCATATATCCAATCCCTTCCTGCATGTCTTCCCTGATTGATCAATTGCAGCAACCCCGTAGAGTTGCTGTTTGAGGACTGTTTGAGTCACTGTTATCATCAGCCACATGTTTGAGGATAAATAGTCCACACCTGTGACTGCCACTGGTGGAGGGCTTGCTTTATTGATGTAGCCATGGATAAGAACACCATTGACAAGAATAGTTATTGAACATACTCGATTGTCCTTAAGAAGATGGCATGAGGAGTGCCTTAAACAACTACAGTCCATGCAATGCCATAGGTTCCTGTGGAAGATGGGAAATTCCAGGATTTTGAATTGTTGATGCATAAAGAATAACAACCACATTTTCAGGTCCCTATTACATGTAGCATATGAGGGTGCTTGAAAGTGATGGAATATTTTATTCCATTCAAAAAACTAAATCCAAGATAGTGTCTTGTTAGTGATGATTCCATGCTGCCACTACTCTTCTGGGTGGTTAATATTGCAGGTTTAGGAGATGCTACTGAAGAAATGTCAATGAGTTTGAGCTGCCCACCTTGTGGATAGTATATGCTATACACTCAACACACCCATGATGAATGTTTCATGGTCATTTGTCGATCAAACAGTCTGCTTTTCTAGATGGTAGAACAGGACATATTGGAATGATACAAAGTGTTGGAGTAATTCAGCAGGTCAGGCAGCACCTCTGGAGAATTTGGATAGGGAACATTTTGGTCGCGACCTTAATTCAGATTGTTCATTATTTTGGTGGTGGTGGGGGACAAAGAGTGGCAGCTGGACACAGGCAAGGGGGATGTTTGATAAGCAGATGATTGGAACAAAGGCTAGAGATAAAAGCAGAAGGTATTAGGCAGGATTGAAGAGTTGTGAACTGTGAAAGGCACCTGAAGGCTTTGTGTCTCAATGTAAGAAGGATTCGTAATAAGGTGGACGAGTTGAATGTGCAGATAGCTATTAATGACTATGTTATAGTTGGGATCACGGAGACATGGCTCCAGGGGAACCAAGGCTGGGAGCTGAACATCCAGGGATATTCAATATTCAGGAGGGATAGACAGAAAGGAAAGGGAGGTGGGGCAGCGTTGCTGGTGAGAGAGGAGATTAATGCAATAGAAAGGAAGGACATTAGCTTGGAGGATGTGGAATCGACATGGGTAGAGCTGCGAAACTCTAAGGGGCAGAAAACGCTAGTGGGAGTTGTGTACAGGCCACCTAACAGTAATAGTGGAGTTGGGGATGGCATCAAACAGGAAATTAGAAATGCGTGCAACAAGGGTAAAACAGTTATAATGGGTGACTTCAATCTACATATAGATTGGATGAATCAAATGGACAGGGGTGCCGAGGAAGAGGATTTCTTGGAATGTATGCGGGATACTTTTCTAAACCAACATGTAGAGGAACCAACGAGAGAGCAGGCTATTCTAGACTGGGTATTGAGTAATGAGGAAGGGTTAGTTAGTAGTCTTGTTGTGCGGGGGCCCTTGGGCAAGTGTGACCATAATATGGTTGAGTTCTTCATTAGGATGGAGAGTGACTTAATTAAGTCAGAAACAAGGGTTCTGAACTTAAACAAAGGTAACTTTGAAGGTATGAGAAGTGAATTGGCCAAGATGGATTGGCAAGTGATTCTTAAATGGTTGACAGTGGATGTGCAATGGAAGGTATTTAAAGACTGCATGGATGAACTACAACAATTGTTCATCCCAGTTTGGCAAAATAATAAATCGGGGCAGGTAGTGCACCCATGGATAACAAGGGAAATCAGGGATAGTATAAAAACAAAGTTCAGCAGAGGAGGACAACGGGCTTAATTAGGAAAGGGAAAATAGATTATGAATGAAAACTGACAGGGAACATAAAAACTGACTGCAGAAGTTTTTATAGATATGTGAAGAGAAAGAGATTAGTTAAAACAAATGTATGTCCCTTGCAGTCAGAAACGGGTGAATTGATCATGAGGAACAAGGACATGGCAGACCAATTGAATAACTACTTTGGTTCTGTCTTCACTAAGCAAGACATAAATAATCTGCCGGAAATAGCAGGAGACCAGGGGTCAAATGAGGTGGAGGAACTGAGTGAAATCCAGGTTAGCTGAGAAGTGGTGTTGGGTAAATAGAATGGGTTAAAGGCCGATAAATCCCCAGGGCAGATAGTCTGCATCCCAGAGTACTCAAGGAAGTAGCCACAGAAATAGTGGATGCATTAGTGATAATTTTTCAAAACTCCTTAGACTCTGGAGTAGTTCCTGAGGATTGGAGGGTAGCTAATGTAACCCCACTTTTTAAAAAAGGAGGGAGAGAGAAAACGGGGAATTACAGACCAGTTAGTCTAACACCGGTAGTGGGGAAAATGCTAGAGTCAGTTATTAAAGATGGGATAGCTGTACATTTGGAAAGTGGTGAAATCATTAGACAGTCAACATGGATTTACGAAAGGTAAATCATGTCTGACGAATCTTATAGAATTTTTCGAGGATGTAACTAGCAGAGTGGATAAGGGAGAACCAGTGGATGTGTTGTATCTAGACTTTCAGAAGGCCTTCAACAAGGTCCCACATAAGAGATTAGTGTACAAACTTAAAGCACATGGTATTGGGGGTTCAGTATTGATGTGGATAGAGAACTGGCTGGCAGACAGGAAGCAAAGGGTAGGAGTAAACGGGTCCTTTTCAGAATGGCAGGCAGTGACCAGTGGGGTACTGCAAGGCTCATTGCTGGGACCCCAGCTATTTACAATATATATTAATGATTTGGACGAGGGATCTCCAAGTTTGCGGATGACACTAAGCTGGGGGGTAGTGTTAGGTGTAAGAAGGATGCTAGGAGGCTGCAGGATGACTTGGATAGGCTGGGTGAGTGGGCAAATGCATGGCAGATGCAGTATAATGTGGCTAAATGTGAGGTTATCCACTTTGGTGGCAAAAACAGGAGGGTAGACTATTATCTTAATGGTGGCAAATTAGGAAAAGGGGAGATGCAACGAGACCTGGGTGTCATGGTACACCAATCATTGAAAGTAGGCATGCAGGTGCAGCAGGCAGTGAAGAAAGCAAATGGTATGTTAGCATTCATAGCGAAAGGATTTGAGTATAGGAGCAGGGAGGTTCTACTGCAGTTGTACAGGGTTTTGGTGAGACCACACCTGGAGTATTGCGTACAGTTTTGGTCTCCAAATCTGAGAAAAGACATTCTTGCCATACAGGGGGTACAGAGAAGTTTCACCAGACTGATTCCTGGGATGTCAGGACTTTCATATGAGGAAAGACTGGATAGACTTGGCTTGTACTCGCTAGAATTTAGAAGACTGAGGGGGGATCTTATAGAAACGTACAAAATTCTTAAGGGGTTGGATAGGCTTGGTGCAGGAAGATTGTTCCCGATGTTGGGGAGGTCCAGAACAAGGAGTCACAGTCTAAGGATAAGGGGGAATTCCTTTAGGACCGAGATGAGGAAAACATTTTTCACAGAGTGGTGAGTCTCTGGAATTATCTGCCACAGAAGGTAGTTGAGGCCAGTTCATTGGCTATATTTAAGATGTGGCTCCTGTGGCTAAAGGGATCAGGTGGTATGGAGAGAAGGCAGGTCCAGGATACTGAGTTGGATGATCAGCCATGATCATATTGAATGGTGGTGCAGGCTCGAAGGGCCAAATGACCTACTCCTGCACTTATTTTCTATGCTTCTATGTGAAGCTTGTGGGTGGAAAGTAGCAGGAGGGGAGAAATATATGGGAGTCTAGCTGGGGCACAGCGGGGGGGGGGGGTGAAAAAGGGGGTGTGGGGGAGAAGGGGAAGTGGGTTGGTACATTACCTAATATTGAAGAATTCAATGTTCATAACATTGGGTTGCAAGCTACCCAAGCGGAATAGGAGGTTCTATTCATCATGTTCACAGATACAGGGAGGATTGGGGGAAACTATTGGAAAGACTGTAATAGGTTCCAACTAAAGTTGTCTAAGTAACAATCTTTTTTTTTTAAAGGCCGTTAGAAACAAAAAACAAACAAATTGAAAATTAAAAGTTCTCTAAGTAACATCTGTGAAAGGAAATGAAAGCATGGTTCCTTGGAATTGTTTAATTTGATTGTAAGGATCGAGGCCTGCAATGTGCCCGGAAGGAAGACAAGATGCAATACCTCAGTCTTATGTTGGCATCCTTGGATATATATTGGAGAGTGATGACAGAGAGGGCTGAGTGGGAATAATTCAGTGAGCTAAACTGATGTTGACTGGAAACTCTGGATCATGCCAGTGGACTGAACTGAGGTATTTTTCAAAGTGGTAATCTAGTCTGGTTTTTGTCCTGAATAGTGTTGACTTTAAGTGTTGAATCTGCACTCATTCAGTGGATAGTAGTTGATTACACTTTTAACTACATGAAAATTTGTCATGATTCCCACTGATGAGTGGGAGAATGGATGCCTGGGCACCTGTAATGACGTCTCAGGGTTGAAGCTGTGCAGGAATCAATGAGAGTTTGACCTTAAACAGCCCGAAGAGGTTTCACGGGTTCATGCAGGCTGGTGCCTTCTTGCTTCGTGTGAAACACAGTTGTTTCCCTTTGAGTATATATGGCACATTCCTTCAAATGTAACAGCAATAATGTGAGATTTTTGCTCACTATTTTGGAATATGCTGAAGTAACAATTTATATTAATAAAAAATGACTTCAATGTGATATCCTTCAGTAAAAGGCGTTTAATAGATTACTTTATACATAGAAACATAGAAACTTAGAAATTAGGTACAGGAGTAGGGCATTCGGCCCTTCGAGCCTGCACCGCCATTCAATATGATCATGACTGATCATCCAACTCAGTATCCCGTACCTGCCCTCTCTCCATACCCTCTGATCCCCTTAGCCACAAGGGCCACATCTAACTCCCTCTTAAATATGGCCAATGAATTGGCCTCAACTACCCTCTGTGGCAGAGAGTTCCAGAGACTCACCACTCTCTGTGTGAAAAAAGTCTTTCTCATCTCGGTCTTAAAGGATTTCCCCCTTATCCTTAAGCTGTGACCCCTTGTCCTGGACTTCCCCAACATCGGGAACAATTTTCCTGCATCTAGCCTGTCCAACCCCTTAAGAATTTTGTAAGTTATACAGTTTTACAAGGTATGTAATGGTAATTGTTTCAGTTGTTTGGAGATTTTTCCTGCCACTGAGGATACCATATTTCACAATACAGCATTTTGGGATAAATTAATACAATTGCAACTTTGTTTGCCTTAAGTGGTCAATAGATGCAATTTTCCTTTTCTTCGTATACAATTTTTTGCACCTTAACTTAACTGTTGGGATTGGCTGTTGACTTATTCATGTTCTTTGTGGCTTTCCCCATTGGCATTTGGTCCAGAATATGACATCATATATGTCTAGTGAAAATAGAGATATTATAACAATTGTAGTTCCTAAATCTATAAAGTTTGTTATTAATATTAATCTATCAAATAGTGTGTGTCCTCAGTTTATCCAGACAGAGATGCCACATTATTGTCAGTTCTGCTGTGTGGAAGAAATTGATATTTTTTTCAAAAGTCACTATTTAATTTTATGAATGCCATAAAACTGTGCCTGCTTTGGGAAAGAAATGTTGTAGTTTAGCTTACTGCAATATCACATTTCATTCACATCGATGCTGCCTCCATTAACTATAATCGTTGCTTACAAATCCTTTTCTTTAGCTGTGGTTTTGACTTGTTCATTATTATTTTTACTCTGTCCCACAGCCAAATGGAAGCAGCCAAGGCAAAGTCCATAATCCATTCCTTCCCACCCCAATGTTGCCACCCCCACCTCCTCCACCTATGGCTAGGCCTGTGCCTTTGCCAGTGCCAGACACAAAACCAACTACCACTTCTACAGATGGAGGAGCAGCATCACCTACTTCACCCAGTAAGTGTACTTCAGCAAACCCCATGTATATTATATGAACATAGATAGTGCTGACCTTCTAAGGTGGCCCAAGCAATAGGTCACATATCTAAATGCACAGAGATGTTAATGCGGAAAGCTAGATAGTTCATCCTTTTTCTATATAAAGTTACTTTGCATCATTTTCATGATTATAAATGGAAAACATCAAACTTTACTAATTTCATTTTCCACTGAGCATAAAGATTTTCGTCCTGCGATTATCTGTTTGCTGGCTTCCAGATAAATGGTGCCTTTATTTAAGTTGTTAAGTGACCTTTCTTCAACAGTGTTTTCTCCCTTAAACAATAAACATTATGCAATGTGAAAACTGTTCAGGGTTTTCTTTGCATCTGTTTTCAGAAATAGTCCTGTGGTAGAGAATTAATTAGCAATGTACTTTTGTCCATAATTTGAAATGAGACATCTGCTTAAGGCTTGTTAAATGGGAGACCAGCACAGGAAAACATAGTGGCCAACCTTGGACTCTCATCTGTTGATACGATTTTCAGGCCTGTCTCTAAATAGTAATCGGCTTCACTGCTGAAAATACACAATCTGATGTATGACCCCAGAGAATGCCCAATGAATTTTTCCCAGGGATACTTGGTGACCTTTAAAAGAGAGGTAAGTTTTAGAGCGATTTAAGGACTAGCAAGCACATTAATGCTCCTTCCTGACCTGGAAAATAAAGTAGTTCCACGTCCAGACTATTATTATTCATTTCTCCATCCCAAAGGCCAACAAAGCATTTTGGTAGAGATGCAATTCCATGCAGGACTCAGCAGCAGTTTGCCATCTGAAACCTGCAACTCTAATATTCAAATGAGGCTCAATTCCTGAGGTCGACAAAGTGCTGGAGAAACTCAGCGGGTGAGGCAGCATCTATGGAGCGAAGGAATAGGTGACGTTTCGAGTCGTGAACCTTATTCAGATTCTTCTCAATGAAAATGGCTTACCTGATTGTCAAGTATAGTGATGCACTGCTAAGCTAACGCACACATTGGGTCCAAGTTAACAATCACACCACGGCCCATGCAGGTGTCAAGCTTCTTTTACTCCTGCCCGTCATTCAGTCAACAATTTAGTGTACAAATTGATCAGATATTGATCTATTAACTCCCCACGAACATTATCCCACAGTGTGTCAGAAACTTGTAGTCCCACGCATCGCTGACACTCAGTCATTTGTGTTTTTTGACTGAGATGCATGCTTTTGGGCCCTTCAGCTAATACAGTCATCAGAATGATAGATTAGAAGGCATAGGCATAGATCAGATTTTTTTTAGGCTTATTCTTGGGATGGTGCGAGACCATTTCACTATTCCAAGCTGCCATATTAGTGGTAGAAAATAAAAAGAAGTAAATCTTGCATGCATGAAGTGTTGACAGATTGGGAGTTGCTATTTGCTTGTGAATGACAGTAGATTTACTATATAAGGTTGTACATACATGTTCTGAAGTAGGTTGAGGTTAAGTTTACCGAATAATTCTACCAATGCTGATGGTAGCATCATTGAAATTATACTTAAAAGATGTGTTTCTCTGCCAGTGAAAATGAGGCAATAAATATGGTCGCATATTTCTTGCAAATTATTTGACTACATTTCAGTTTCTTCATTAGCATGGATCAAAACGGAAGGTCAACTACAAGAGGGAATAAATCACATTTTTAAAAGATATTATTACCTTTCCATATTTTACATCCTGTTAAGTTTAAAATATATATATTTTTTCAATTTGAAGCCTGATGTCCTTACACTAGAAGTTTCACCTTCGTATTTGCAGAAATAATAGGATGCATCTTGTCAGTGTACCTTTAGCTGCAGGAGGGTGGCAAAGTGGTGTTGCAGCCAGCTCAGCTCACTGCATTTAGCAATTGAGATGAGAATTCTTCTGGCTGTTGTGTGCAGCAACATGATGGAAATTGGGAATTATTCCTCACACTTTTCACACGCACATTTCTAATAACACAGGAAATACCCAAGTAGAACATTCTGGCCTATTTGCAATATTGCCATAAATAATAACCAGATCAAATTTTGTAATATGTTCTTCAGCAATTTTCAGTTGAGCATCATTAAATATCAAGGGGAAATTTTATCCGATAATAAATTGAATAAACTCCTGTAAAATCACAATTTTACCCCTTTCTTGCCGTTAGTTAGCTCCCAGGAAGCAATGAAGGATATAGCCTGAGCAGTTTTCAACGTTCTAAAATCCTAGTCGTTGTTTATATCTATTGCAATAAATTATTGTTAATAGTAACATTAGCAAATGTCTGCCTATGTTCTGTAGTGATATGTTGCCTTTATTGTATACTTTGAGTGATGATTCCACTTGACATCTATTGTTTTTGTTGTTTTAACTCATTTGTTTATATTGCTTCATCATTCCTCAGATCCTTGCATCACAGATAATGACAGATATTAACTAGCAGCATTTTCTGTGACCCTTGATAGATTTGTTTCCCCAATTATACATCTTGTAAGAAATAAAATTAATTTACTGTTTTGCCATGGAAAACTGTAGCGCTGCAATTATCACCCTACAAAAAGAAAAAGTTGTGCCTTTCTATGTCTGTTTTTAAAAACAAATGGAAGCCAAAGTTCTTCAAGCTTCAAGTTCTTAATCAGGGGTTTAAAAGGTGCACCATACATAAATGTGGGTGAGTGCTTTTACAGACCCTGCTGTCTTTCAATCAGGCTTAAGATGTGTGTTGTTTGTGTGCGACCCACTGCTGCTTCTTGAACGCATGTATCCCTTCCCTTCACAGCCTACTCGACACCCAGCACCTCCCCTGCAAACCGATTCGTGAGTGTTGGACCACGGGATCCCAGCTTTGTAAATATCCCTCAACAGCCACAGGTGGGCAGCTTTGAACCTTTTTGTATCCAGTGTAGCTTTTTGTGGTCTTGTCTCTTAGTGCAGTGAGCTGCAATCATTTGCTACGATTGTACGGCACATTGGAATTCTTTAACTATATGTTCGAGCTGCGAAGCCATCTGGACGTAAAATCCACGCATCCTCTGATGTTGCTTAGCAAAAATGTAGTGTTGTAAGTAATTATAAAGTAGTAAAATATTGCCAAGTTTGTTTTTACTTTCATAATTCATAGGAAGTACATCAGTTGGTTAGTTTTTAATTTGTATTTCTTTCTTCTTGAACCTTTCATGTCCCAATGAAGGAAAACAGCAGAAGTGGTGTGCAGATTCTAGTTTACAAAGTGATGGCTGCAATTTCTGTCTAAGTAGTCTCAAGACCTACAGGAATTCAATCTGCCTCATTTAGAAGAGCTGTTTTAGTTTAGTCAGTTATTTTAATCTGTACTTTTATAAAATACCTCTAAGCTGATGTAGCTTCAAATGTATGAGCCTGAGAATAGAATCAATAATTTAATATTAAGAATATTCATGTTCAGATCACATCATATACATGAAACTAAGGACGAGAATTGGGAGAAGGCCTCTCATTTCTTCACCAATCTCCACCAATCAATAAACTTATGGCTGATCCTTTACCTTGGCACAGTTTCCTAATTAAACCCCATGCCTCATGATTCCCTTTAATTACTAAATTCTATCTATTTCCTAGCCATACTCAATCATCAAATGCTCTTGAGCAGAAAATTCCAAAGATTCACTACGCTTTGGTTGAGGAATTTTCTTCTAATTTTAGCACTGAATGGCTGACCCATAGTTTTGAGTGTAACCACTGATTCCAGATACCTCAGCCAGGAGAAACATGATCCATGCATCTACCCTGTCAAGCCCTGTAAGAATTTTGTATGTTTCAATGAGATCACCTCAAATTTGTTTAAACTCATGAGAGTATAGGCACAGTCTGTGGTGTAATCTCCCTCAAAGGACAACATTTCCAAGCCAGGAATCAATCTGGTGAAGGTAGACACAAAAAGCTGGAGTAACTCAGCGGGACAGGCAGCATCTCTGGAGAGAAGGAAAGAGTGACGTTTTGGGTCAAGACCCTTCTTCAGACCCGAAACGTCACCCATTCCTTCTCTCCAGAGATGCTGCTTGTCCCGTTGAGTTACTCCAGCTTTTTGTGTCTATCTTTGTTTAAACCAGCATCAGCTGTTCCTTCTTACACATCAATCTGGTGAACCTTGATTAAACTTCATCTATCATAGGTAGGGTGGCATGACCTGTCCACAATATTCCAGGTGCATTCTCACCAACACGCTGTATAATTTCACTGAGTTGTCTTATTCTTGTATTCAAATGATCTTGCAACATTCTGTTTATCTTCCTATTTACCTGTTGTATCTGTAGGTTAACTTTAATTTATGTACAAGGATACTCGTCCTTCCAAACACCAATCATTTATACTCTCTTACTATTTACATTTTTCCACGTTATTTTCTGCTATTTATCTATTATTCATCTATCGAAATTCATCTGAATTCTCTCTGTATTCAACTCTAACTATATTAAAGAGGTGCTTATCAGTTTATTTAGCACATTTTTTTTCATATACAGTGGGCCGGGAAGTGTCTTATAAATACAGCAAATGTTGGCATATGAATCCAGTACAAAATACAAAGAGTAGATCAGGCAACATGTGTGAGGAGAAGAGGGAATGGACAGACAATGTTTTGGGTTGAGACCCTTCTTATGACCCATCATCTAAGCCTGAAGAAATGTCCCGACCCAAAGCATTGTCTGTCTATTCTCTCCACAGATGCTGCCTGACCCACTGTATTCCTTCAGCACGTTGCATTTTGCTGAAGATTCCAGCATCTGTAGTTTCTTGTATCACCATATGCATCAAATCTCGCTACTTTCATTGAAACCGCTAATGTTACTCTTTCCCATTCAGATAGTATAATCTCTCACAATAAGGGCTGCTCAATTAAAAAAAAAAGGCAAGTGTTGCAGAAAATCCTCAGTGAAGTATTATGAATGTAGTTTGTGCTGAAATGTAATTTCTTAATCTGAAGAATTTATGCGTCTGAGGCAACCGAGTGAGAGCCTCAAACTACTTACTAATGCTAGAAAGTCAAGATGATTCTCCTTTCATCCTGTGTTCGACCTGAGCTGATTCTACAGATAACCAGTGATTGATGACCAGATAGTTCATGGAGTTTTAATACCATCAATTGCAGACTAGAGTGCCCTAGAAAGTGGAAGTGCTGTGGCTTACAAATTACATTATAAATGGGTAATTGAACCTTCTTGTAATCTTTAAAGTGATGGTTCATCCTGGTATCTCGATTGTTTCTGTCTTTAAAAATTGTTTTCATTTTTTTTGTCTGCGCTCCAATCTTTTAATAAAATATATATTCAAGCATTTCTTAATCATTGAAGTGGCATTGGATCAGTGCAGGGATTCTTTAATTTATAAGAGGGCAGCTTTCCTAAAAAGTGTTTTGTGACATGAAAATGTGTAAGTCAAAAGGGATGTCAGTTGTCATTATGGAAACTTGGGTCCATTTGTTTCTTTGCAGAGAATGATGTGCTTGCTATTCGTTAGTGCAAAAATTGCTTTCTACAGTACATCAAGGACATTTATTCTTAAGGGTCATTGGTGTTATAGTGAAAACTTGTTTATAAATCAAGGAATCCCTTTAGTAGGGTATGTTTGTGGAGGATGAAGCTCACTAAAACTGTGGATCCTGTCAGTTCTATGCAACAGAGTGGTGGGAGGAGACAGATTAAGTCTATATCTCCCAGCATGATAAAATTGTGAACTCAGGTGTCCGCAGGAGGGAGGAGAAGATGCAAATCTCTGGCATTCTTGAAAGAATAAGAAATGAAAACCATTAACTGTTTCCTAGATCACTTCAAACCTTTTAAAAATGACTCAAGTTTAGTCTTGTAAACTTATTTGGCTATGAAATGTGAGACGGTGATGAGAATATGTAAAAAAAATATCGAGTTTAAGGAAAAAGAAATGAAACTGAATCTTCAAAATTAATTTCATTTTTTTACAGAATTGTTAATTTATAATTGCACTGTCCTATCCCATATGTAAATTAGTTAATGAGTTGTACAGCATAGAAATGAGCCTACTGGCCCATGATGTCTATGCCAACCATTATGCCTACGAACCCCAACTACCTGCACTAATTCTAATTCTCCCGTTGCATTGTTCATTCAAGCACCTGTCTAGATGCCGCTTAAATGTTGTTATTGTCTCTGCTTCCACCATCTTCTCTGGCAGCTCATTCCTGGTACTCTTTATGTGGGAAAGGAAATGCCCCTCAAATTCCCTTTAAACTTGCTTACGCTCTCTCTGTGCCTATAACCATATAACCATATAACAATTACAGCACGGAAACAGGCCCTCTCGGCCCTTCCAGTCCGTGCCGACCATTTGTTTTCCCCTAGTCCCATCTACCTGCACTCAGACCATACCCCTCCATTCCCTTCACGTCCATATACCTATCCACTTTACTCTTAAATGTTAAAATCGATCCTGCCTCCACCACTTCTGCTGGAAGCTGATTCCACACAGCCACCACCCTCTGAGTAAAGAAGTTCCCCCTCACGTTACCCCGAAACCTCTGTCCCTTAATTCTCATGTCATGCCCTCTTGTTTGAATCTTCCCTACCCTCAATGGGAAAAACGTATCCACGTCAACTCTGTCTATCCCTTTCATCATTTTAAAGACCTCAATCAAGTCCCCCCTTAACCTTCTGCGCTGCACTACATTTTTCGAAACCCCAACATGACATTGTCAATCTACCCTTTCTTTGACACATAATTGTATATTCTGCAATCATGACACCTCTCAGCTTCCGTCCCTTCAGGGAAAACAAAACTAGCCTATACGATTTCTCCTGATAATTTAAGCCCTCTAATCCTGGCAACAGTTTATGAATCTTGTCGGCATCCTCTCTGGCTTAATCATATCCTCCCTTACAGTGTGGTGATTAAAGCTGCACACAATATTTCAAGTATGGCCCAACCAACGTTTCGTACAATGGGAATATGACTCTCCAATTCTTAATGCCTTGGCTAATGAAGGCAAGCATACTATACACCATACACAAGGAAACACTTTTTCTCACAGAGAGTGGTGAGTCTGTGGAATTCTCTGCCTCAGAGGGCGGTGGAGGCAGGTTCTCTGGATGCTTCAAGAAAGAGCTAGATAGGGCTCTTAAAAATAGCAGAGTCAGGGGACATGGGGAGAAGGCAGGAACGGGGTACTGATTGGGGATGATCACATTGAATGGCTGGCTCGAAGGGCCGAATGGCCTGCTCTTGCACCTATTGTTTATTGTCTATTGTCTATACTCACTCCTCTGTCCACCTGTGTTCCTGTCTGCAGGAAACTGTCCTATACTCCAAGGTGTCTCCGTTCAACAATACTTCCCATTCACTGCCATTCACGGTGAAGTATATTTCATTAAAAACCTGACCATGAACAAGTTTATGTGCTGTTGATGGGGATGCTTTGATACTTTCTCATAAATCATAAATTATGAAATTAGATCAATGAATTGTCTAATTAATTCAAACAACAAATTTCTTGAAAATTAGAACAAATCATAATATTGCAAAATGATAGCTAGTACAATCAAATATGAAAAATACATTGCTATACTGGACTGAATTTACAGTTTTGTTGTGACTTATCTGTGATGCAGCACATTTTCTTGCTATCTTTGTGTTTGATAACTCGATTCTAGATTACAGCAGGTTACATCTGGTCAGTTAGTAGATATTAAGCAATGTTTAATCCCTTTGGAGTGGGAATGGAAGAGTCACAGAAAGAATAATGTTGGCTGAAAGAGAAAACACCTAAAGCTGCAGGATTCTTTTCAGGGACTTTTATGTTAAGTCAAAACCTTCAACATGTGTTGAGTAATATATCTTCTCACTAAAACTTCGTTTAGAGTTTATTACATGTTTTTTTTTTAATGTAATAAATTCTAGCTTAACCAGAGAATGGATCTGTCTGTTTAGCTGTTAACCTGCCACATAAATAAGTAAAATGCCAGCAGCACTCCACTGCAGGGGCAAGTTTTATTAGCCAGTTACAGCATTTTTTTTTAAATTCCCAATCCTCATCTTGACCTTTATTGACTTAAGTGTGTTTCCATGCTTTTATTAAATATTTAAAAGTCAACTCTATCTACTTTCTCAATTTTAAGTTTATTTCAAATAATGTCAACTATTTATAGGAAAATCCAGTACAGTTGCAAAGAGACCAGTGAGTAACTATCCTTGACTATGACATGAGACCTGAATTAATGGATTGTAGAGATACTGAAACTTTAAGGCAACTGAGCACAAGTAACATGTGTTTGCAGCTAATCAGGCAAGGAGGAAGCTGGTTCTGCTATTTTATTAACAGTTCCACTTTATATGTAAATGCCAGAGACACTTGTGGTTCTTTATGACCAGCTGATGCTGCATTTCAGAAGTCAGATTGGACCCAAGATCTGACCTCTGGAATGCAGAATATTAATGCTGATTTACGTGCTGGAATTACTTAATAATCAAGGCCTATCTCAGAGGCTGAATTCATACCAGATCTGATTCAGAAACTGATAACAATCCTACCAGTTCTTCTTCTTCTTGCGTATGGCATGCACAGCCTAAAGTATCCTACCAGTTGGAAGAGCATGACATTGCCCACTCTCTGTCTTTTCAAACTGTCTACCTTTTATCTAGTCTGCTGTGCTTGGTGTTAGCATTTAGATTGTGTTTAATTGGCAATGTGGGTGTATGTCATGGAGATGCCCAGCATTATGGAGTGGTTTATTTTATTTGGTGTGGGGTGAAAACTTCCAAATGTGGATTGCGTAACAAAAGCCAACTTTTCAACTTGTCCATTTGGCAAAAACCAAGTGTGTGCTTGTGCGTGTGTCTGTGTGGAAGAGGTGGGTATGGTTGGCTACGAGTAGTTACAGTTAATTTAAAGCAGTGTCCGTCTCCCACACTACTACCTTTGTGAAATGTCTTTGGACACAATCGATAGCTCAGCGGGTGGAATGTAGCTGAGCTCCATAGTAAAAATGTAATTCAAGTGTCAATGTTGTTGGCAGGGCTGGACATGATATGTTTCCTGAAATTGTCCTCTTAGACCAAGCTAGCCAGAACTGTAGGAGGCTCAGAAAAGCATGTTTTAAAATTTGATTCCCCTTGTGGAATAGGAAGAGCAGAAGTGAAACCTTGTATTTTTTCTTGACTTTCACTCTCCTTCCCAACTTCCACCTTAAAAAAATTCTTACAATCCACCTTTTCTCTCGATCGCTAGTAAAGACTAATCTTTGAAGGCTTCAGACTAATGTCTTATGGCAGCTTGAGCTTTCTTTGGATATTAAATGGGTATTCATCAAATAATTGTGCTTCACACAATGTAGACCCCAGGCTGCAGAGGGGAGTGGTGGTCAATTTTCTGCCCAACTCTAAGCGTAGAAGTCTAGCTGATGGTCAAGATGTTTAGCTAACAAAAACACTGCTTAAATAAGATGTTTTTAAGTTATCTGTTCAGAGAAATTATGAGAAGTATGTAAATAAGGCCACATTGGGAACACCAAATGCAGTAGACGAGGTTAGAGGAGGTGCATGTGAACCTCTGTCTCATCTACAAGGATTTCTGAGGTCCCTGGATGGATGTGAGGAAGGACATAGAGAGACGGTAATGGTTGCAGATGGTTTGGATGGGAAGGGATGAGTGCACCAAGAAGTAGCAGAGGAAGCAGTCTCTGTGGAAGGTGGAAAGGGGTGGCATTGGGAAGATGTGAATGGTGATGGGATCACATTGAAGGTGGAGGAAATGTTGGCAAATTATGTGTTGGATGTGGAGGCTGGTGGGATGAGACGAGAGGACCAGGAGATTTCTATTCTTGTTCCTTCTGGGGGAAGGTGGAACAAAAACAGAACTAGGGGGTCACAAAGGAGCCATGGGTGAAGGATCCATCTGTGACAGCAGTGGGTGGAGGTGTTGACCAGATAATTGAGAGTCAGTGGGATTGTCGAAAACACCAGTCGTTAGTCTGTCTCCTGTGATGGAGGCCGAGAGATCAAGAAAGGGGAGAGAGGTGCCAGGGATAATCCACGTTAATTTGAGTGCAGGGTGGAAGTTAGTGGTTAAATTAATAAAAATCAATGAGTTTCGATCTATGGTTTCCAAATTCCACACCTGAGAATTTCACATCTGGTTGTAAGCTGATAAAATGCATCTAATTGTCATGAATAATCAAGAATCTAAGGATCGTTTATGGTGAACTGAGGATACTTTTTGTTTAGAGTCTCTTGCCCATAGTAGGGAATCTAGGACCAGAGGACATTGGTTCAAGGTGAAGGGGAAAAGATTTAATAGGAATCTGAGGGGTAGCTTTTTCACACAATGGTTGGTGGGTGTATGGAACAAGCTGCCAGAGGAGGTAGTTGAGGCTGGGACTATCCCAATGTGAGTTAGACAGGTACATGGATAGGACAGGTTTGGAGGGATATGGGCCAAGCACAGACAGGTGGAACCAGTGTAGCTGGGACAGAGTTGACCAGTGTGGGCAAGTTGGGTCGAAGGGCATATTTCCACACTGTATCACTCTATGACTCTATGTGCTTCCATGTTGTCAGCAGCAGCTTTGTTCTGCACAGCTGTCCTTGTATTGCCAGTCTTAATATCACAACTAGGCCAGATGTGCAGCATTAAAATGTACCCAGAGCTCTTGGCGCACAGTTCATTTCTGACCATCAATATATTGTAGCTGCAATTGGTTTTGCATTGTCAGGACAATTAAATCTGCATCACTGGACAATTTTTTACCTGTTATTTTGGAAGCAAATCCAATATTAATTAGCTATGAATTAGCCATAAGATCTGTTGGTAAAACTACATTAGGACATTCTTATTGTGCAACTCTGGTTAGGTGGTCATTTTTGAGGAATTTGATATAATTTTAAGATTTGACTCTGTAGATTGGTGTCAGAAGAGATAAGAGATGTGCATATATTACTTGTGTCTCTCCCATCCATCTTCTCTGATTATTTTTTACTGCAGATAACACAGTATTGGATTAGCTTGCTGTACAGCACATCAGGAGGAAGATCAATTTATTGACTTTGTCATCATAGTAAGTAATAGTTGAAGGAAAGGAATAGAAGGCAAGACTGCACTGCATCAAAAATAAAATGTGCCATCTACTTTTTCTATAACTTATGCATCCTTAACTGTTTACACAGGAAAGAGCACTTCAGTAATTCAGTGGTTGTACATTATTCATTAACCCCAGCTCAGAGCTCGGCAGAATTGCATAGTTTTGCAAAACTGCACTGTTTGATTTCTTGTAGGTGATGGAGACATTGACCAACTTTCAGCATTTCCTTTCCCTCTGCTGCTTTCCTCAGACTGCAATCAGATCACCTTTTTGCACAAGTGACATTATAGCCTATCAATAAAATAGATTAATGGTACGTGCACTAAGAGGTATGGCTGGAACAAAACTGGCACATTTTCTTTCCCAGGTGTTTTGAATTGAAATTCATCCCTAATGACATCTGATGACCTACAGGAGAGTCTAAATGGGCTGCTTCTATTTCATATTAAATTATAATACAAGAGATTTCAGGGCGAATATTCAATGATTTTCAATATTATTAATTCTGTATATAATCCACTGAAAAAAATAATTTCAGGTCCAATCTTTTCACCATTTTTAATTCCATCAAATTATAGGTGATTGGTTTATAAAGCTAAGCTTTATATCTTAAGATGGCCTGTTGTGGGTCACACAATTTGGAAAATTAGAATCTACTGAAAATTATTGCTCTCATTCCCAATATATATTCGACAAAATCATTGCGGAATCTTTGATCACTTCTGCAGGCTCTGGTAATGTCACCTGCCAAGCATTTTGAGTCATGTTAGCTTCCAGGTAAAGAGAGAAGTGCAAAACTCTGAGAACTAGTTTCATTTTTATTATTTTCATATTCCTTGACAATATTCGAGAATGCCATTTAGCCACTGTGTCTATGCCAACTCTCAGAGCGATCCCATCAATTCTATTCCAGATTTATTTCCCCATAACCTATTCATTTGAACGTGTCTAGTAGCTCCCACCTGAATCTCCCCTACAACCGACGTACATGAGGGATAATTTCCATTAGCCAATTAACCCACCAACCTGTATATCTTCAAGATAATGGAAGAAATTGGAGCACTGAGGTGAAACCCATGCAGTCACAGGGAGAATATATGTACTCCGCATATATAGCATCGAGGTGAGAATTGAACTGGGCTGGTGGAGCTTGGAGGTAGCATTGGCACTGCAGCACATCAGTGCCACCCAGTTATGAGGAGACATAACGCTACTAGAGTTTGTGGTAGAAATTGTCAGCACAGCTAGAAATGTGGATCGCCGCCCATCTGCCACCTTCATGGCATCATTTATCCTGACTGGAGGTTCTGCCACCGACACACTGACACATACCTGTGTTCTTCTCCCTTCCTTTCATGGCTTCTTCATGTTTAACAGAGAATACTGATTGTTTGTAATGCATTTTCTCAATGGCTTTCTGCATGAAGGTTATTCGAAAAGTCAATGCCCTTAATTGTCTGCAACCAGTTCATAGAAACATAGAAACATAGAAATTAGGTGCAGGAGTAGGCCATTCAGCCCTTCGAGCCTGCACCGCCATTCAATATGATCATGGCTGATCATCCAACTCAGTATCCCGTACCTGCCTTCTCTCCATACCCTCTGATCCCCTTAGCCACAAGGGCCACATCCAACTCACTCTTAAATATAGCCAATGAACTGGCCTCAACTACCCTCTGTGGCAGAGAGTTCCAGAGACTCACCACTGTCTGTGTGAAAAAAGTCTTTCTCATCTCGGTCTTAAAGGATTTCCCCCTTATCCTTAAGCTGTGACCCCTTGTCCTGGATTTCCCCAACATCGGGAACAATCTTTCTGCATCTAGCCTATCCAACCCCTTAAGAATTGCAAGCGAGTTCAATTTCTGCAAGCGAGTTCAATTTCACTCGCTTGCAGTCTACTATTCCTGCTATCAGTTTATTCTTCACACACATCCAAATCTATCCCTGAAGTTTTAATAATGAGCTGACCATGGCAAATTGTGTTTTGATAAGAAGCCATGAAAGGGAGAAGAAAATATGACATGAACCACATCTCCATCCATCAGCAGCCCACTTGATTGCTACCCTGTTCATTATCCAAATCCTTCATTTCCTCTTCCTACTGACCCACTGTGTGAACCGTCTACAAAATAAACCGCATCAACTTTCTTTGGCTATTCCAACAACTCCTATAAAGTGCTTCTCCAGCCTAGAAATTCCAGAGCATCCAAGAAGATGTGCTTGACTGAAATTGAAGATGGACCCCAGTGATGTTTTCTCCAATGTAAATGTGTTATCCAGAGGTCAGGACTAGTGTGTAGGAAGGAACTGCAGATGCTGGTTTAAACCGAAGATAGACACAAAAAGCTGGCGTAACTCAGCTGGACAGGCAGGAATGAATGATGTTTCGAGTCGAGACCCTTCTTCAGACTGTCAGGACTAGTTATTGATGAGGGGACTAGTGAGATTTCAAGGTTAGGGATGACTGGCAACTACCCATAAGGAACTTGTGATGGGTGGAGATGTGGTTCATGTCATATTTTCAATTGTTAATGAGATACCTGGCCAGAAAGGGACTAGATACTAATTCTTCCATTGAATTAGTAAGATCCAGTCATTGTAGAAATGACTGACAATGGTTACTCAGAGGACACCTTTGTCCAGGTTCCCTCTCAGCGCTCCAGAAGACGATTGAATGAGAAATGATGCTAACATTTGAAATCATTTCTGAGGCCCATGGGTGATTCAGTCCAGGAGATGCCCAGTCAAATTTCAGGAGAAACCCAGAAATTGCCATTATTGTGTTTCACTGCAGAAAAAAAAATCGATTTTCATTGCATAATGCTGAAAGAGCAGCACTTTATGATTGAATTTCCAGTTCACAATGTTTCGCATTGCAGTTCACATCCAAAATTCCCAATATAAAATATCTAATGTTATGAATAGTAACAAAATATTCTCTCACCTATGCCCCTAACATTTTAGTGATTCAGGCAACAGCATTATCTTTAGAGGTTTCCCAGTGGTGCTTTCATAATCAATAATAGCTCTCACAGACTTTGTGCAGCGATGGAGGATTCTGCTTTCCTGCCAGGTTTAATTTTCCAGAAGGTCTTTCTGATCATCCAAAGTGGACTGATTAGAAATAATAATTGAATAAGCCATCATTTAAATTTAGGAACCACAAATAGCATTGCTTTTTTTTTTACCCACAGGACTGAATCGTGAATCACGTGTCTTTTTTTCAGGGATCAGGCACTCTAACCATTTTGGTGTTTGCTAAGTTTTTGAACAAGGTTTTGAACAGTTTCGTGCACAGTTTAACTTCTTACTTTCTTCCTATGAATAATAGGTGGAATTTATAGCACTCTGAAAGCTAGGTTCTCTGCATTTCATTAAAACACCAACTTAAAAACATCAGAACATTTTAGAAAGGCAGAAATGGTTTACTTCTCCCCGTGAATCAAACGTCCATGAAATGGCTGCCTTGCTTTGAATATGAAAATATCTCTTTAAGAGCTGAAGACCTTGCAATTGTCCATCGTGTCACTCAATTGGCAATCTCCTTGTACCAGCTGAATATATGAAAGTTTATCATGTATTAATAACAAGGGCAACTTTGAAAAATCCCAAAGGTCAGTCCAACAGATCCTCAGTGATCACTAAACTTCTCTGCACTCCAGCCTTGTCAACTGAGATGACAGTGTAAATGCTACAGTTAGATCCAAAAGGTGGGATGTGTGCACAAATGTTAATACTGCTAGCTTTCAAATTATATTTAATCGTAGTAAGTAAATACTGTCACAGTACAAGTCCATTTAAATGTCTTGTGGGAATTAAATATCTAAATGATTTCCACAGTGGATAACTATGGCATATTTAAAGTAATAATTCCAGAACTAAGTGTCTTTAAATTCAGTACTTACAAAGGAAAACACAGACATACAATCTGTGGTAAGCAGGGTTAATATCTTGCTCATGAGGCCATGGTACTTAGTTTTGTGCTGGTAAATCTTTTTTTTTAAAACACAAGAAAATTCCTTTCAACGGCCCTGGAAACAACTTTGCTGTGGCACAGCAGAGGTTCAGAGGGATCACATGCAAATTAGTTCTCTTGGCAAGCAGCTCAATAGTGTCTTCCTGCGGCATGAACTTGAACTTGTTGCAAAGTTGCATGCCTCAGCAAAAGAGGTTGTGGGATGCAGGGGAAGAAAGAAGCGACAGTGTTTAGCATAAGAATGAATTTTGGACCAAAGTGCAATCAGGTTCTCTCAGACTAACTCCCAGAGACATGGCATCGCTGTGGGTCAATGTTAGAAATAGGACAAAAGAAGTAGTTGTACAACAGACGCATTCAGAAGTTTCATACCTTGGGTTCAGACAGTACAAATATCTATTAGCAATTAAATAAATAAATTGGGGGCTAAACCTGGAACTAAAAATGCCTATGCTTTGGGTTTAACCAAGATAAAATCATACTTTAATTTACGCTATGGCCAATACTTTTACTTGAACATGATGATAGAGTGATCCATCTGTGCTGGTGCTGATGTTGCTTATTATTTGTGACTAAGAAGTAAGCAATTAACAAAGTTAGCTGCCCTTCCTGTATCTAATTGCTCACCTAATGCTGACCATATTTTCTAAAAACTAAAACTCATGATTTGCTGCGCTTGTTAATCACAGTTACATGTTTCCTGCTCTTTGTGATTAACCGGAACCGGGCATTTTCCCTGTAATCCTAACGCTGTGAATGCAGTTGTTGTAATCATTTTCCAACGAGACCGTAATCTTTTATTTAAAAAAAAAGAGAAAGGCGGGGGAAAAGCAGGAAATGAGCTGTCTTTTGTCAAGAGATTTCCGAAATGTAATGACTGTTGAAATATTTGTGTTGAACTGGCCTGTCGGCAGGGGTCTGTCCTGTCTGCTGCTGACACTTGGGTTCTTTAGAATTCACACCACAATATCCTCAAAAACCCTTCTGGTAGATCAGGTAGGCCAGCGGTGCTCTTTGATGGTTTTTTCATGAGCAAAGGAACAGCATAATGAGAGGAAGCTATTGCTCAAGCATAAAATACTCTTTGAGGTAGCGAAATGGCAGAGTTAACACTGTGTAAGAAGCTTTTTCTTTCCTTTATTTCTCATTAATTTTTTTGTCCCTGTGCATGTTCCATGATGGGAGATGTTTTGTCTGCAAAACAGTTCTGCAACTTCCCGCACCTGCCTCTGAAAGAAGAGGTTCATGTGACTGTGCTTGAATCAACAATAAAACAATAATAAGGGAATCAGTGAATGCACCCCTGTGTGTTTGCTGCAGGGAAAACGATAAAACAGACTGGTTGATTTGCGTGTAATGTAGTCTTTAAACTTCATTATTCAATGGACAATTGGAATAATCAACGGTGTTTGTAAAAGACGAAAAATGTCTAGTGCAAAATAGTAGGGATGTGAGTGCTGGCCACCATAAAGCAACTGTGAGCCAAGTTAAATTGCCGAATGGATCCAATTGTTAACATTGTAAACTTACCTGCTCTAAAACTCTAAATCACCCAGAATATGGGAATATCTGGAAAAGATGTCCTTTGATATAAATCTAGAGGTACTCTGGGGTGAATGTATGTTTCTAGTGCAATTGTTCCAATACCCAAACGTTAGCTGCTGGGTATTTATTCGCAAAACATTTTAGCATTAGTTTTTGTTGTGATTTTTATTGGGAGACATTAGTCATGTTACCAATCTTTGCAATGCAATCACAGAGAAAATATGACGATGCTTACTGTTAGACCAAGAAGCAAAGCAACTTGGTTGAGCAGCTAAACAAACCCTTGAACATTACTACATGTGTTTCATTTTCTGAAATTATATTACCTAATTTTGAGATTGACTGGAGTACAATTGACATAAGTGTGAACAAATGTTGTCAATGGAATGCCAATGATAATATTCTTGCAAGGCAGCTGTCGGTAACATTGGCTCAAATTCTGGTAAGTCCTAAAATACAAAACAAATAACGGACTGACATTAAAAATTACCATACACCTGTAGAAGTCCAGAAGAGTATTCGGTGACATGCTGAATCTCCCGAATCTTTTATGGAAGTACAGGTGTAGATGAGCATTTGCTGCGATTACATCAATATGCTGGGTTGAGGTCAGATCTTCAGAAATGTGTAGACCCAAGAGCTTGAAGCTGTTGGCTCGCTCCATCACCATCCCTTTGCTGTGCCCACAATTCGCTGCAATTTCTTGCGGTCTTTGATGGAGCTGTTCCCAAACCAAGCTGTGATACATCCCGATAAAATGCTTTATATGGCGCAGCTGTAGAGTTGTTGGGGACATGCCAAACTTCCTAAGCATTCTAAGTTGTGCTTTCTTGGTCGTTACTTCAACATGGGTGGTGCAGGAGAAGTTGTTGGTGATATTGACTCTTAGTAATTTGAAGTTTTCAACCATCTCTATTTCGACGCCATCAATGCAAATTGGGGTATGTTCACTTCCTCAAGTCGATCACTATCTCACTACCTCCTTTGTCTTGCTGACATTGAGAGAGAGAGGTTGTTGTCTCAACACCAGGACACAAGGTTCTCAATCTCCTTCCTGTACTCCGTCTCACTATTATTTGATATCCAGCCCACAATGGTGGTGCCATCTGCGATTTTGAAAATTGGATTAGATTCGTACATGGCTGCACAGTCATGGATGTACAAGGAGTAAAAACGGGGAATGATTTAAACAAAGAATTTATGTATCGTAAATAAGTTATGAAAATGTCATATTGGATGTTTTCATTTTCAGAGACATTCCCAGATGCTATCTTATTTGAAGCTTTATTTTTCCCAAAGCTAATTGCAGCTGTTTCTTTTCAGATAATGATGATGTTTCTTGGCATGAATGAATTACCTGGCTTTATTTCAACATTATTGTCCTTGTATTTCAATGAATTCCAAAATGGATTTTTAAAAGACCCAAATAGTCTTCTATCTAGGTTTTCATTTTTGTGATCTGTGATTTAACCCATTAGTTTCTGTTGATTGTAAAACAACTACAACAATTGAAAGACACTATGTTTTTTCATTGACATTTAACTGAGCCACATACAAGGTATTTAAGTACACATATATGAGCAGTGTAAATGTTGAGAAAGGGGGAGGTGCACCACTCGGTGAAAGTAAGCATGGAGAGGCAGCAGAAGATAAAAAAAGCAAATGGTGTATTTGCCTTCTTGATGAGAGGATTGAATCAAGGAGTGCAATTGTAATTACTGCAACTGTTATTATATTTTTTAAAATAACATCCCGAGAAGACTGAACAGACTAATGCAGGAATGTTGTTCCCAATAGTGGGGAAGACCAGAATCATGGCTCACAACTTAAGGATATGAGACAGCCATTTAAGATTGAGATGAGAAGTGATTTCACCATCCAAAGAGTGAAGTACCTGTGAAATCCTCAACCAGAGATGGCGGTTAAGGCCAATTCAAAAATATTTTTGTGAAGGAGTTAGATTATGGTTCTCATGACAGGTAGACAAAAAATGCTGGAGAAACTCAGCGGGCGAGGCAGCATCTATGGAGAGAAGGAATTGGCAACGTTTCGGGTCGAGACGTTTCGGGTCAGTCTGAAGAAGGGTCTTGACCCGAAATGTCGCTAATTCCTTCTCTCCATAGATGCTGCCTCACCTGCTGAGTTTCTCCAGCATTTTTTGTCTACCTTCGATTTAACCAGCATCTGCTGTTCTTTCTTAAACAAATGATTCTAATGGCTATGAAGATAAAGGGATATAGGAAGATAGCACTAACACAGCAATCTGGATGAATAGCCATGATCATATTACATGACAGGGCAGGCTAAAAGGGCGGAATGGCCTACTCCTATTCCTATTTTGTATGTCACTGTAAATGTGCTCATTAGTAGGCTTTATTAAATTTCATTTAAAAATGAAATCATAAAAATTGGATCCACAGTTTGACTGACAGCTATTGCATTGAATTGTCCCTGTTTAGGGGCTTGCCTGTGTTCTCTAACAATGACAGCTTTTTGGTTACATTTTGCTTTTGTTTATGTCTAAACAGTCACCCTGTTACTGTGCATTGATTAGGGTGTCAGCCTTATTGATGTGGCAAAAATCCAAGCGAAAATGTGACAGAAAGATCAGTCGCTCGAGGGAAATAGATTGTAAATAATAATGCAATAAAAAATACACCTATGGATGGGTAAAAAATACTTGTCTTGCCGACAATGCCTACATTCCATTTATAAGTACAAAAAACTCCGGTGCGCAGGCCGTTATCACAAAGCACCAACTGCAAACACTAAGTTCAAGATAGTATTGTCAAAAGTCATAATTTTGTGTGATTTAATGATTGCAGTGCACAGAGATTTTTATTCCCAGTGCAACAAGTTATACATTTTGACTGGATTTTGTAAAAAGCGTTTACACTTTTAGTAAAAGCAGATAAATGCTTCATTCATTTGCATAGCTGTGAAGTCTAGGACAACTGGAATTCTCAGACCTGGGTTCATTTTTGTTCTGCAAGTGTATTAGACCACCAAGCAAGGTAGGCAGAAGTTGAAATATTGATCAGCCATGATCTAGCTGATTGGCAGAACCACATCATGGGCCTGAATACCTACTTTTATTACTTTCTATTGCACATCTCAATGGAATGTGCTAATTAGACATCAGACTGACTTCTTGACAAAACCCAAAAATATGCCTGTGGGTGTAGATACAAAATATTGAAGACTTGGCTGGATGCAGCAAAAGTAATTCCTTGCAAATAAAGGATATTTACTTAAAACATTCAAATTAATTTTAGAGTTCTGTACTTACCCATGGGCTTTCCAAACACCTAATAAAGATACTTAGTACCAATAGACACAAAATGTTGGAGTAACTCAGCAGGACAGGCAGCCTCTCTGGAGAGAAGGAATGGGTGACATTTCAGGTCGAGACTCCTTCTTCAGGAGGTCTGAAGAACAGGTCTGTACCCGAAATGTCACCCATTCCTTCTCTCCAGAGATGCTGCTTGTCCTGCTGAGTTACTCCAGTATTTTGTGTCTATCTTCGGGTTAAACCAGCATCTGCAGTTCCTTCTTACCTACTTTGTATCAATGTCCATTTAACCACTTACATGTCATCAATAGATGTTTTCATCTTTGCACCTTGATGTGTCAGGTATCGCAAATACATATAACACTACAGGAAAAGTGCATAAACAAAGTAGTTTCAACCAGGACATCTTTATTCTTTAGGGAACGGGGTTTCCCGCTTCGACTATAGATGAGGCTCTCACCAGGGTCTCCTCTATATCCCGTAGCTCCGCGCTCACTCCCCATCCTCCCCACTCGTATCAAGGGCAAAGCCCCCCTTGTCCTCACCTTCCACCCTATCAGCCGTCACATACAACAGATAATCCTCCGACACATTTGCCACCTCCAACAGGATCGCACCACTGGCCACATCTTCCCATCTCCTCCCCTTTCAGCTTTCCACAGAGATTGTTCCCTCCGTAACTCCCTGGTCAATTTGACCCTTCCCAGCCAAAACACCCCCTCCCCTGGTACTTTCTCTTGCAACCGCAGGAAATGCTACACTTGTCGCTTTACCTTCCCCCTCGACTCCATCCAAGGACTCAAGCAGTCTTTCCAGATGAGGCAGAGGTTCACCTGCACCTCCTCCAACCTCATCTATTGCATCTGCTGTACCAGGTGTCAACTGCTCTACATCGGTGAGGCCAAGCGCAGGCTTGGCGATCGCTTCGCCCACCATCTCCACACAGTTCGCAATAACCAACCTGATCTCCCGGTGGCTCAGCACTTCAACTTCCTCTCACATTCCGAATCCGACCTTTCTGTCTTGGGCCTCCTTCATGGCCAGTGAGTCCCACCACAAATTGGAGGAGCAGCACCTCATATTTTGCTTGGGTAGTTTACACCGCAGCGGTATGAGCATTGACCTCCAATTTCAGAGAGTCCCTGCTTTCTCCCTCCTTCCCCTCCCCTTTCCAGCTCACCCACAACCTACTGTCTCCGCCTCTTCCTTTCTTTTTTCCAGCCCCCCCCCCCCCCACATCAGTCTGAAGAAGGGTCTCGACCCGAAATGTCGCCTATTCCTTCACTTCAGAGGTGCTGCCTCACCCGCTGAGCATTTTTTTCTACCTTCGATTTTTTCCAGCATCTGCAGCTCTTTCTTAAGCAATGTAATTGGAATGCTTAATTGACTCAATTGCAGATTATGAACAGTTATACTATAAAATAGCAGGTGAGAGAGGCAGACTGTACTGCTATTCTAACATTAGTGTAGTGAAGAGGAATGAAAGCAGAATTTATTGAAACATATCTTGGGAGATTTACAGGGTAAATACTGAGAGAATGGTTCCTTAGAATATAGGACATCAAGAATAAAAGATGCCCATTTGATACATGGCAGAATTTCTTCTCTGACTGTTTAGTTACAGCGTGGAAACAGGCAATCTTCTCATGCTTCACTTTAGAGATAGAGCGATTCTCACAAGCTAACATTATCCTACACACCCTAGGGCCAATTTACAATTATACCAAGCTAATTCACCAACAAACCTGTATGTCTTTGAAAGTGGGAGGAACCCAAAGCACCCGGAGAAAACCTACGCGTGTCACGGGGAGAATTTCTTATTCCAGAGAGCTGTAGATGCTAAATCCTTTAATATTATATAAAATTAGATGTATGGATTTTTATTAAGTAAAGAAATCAAGAGTTATGGGATGGGGTAGGAAGTGAGGAAAATTGGATAAGCCATGATCTCATTGAATGGATGAGCTGCATGGTCTTATCGCTCGCATTTATTGCACAATCTTGTGCTTCCATGGCTGATCTTCCATTTCATCACTATTTTCTTGCCCTAAGTCCATATCTTTGATTTCTGTAATATTCAGAATTTTATCTACCTCAGATTTGAAACCAATCAATGACTGAATTTTCACAGATTGCTTCAGTAGATTATTCAAAAGATTCATCATGCTTTTGATGATTTTTATTTCTCATTTCAGTCCTTTGCTGCATTAGACAATAGACAATAGGTGCAGGAGTGGGCCATTCAGCCCTTCAGTCAGCATCGCCATTCATTGTGATCATGGCTGATCATCCACAATCAGTAACCCGTCCCTGCCTTCTCCTCATATCCCTTGACTCCGCTATCTGTAAGAGCTCTATCTAACTCTCTTTTGAAAGCATCCAGAGAATTGGCCTCTGCAGCCTTCTGAGGCAGAGAATTCCACAGATTCACAACTTTCTGCATGAAAAGGTTTTTCCTCATCTCCGTTCTGAATGGCCTACCCCTTATTCTTGTCACTGTCGCAAGTACAAATTCTTTGAAGGCTTCAAAATTAAGCAGAATACTTCAAGTGTGGTCTCACCTAGGCCTATATATTTGAAATAAGGAATCTGTGCCTTTGTGTTCAAATGGCCTTGCAACAAATGTCAACATGCCATTTGCCTTCCCAATTGCTTCCTGTCAGCATCAACATTTCCTAGTCTATTACCATTTAAAAAATGCTTGTGTTTCTGAAGTAATTTGTGCTGAAGTAGATCACCTCACAGTTTTCTACATTGTACTCCATCTGCCATGGTCATTACTCATCCAGCTTTCCTATACCCACTTGAGGCCTCTACAACCTCATCACAGCTCATATTCCTATTTAGTTTCATGTTATCAGCAAACATAAAACATTACTGCCTGTGCTTCGTGTGGTCACCCTCGAGAAATTGTCTCCATCTTCACCTTCCCTTTCTTCCCTACCTGGTTCTATTCTTTCCCTTTCATAAGGTTATAGGTTCACAAGTGATAAGAGTAGAATTAGGCCATTTGGCCCATCGTCTACGTCATTCAATCATGGTTGATCTATCGCTCCCTCCTAACCCCATTCTCCTGCCTTCTCCCCATAACCTCTCACCCAAGTACCTTTTTCTGCCAATTTCACCCCCTCCCCTTCCCATCCCTAACCTGTCTGTTACCCTTCACCTCTCCTCATTACACCTAACAATGACCAACTGCGGCCTGACCCCACTCCCTCTCCTCTTTATACTGGCTATCGTCTCTCTCCACTTTGCTCCTCAAGCTGAGTCATAATTCCAAACATCAACAATTCCTTCCTCCTCACAGGCTGATCAACAAGCTAAATTTCTCCAGTTAGTTTTCTTTTTGCTCGAAATTGTTAGATTTGCCTTTCTCAGCCAATTTGTTCATACATATTATAAATATTTGGGGCACATATACCAATCCCAGTGCTCATTACTAGAAAAGAGCACAGAAATTAGTATAAGTGCCCCAATTCTTAGAGCCCGGCAACCTGAGGATGTCGAGCTTCCCTACTCATTGTTTTCTTTCTGTGGACCAACTCTCAATACACACCAGTATATTACCATCAATTCCACGTTCTCTAACTTTGTTCAACAACTACCTGCATCTGGCCTCGAATAGACTTATCTTTGATTAGACTTGCAAAGACTACTGAAAATCACTATGCAGGCATGTCACATCCACTGGTTCCCCTCATCTCCTCTACAAAATGTATTCTCAAGATTATTCAAACATGATTTGCCTTTCATAAATCATATTATTATCTTTAGAACCTATTGATTTTATATCTTTTTTATGAATATCAGCATTTTCCCTGATGTCAGTCTCATTCTTTCTTTCAGTTTTCTCCGCTTCACTCTTATGCCCAGGTAATATTCTGTGCCCGCGTTTTCCAGGAAACATTCCGCCCACCGTGTTGGGAAGTGGACAATCCTTGAGACTTGAACTGATTGTGAGTGTGATCCAAGCACACGGCCACAACAGCCACTCGCAATGACATTTTCAGTGCTTTGACATTTCTATCATAATTGTAATTGAGTGGCAGAACTTCTGGAAACCATTAATATTCGGTCCTTTCAATTTTAATTGTTTCAGTTTAAACCCATTAGAAATTACACAGATCTCTGGAACATTGACTGATGAACGATATAAACTGTTGTTTTACTCAGCATAGCAATGCAAGATCAGGATTCAAGATTAAAACAGTGTTTTATCATTGTATTCATGGATGATTGTTTTGCATTACATGAGCTGAATACCTTTGAAATGACACACACATGCAGGCCGTTATTAAATGCTTAGTCAGCACTTTTGGTGAGGATGAGATTACATTGCTTTTTGAATAGCAGTAGAAGAACTAAATCTGCATCTTAAACTGCAAAATTTCCACTCACGTTTCACCTTGAATTCTGAGGAAGGACAGCCAGAAGATTTTTAAGATGGGTTTCTTGAAAGATCCTTTGTAGTAATGTGATGGTGTAATATTGTACCGTTTGAAAAGGAAGCTAAGATTGTTAAGGGAGTATTCCTGATTTGTAAGATGCTATTAGTAAATTGCTTCCAAAAGCACAATTTTCTGAAGTGCATACATAATTGTTTTACATGGAGACAATTTGGAACCAAGATAAATGCAGCCCCAATTTCATTCTTTTTTTTTGTCAAAACCACAAAGATGCTTTAACCATCCCCTTACCATTATATATTAATCATATAATATTCACATATATATTCTCACTCAATTACCACTTACCATTCATCAATAGGTCCCTCAAATGTCTTGCACTGTTGACTTTATACCAACCATATACTTCATTGTTGTTTTTTTTAAATAGCCAAGTAATCATTTAAATATTTTATGTATGTTTGATATCCCTTGTTTCAATTCCATGTTATCTAAATTTTACAGGTAGCTGTTGCACCTGTATAATCCACAAAAAATTCATCAACTTTATATTTGGTACATTTCGTCCTCTTTGGTCACCTGCTATGGCTACGCACTTTGTTAATGCCAACTTGTTTTTTTTTCCACTTCCAGTCTTATCCTGTGTGATATTGCCCAAGCATTTTCAACTAATGTTAGGAATTTAAACCAGGTTAGAAGATGTTTTCCTTTAAAGATGTACTTTAAAAACAATCAATCTAATGTACTTCCATAAAAATGGAACCTTAGGAATCCCGATTTATTCTCTCATTTGAAGGTCATTACCCCTCACCACTGCACTAAATTAACCACTTTGAATGTATGCAGAAAAAATTGATTGACTTGGCCACTCAAGAATTGACCATTTTTTAGCTTTGAAAAACTCATTTGTTACTTTAGCAGTAGGTTTGGGATCATTGTCTTGCTGTAGAATGAACCACTAGCCAATGAGTTTTGAGGCATTTGTTTGAACTTGAGCAAATAGGATGTGTCTATATACTTCAAAATTCATTATGCTACTACCATCAGCAGTTCTATCATCAATGAAGACAAGTAAGCAAGTAACTTCAGCAGCCATACATGCCCAGGCCATAACACCCCCACCACCGTGTTTCACAGATGAGGTGGTATGCTTGGGATCTTGGGCAGTTCCTTCTCTCCTCCATACTTTGCTCTTGCCATCACTCTGATATAAGTTAATCTTTGTCTCATCTGTCCACGAGACCTTTTTCCAGAACTGTGGTTGCTTTTTGAAATACTTCTTGGCAAACAGTAACCTGGCCATCCTATTTTTGTGGCTAAACAGTGGTTTGCATCTTGCAGTGTAGCCTCTGTATTTCTGTTCATGAAGTCTTCTGCGTACAGTGGCCATTGACAAATCCATACCTGACTCCTGAAGTATGTTTCTGATCTGTCGGACAGGTGTTTGTGATTTTTTTTAAATTATAGAGAGAATTCTTTTGTCATCAGCTGTGGAAGTCTTCCTTGGCCTGCCAGTCCCTTTGCGATTCGTAAGCTCACCAGTGCTCTCTTTCTTCTTAATGATGTTCCAAACAGTTGATTTTGGTAAGCCTAAGGTTTGGCTGGTGCCTCTAACAGTTTTATTCTTGTTTCTCAGTCTCATAATGGCTTCTGTGACATTGGCACAACTTTGGTCCTCATGTTGATAAACAGCAATAAACGTTTCCAGAGGTGATAGAAAGACTGGAGGAAAAACTAGGTGCTGAGAGTTCTCTTATACCTGCATTAAGGAGGCAATTAAACACACCAGAGCAATTACAAACATTTGTGAAGCCATGTGTCCCAAACATTATGGTGCCCTGAAATGGGGGGACTATGTATATACAAAGCTGTAATTTCTACATGGTTTAGTTTAATTTAGAAACACAGCACAGAAACAAGCCCTTTGGCCCACCAGGTCCACGCCGACCAGTGATCCTCGCACATCAACACTATCCTACACTCACTGGGGACAATTTTTTTTTTACATTTACCAAGCCAATTAATCTACAAACCTGTATAGCTTTGGAGCGTGGGAGGAAACTGAAGATCTCGGAGAAAACGCATGCTGGTCACGGGGAGAACGTACATACTCCGTACAGACAGCACCCTTAGTCGGCATTGAACCCAGGTCCCCAGCGCTGCTTTCGCTGTAAGACAGCAACTCTACTGCTGCGCCACCGTGACCACCCAAATGAAACCAACATGTATAAAAATGGCCTTTATTAAAATCTGACAATGTGCACTTTAACCACGTGATTTATTCTCTATATCTAAAACTGTGGCGTACAGAGTCAAATTAATAAATGATGGGTCTTTTATGGAGGGCACTGTATATGCATCCTTCCAGTCCTCTGTCACCACTCACACCCATGCTCTTTCTCCTTCTCAATGATTTGGACCATGTATCGTTGAGTATTGCCAAATAGCTTCAGTTTATCAACTTTTATTCATTCAATATTGTTATAGATTAAACTCATCCTTTACAGCCACATTGGTATCACCCTCTTCTCTAACAAAGATAGGTCGGTGCAAAGTATTCATTTAATATCACAACCATACAGTCTGTCTCCAGAACTTTTCTTTTTTATTGTTTCATTCTTTGTATATATTTATAAATATTTTTTTTTGTTTCTCTTTGACGTTAGCTACTAATATATTTCCATATTAATATTTTTGAATATTTACCCATTCTTTATGTAAGATCTTCTTTCTAGTATTTGTATTCATTTTGATCTTTGCCGCGATTCTCCTTGTTTTATTTTAATCTCTTAAGTCTTTAGCCATCCAGAGAATTTGATCTTTAAATGCATTTGCTTTTCCCCTTGATTTTCTCCATCTCTATTTTGCCATTTTGAAGGGTTCTTGTTGATCAATTGCTGTATTGCTTTTCTGTTTTGGTTTCAATACTTCTTGGGAAGTTCCCCTTTTAACTCATTGATATTAGTCTACCTACTGTGTTATTGGAGCCGACCTTGGGATAGACCACAGTTGACCTGCATGTGCACAGTTTAGCCTAATCTCACATATCACTGACTTGACTGCGCTCAGCATGACAGCATGCTCAGATAGAGTTACCTAGTGGTGTCTCATGGGGATTGCTGCACTCCTTCAAGAGGAAATCAGAAGAAAAAGATTACCACCATAGCTCTTGAGTCTTTTTCGTATATCTAGCACTATTTTGTGGCTTGCCCATGCAGTCCTTTATCCTGTATTTGTATTGATCAACCCACAACACTATATGGTTATGCTGCAAGCAGTCTTTGCTAAACGCATTTTTTTTGTCGCCTTAAAAGGGTCTCACCTCCACTTTTAGATATCTCACAAGGTGCCAAAATAAATAAATGTGACCCGTTAGTCTCTGCCTGTTGTATCTTTAGTGCAAAATCACACTATTTGAACAGTAAATATGCTGCAGTGGATAAATATTTTGGTCATGCTGTCACCGTGCACTGTAATTAGTGTGTGATGATCCTGTCGTTGCTTCGTTAATATAATGAATGCATTTTCATCAAGTGAGAACCTCTAGTTGTTAGGAGGTAACACAATCAGTTTATATTTTGCTAGTGTGTTGGAGAGAATTGTACATCATCAATGGGAGGTATTGTACCCAGGCAGGCTAGCAGATATTTTCTCATGTTACTCCTGTGATTTCAGCTGAACTGTGCAAAGGAAGTCTATACTCAGAAAGTTACGTTTCATATTACTTTGGCAATTGTGATTTGGACTAATTTGTAATTAAGTTTAGAAGGCAGTTCCAATCACATTTCTCACTCTTATCAATTGTGGCTTTAGCAGTAATTTTACCTGAACAGAGTACAAGAGGTATGGCTTTAGAATTCCGAGGGGTTGGAGCCATTTCTTGGTCTAGTGGGACCTGCTATTGAGCGCAACACTATCGCTGCACGGAGGAGGGGTGGGGGGCTGCTGAAGCTATAGGGAGAGGAATTGAAATGAGAATTTAGGAAGAAGAGAAACAAAATGGAAAGCAAATTAGAACAGTAGTAGTAAACCAATGCCAAGCAACCAGAAAAAGGTTAGGAAGTCAAAATTAAGAGTGCTCTATCTGAATGCTCATGTTATTCACAACAAGGTAAATTAACTGATGGCGCACATAGTTGATCTAATTACCAATGCATAAATAAAACGTGAAATTGTTAGATACATTTTACAGGTCAAGCAGCATCTGTAGAAAAAGAAACAAAGTTAACATTTCAAGTTAAAGATCCCTTGCCTACCCAGGGAAAGAGATATAAAAGAGATTGCTAAAACTTTTATGAACACATAAAAATGGAAAAGACTAGCAATGGTTAATGTGGAGACAGAGACAGGAAAGGTTGTTGAATGGAAATAGGAAATGATTTAAACCATTACTGGCAGCTACCTTTGAAGAAGAAATCACCTAAAATCTGCTGTATATATTACAGAATCAAAGATCTAATGAAAACAAGAAACTGAAGGAACCAAATATTAGTCATAAAGTTGTACTAGAGAAGTTGGTGAATTTGAAAGCTGACAAATCCAAAGAAACTGATAATTTTCATTCCAGAAAAGGGTGGCTTTAGAACTAGTGAATGCTCCTGTTATCTTCCAAAGTTCCATCGACTGTGGAATTGTTCCTGTGGGATGGAGTGTAGCTAATGTATCCCCATCATTTAACAAAAGAGGCAGAGAGACTGCAAGGAACACCAACATGTTAGCATAATGTCAATAGCAGGGAAAGTGTTAAAATCACTAACAAAGAATGTAAGGTAGACAAAAATGATGGAGAAACTTAGCGGGTGAGGCAGCATCTATGGAGCGAAGGAAATATGTAACATTTTGGGTCGTGACCCTTCTTCAGTCTGAAGAAGGTGTTCGACCCGAAACATTGCCTATTTCCTTCGCTCCATAGATGCTGCCTCACCCGCTGAGTTTCTCCAGCATTTTTGTCTACCTTTGATTTTCCAGCATCTGCAGTTCCTTCTTAAATGAAGAATGTAATATTGGAACACTTCGAAATGAAAAAAAATGGATTGAACAAAGCCAGCAAAGATTTAAGAATGATAGACGCAAAAAGCTGAGGTAACTCAGCGGATCAGACAGCATCTCTGGAGAAAAAGAATAGCTGACGCTTTGGGTCGACACCCCTCCTCAGACTACATCTCCTTCCACTCTTCCTCTTACTCCCCCTTACAATCACTTTCTCTGTCTCCTCCGCATCTGCTCCCAAGATGAGGCTTTCCACTTGGGAACATATCAAATGTCTTCTTTCTTCAGTAAACGTGGTTTTCCCCTTGCTGTCATAGTTGGATGCCTCACCTGTGTCTCCTCTTTGAACGGTAGTTCTGCTCTCGTTCCCTCTCCCCTCTGACATAACAAGAATAGAGTTTGCCTGGTCCGCACCTTCCCTAATCTCACCTGCTGAATTTGGTGCCTCCGATGTGGCCTCCTTTACATCAACGAGGCCAAACGTAGATTAGGCGACCGTTTCACCGAACACTTGCACTCAGTCCACCAGGGCCTGCTGCATCTTCTGGTTGCTAATCATGCAACTCCTCTTCCCATACTGATCTTTCTGTCCTGGGCCATCTCCAAGCTAGAGTGGAGCCATCTGCAAACTGGAAGAACAGCACCTCATATTCCGCTTGGGTAGGTTACAAACCAGTGGAATGAACATTAAATTCATGCAATTTTAAGATGCCCCCCCCCCCTCTCATTTCTGTGCACCCCCGCCCTGATGAGCACCCATTTCTCCCATTACCCTGGCCCACTTTTCCTCCCAACTTCACCCTCTTCACCCCTCTGCCCATTTCACCTAAATCCCTCCCTCTGGCTTTAGATGTCACCTCTCTTCTCTCATTATCTGACACACTATTGTATCCTTTTCACCTCTCAGGCATTTGTCTGTCCATCTGCCAATCAAACCCCACTCACCTGTATCCACCTATCACTTGCCAGGCTTGGTTCCACCCCTACCTCTTTTCCAGCTTTCTACTCCTTACAACAATCAGTCTGAAAAAGTAGGTTCTGTCCCAAAACATTACCTATCCATTCACCCCACCGATGCTGCTTAACCGCTGTTACTCCAGTTCTAATCAAGACTCCAGCATCTGCAATTTCTTTTGTCTGCACAAATAAGTTGTTTATTCTGTCTGGAGCACGTTACTGCAGGGATCAGTATTTTGGCCTCAGCTTTTCACAATGTACATCAACAATTTGGCAGAGGGAATGAAATATCACATTCCCAAGCTTACTGACGATACTAAACTAGGCAGGACTGTAAGAATGGAAGGGGGAATAAGGGCCCTCTGTCACACGGAGAAACTTAGTGAGAACATGGCAGATTGAATATAATGCAGAAAATGTGGGGTCATTCATTTTGGTGCACGTCATGAAAAAGCGGAGTGTTTGTTAAATGGTGAGAGATTGGAGTCTGTGACTGTTCATGGGAACCGGGATGTGTTTGTACAGTAGTCACTGAAGGCGAATAAGCAGGCGTAGAATAAGAATGCAAATAGTATTACTTATTATGAGAGGATTTGAATATGGAAGTAAGGAAGTCTCATTGAACTTATGGAGTCACAAGAAACTGCAAATGCTGGACTTTTGAACAAAAAAAACAGTACTGGAAGAACTCGCTAGGTTAAGTGGCATCTGTGGATGGAATGAACAGATGATGTTTCAGGTAAGGACTGAAGGAGGTGGGGGGGGGATTCTAGAATAGAGAGATGGAGGTGGGACAAGCCTGACAAGAAATGGTTGGATACAAGTGAAGGAGGGTGGAGAAGGAGGTCCAAACCCAAAAGATCACCTGCCATTCCTTGACCAGCTGAGTTCCTCTTGCACGTAATTTCTTGATCGTAATTTTTTAAGACCGTGGTAAAATTGCACCGGAGCAATGTGTTTTGGTCTCTTTACCTAAGGGAGGATGTATTTGATGCAGAGAGAGCGTAGCAAAGATTCATAGACTGGTTCCAGGGAAGATAGATCTGCCATATGAATATCGATTGAGTAAATTGGGAATGTACTGTATGTTTCAATGAGATCTCCTCATTGAAACAGAATCATGTATTTGATTCTGTTTCAATGAGGAGATCTCATTGAAACATACAGTACTTTTAAAGCTCTTGACAGGCTCGATGTAGGGAGGATGTTTCCCTGGCTAAGGAGTCTAACACTATGGAACACAGTATCAAAATAAGGGATAGGCTGCTAAGGACTGAGAGGAGGAGAAATGTCTTCACTCGAAGGTTGGTGACCCTTAAGGAATTATCTTCCACGGTGACTATGTTCAGTGAAAACAGGGGGTGGCAGATTTCTGGACATGGAAAGAATCAACGATATGGGAATAGAGCTGGAAAATGGTGCTGAGATAGAAATCAGTCATGATCTTGATGAATGGCGCAGTAGCTTAGAAGGGCTAGTTGGCCTGTTCTAGTTCCTATTTCTTATCTCGTTATGCAAACGTGATTATTTAAAATAGCCCAATATGCTAACAGAAAACGTGTTCTACATTCTTAACCAAAGTGAGAGGAAAACAGATCAATCTAATTTTTACTGCACACTTTTCTGGAAGGAGCCTTTCTTAGTGAATGGGCTTCTAGTTGTCCCAATTAAGTGCACTAAAGGTTTTTATTACAATAAGACATTCAAACCATAATGCTGAATTGTATTGACTGAAATGGAAGTGTGTGGTAGGAAAGAGGGGCCATGCAGGAGGGAGCAATACTGGAAAGTCGAGTAATACCGTGGAGAGTGGTGCCCATCTGTATTAGAAGGAAAAGTTCTTGTTATTTGCTTGATAAAAGTTACTCCACAGTACCATGTACCTCAGCAGTACTTTAAATGGCATCTTGTTATTGATGCTGTAAGACGTTTCCTAAAGTAACAGTGAGGCGAGCACAAAGGAGCTGTACTGCGTGGCAGAAAGCAGAGTCAGCAAGTTCTATTGATTAAAAAGCTAACTTTAAAGTGGCTTTGAGCATGTAGCGTGGTTGTTAATGAAAGAAAAAGTCACAAGTTGATTTGCTAAATGAATCAACCTTCACTTTGATTTAAAAAAAAATAAAATGCAAACGCAGCTTAAGTATTTCATCAAATGTCAACATATTAAAATCTGAGAAAACCAGCCTCGAGTTTGTAGGTTCTTTCCCTGTGCAAGTACGTTTTCTATGGGGGGAGGGAGGGGGGGGGGGGGGGGGCTAGCAGTGGACTTGTGTGTGTTTGGAGAAAATGCAGTAATTGAGTCATTGTCTAATTTACCCATATGTTTGAAAAGGGCTGATTAATTAAATATACAACAGTGTTGCTCTTTGGACTGTATTCTCATTTACAGCATGGGCCATAAATTAGACAGAATAAATACTTCAATGTGTTGACCAAAGTGCTGCTACGTCAGAACCGCTTGAAGGCTGGTGGGTGGAGAGCAGAGTGTTTCTTGATAATGATAGTCACGTCTGGGTCTGTCTGGTAACCAATAGAAACCAGACATGATGTAACACCAGGATGAACTTGAACTTGGGGGACTTAAAAAGGGAACAATAGACCAGAGTAATCAATAAAGTAGATTTCAGTGAAGGATTACAGGGCTGCTCTCGGGTAACCTTGCCTGCCAGGCAGTGAATAGCAAGGAGTGGGAAAAAACCTTGTTTTAATTTAAAAGGGAGGGCAGAAACACTGCAGACTTGCGTTGTGCAGTGGAGAAAGGTGCTGTGTACAATTACACCCTCTATTGACAAAAGCTGGTATTATTTGGCAAGGATCCTCACTCTTTTAATTAATTCTGAGACTGGAAGTAATAAAAAGTTTACACTTTATTTTGTGTTCTTGTCCATTTAAATTGTAAATGCAATTTTAAAAGAAAGCCCTCAGCGAATGTATTGTATTCTTTGTTTCTCGTTTAGTTTTTGAGAGTTCACTTCCACAGACGCATTTTCAAAGATCTGTGGCTGGCCACATATGTCAGGGAAATATATGTTGTGTCATATAATATATATTTTTAAAGTTGCACTAAAATAAGTACTCATATCTCCAAAGATTTGAAGTATATTAACCATGAGACCATAAAAGTTCAAGTACTTCATTGTTTATTGGCTGTAATCACATTATTGAAAAAAATATAGATTACTTTTCATACAATGAAATATGAAATTTCGGACAATCCAGAACTAATCCTTTTTTCACTATAACAGTACTTTTATATCAATTAACAAAGCAGCTTAAACAGCAGGATTGAATACCAATTTTCCAAGCATACATACTAAATACCAGCCATCTGTGGTTGTGCTGTAGCTGCAGTATTCCCTTCACATTGATCAGCTAATTGATGTTGAGTTGCATTAAGGTCTGTGGACTCGTGCTGGTTTTGAATAAAGAACCTTATACTTTCAAGCTTAACCCTTTCCAGCACATGGTGATGTAGTGGCAATGATACTGGAGTTGAGACGAGACCTACAAAGTACCTGCTGGTACTTTGTAGGTCTACTTTGTGGAGAAATTTGCTTTTTTTTAAAAGGAAAAACTGATATTAAGTCGGCCTAGTCTGGACAGTAGTCCACAGCCTGTATTTAAGTAGCCAGTCATCCTTATACAGCTTGACCTTTGGGTGAATCCAGCCCCACATCTAATTGATTGAATTTGAACTGTTCTCTGAAATAACCAACCAAGCTCTTCATTGGGTTTTGGCTGCTGCAAAGACTAGAGTGCTTCAGAGATACATCCACCAGTAAATTCCCTGGGTTAGTGCAGATGGGTGAGAAATGGGAGCCTTGAATAGGCAGGTTGAGGGGGGTGGCAGGTCAATTACTTTTGTTCTACAAATGTTTGCAGGCTCAATCAGTGTTTGTATTTATTTTTGAATCAAAGATGAAAGCTAATCAAAGATTAACAGTTGCCGGGTAGGTATGCCCTGGAGTAATTGCCAGATGCAGTCACTGGTGACGTAATTGGGAAGGCTGGAGCTTTTTCGTCAGGAAAAGCGAAGACAAGAAAGAGATCTGGTGAAGGGTAGTTTTGAAGAGGTTCACATGTCGGATGTGCAAAAACTGAGTCTTCTTCCTGATACAGCTGTAGCAAGGAGAAATAAACATAAGATAACCAAAAGCAGATCCAAGTAACAAAACCGTGAAGGAAGTTGTTTGGACTTTGTTGGGGATGTGGGACTTACGGCTATGCAGTAGCTCGAAAGGGAGAGCATTGATGCATTAGAGAGAGGCTCAGTACATGTGCCAATGTGTGAGAACTGGAGGGAAGCGAGAGCAGAGACACATGTATCTGTGGAGGGAAAGTATTAGCACTGTTTCCGGTCTGGTTCCTTCTTCAACTCAGTTTGGGAGGAGTAATTAGAATTGGAGGGGGGGGGGGGTGCTTGATTGGGGCAATAACACTGGTATAGATCAGTTGGGCAATATTCAAATAAATATTGTTCTCTCATTCTTCCCTTCAGAATGGACAGTCTCAGCTTTTCCCACATTATATCCCACTGCCCACATCTTACTCATTTGCTAAACATATTTATATCCCTCTGCAGGTTCTTCATATCCTCCACACATCCTGCTAACCCAACAATCTTTCCATGTCCCTTTTATCTAAGTTATCAATACAACTTGTAAATAGTTTAGACCTGTGTGGCACCTCACTGTTATTATTGCCAATCTGAGAATACCCCTTTTATCCCGACTGTTAGCTACTACCCTTACACCATTGCTGTGTGCAGCCTATGTGCAGTAGCCTTTTATGACCCTTTAATGAATTACTTCCTGAAAATCAATTACCTTTTATCTACTTGTACCCCTTTATCTACACTGTTACCACCTCAAAGAACTCAACCATAATTTTCCATTTATAAAACCAGGTTAACTTGTATAATTTTCAAACTGTCCTAATCTCACAAATAATGGGTTCTCGAATTTTCCCAATGCCAATGTTAGCCCAACTGCCCTATAGTATTCTGCTTTGTGTCTCCCTCCTTTCTTGAATAGTGGCATTATTTTTGTGGTTTTCCAATACTCTGGGACCTCTCCTGAATCTAAGAAATTCAGCACATACACCATCTATGCAAAGATTTCTTAGAAGAGGCTGGAATGCAGACCAGTTCTGGGGGATTTTTTATTTTTTAGGTCCATAAGTTTAGCTAGGACATTTCATTTCAGCGAAAGAAATTTATTCCAGGTTCTCCCTCCCTTTAGCTTCTTGATTATTTTTTATTCGTTTTTTTTACTGTCTTGTGTCATGGAGGTTGATACAAAATAAAAGTTCAGAATCTCTATAATTTCACTCTTTCCCATTATTAATCCTCTGTTTTCGGCTCGATGTGACCAACATTCACATTATCTTCCCTCTTTTTATATCACTGTAGAAACTCTTATGTCTCTCCATCAGATGTTGGACTTGGTTCAGCAAATCTTGATTCCCTGCAGTAGACTGAGTACTGGGCATCTAAAACATACATTCAAGGACCTCGTCCAGAATTTAATACAATTTAGATTTCAGGTGATTTGTCCATTAAAAAATGCATATACTTTAATTGAAATTCAGATTATTCTTCTTGCTATTTACAAATCTTCGCCTTGATAAACTTACAAAATTCTTAAGGGGTTGGACAGGCTAGATGCAGGAAGATTGTTCCCGATGTTGGGGAAGTCCAGGACAAGGGGTCACAGCTTAAGGATAAGGGGGAAATCCTTTAAGACCGAGATGAGAAAGACTTTTTTCACACAGAGAGTGGTGAGTCTCTGGAACTCTCTGCCACAGAGGGTAGTTGAGGCCAGTTCATTGGCTATATTTAAGAGTGAGTTGGATGTGGCCCTTGTGGCTAAGGGTATCAGAGGGTATGGAGAGAAGGCAGGTACGGGATACTGAGTTGGATGATCAGCCATGATCATATTGAATGGCGGTGCAGGCTCGAAGGGCTGAATGGCCTACTCCTGCACCTAATTTCTATGTTTCTATGTTTCTATGTTTTGATTAGAAGAAGCTCTGGTGTCACAATGATAGTGACACATCAGCATCATAGCCAAATTATATTTTGTAGTATACTTTTAAATTCAATAAAAGTTACTTCTAGGTCATTTCTATTTAGAATCAATGCCTGTTTGCCACAAAAATAAAATCCACACTAAGAATTTTATGAGCAACCAACATATCACGCACTACAAGAAATACCTTAATTTCTTTCAGGAACTAAACTGACTCCAGGAACGGGGTACTGATTGGCGATGATCAGCCATGATCACATTGAATGGCGGTGCTGGCTCGAAGGGCCAAATGGCCTACTCCTGCACCTATTAACTATTGTCTATTGTCTATGGCAGAATCCATTGATGGAGTTGCACAAATATACCGTCATACAATATAAATATATGTATGGTCTTTTAAGCCTTTTCATCCATTCAATAATAGCACGGCTGATCTGATTGTAATCTCAACACATTAATACATTAACCTTGCACCTCCTTGATGATCAATTAGCCAGTTAAATCAGCCTCAGAAATATTCACCGTCCTTTGAGGGAGTGTTCCAATGAGCCATGACCCTTTGGGAGAAAATAACAAGCCTCCTCTTTCGTAAATAGGTGTCACCCTATTTTTAAACAGTAGCCTCTATTTGCAAGATGAAATCTCCCTTTCACATCCACATCATCGAATCTTTGCATGTTATGTGTTTCAATCAAGTCCCCTCGTACTCTTTTAAAAACTCCAGTAGATACAAGCCTAGCCCATTCAATCTTCCCTCATAAAGCAACTCACACATCACAGTCTAGGAACCCCTCTATGAACGTACTTATATATTTTCATAACTAAGGAGACCAGTACTTTACAGAGTACCAGAGTTTAATGCCCTATATAATTGCTATTATATTTATTTCCATAGCAATGAACAATAATATTCTGTTAGCTTTCCTAATAATCAGGTTTTATGGGGAGAAGGTAGGAGAATGGGATTAAGAGATTTCAAGGTTTAAAGGTCAGTTTATTGTCACATGTACCAACTAAGGTGCAGTGAAATTCGAATTACCATTCAGCCATACTAAAAAAAAGCAACAAGTCATACAACTACATAAAAATCAACATGAACATCCACCACAGCGGAGTCCCCACATTCCTCACTATGCTGGAAGGCAATAAAGTCTAATCTTCCTCTTTTATTCACCTGCGTTCTGGACAGTTAAACCATCTGCAGTCGGGGCGATCGAAGCTCCCGCGTCGGGGCAGTTTGAAGCTCCTGCAGCTTGGAACTCCCAAAGTCGGTCTCTGACTAGAGACCGCGAGCTCCACAATGTTAATCCGCAGGCTCCTGCGATTGGAGCTCCAAGGTCGACCCCTGGCAAAGGGATCGTGAGCTCCACGATGGTAAGTTTGCAGGCTCCTGCGGTGGAGCTCCCGAAGTTGGTCTCCAGCAAAGGCCGCCAACTCCTCGATGTTAGGCTGCAGTGCGGTCGGAGATACGATATGGAAAAAAATTGCATCTCCATCGAGGTATGAGATTAGAAAAAGTTTCCCTCCACCCCCCACATAAAACAAGCAAAAGAACACTAAAACATACAGGGATGGGAAAGACAGACTGTTGGAGGTAAAGATAGATCAGCCATGATAGTAATGCTGGAGTAGATTTGGGCTGAATGGCCTAAATTTGCTACTATCACCCTATGAACACTTATTTGTTACGTCTGCTTAATAACCTTTTGCAAATCATGCACTGGACACCCAATTCTCTCTGTATCTTTGAAATAAATGGAAACATTCAGTTAGTCAGGCTGCAGCTGTGGAAAGAGAAACAGATTTAATATTTCAGGTTGAGCTGAAATTATTCAACCTGAAACATTATCTCAATTTCTCTTTCCACAGATGCCCGACCAGCTGAGCATTTGTATCATTTACTTTTAATTCATGATATCTACCATTTACATTTAAAATAAATCCTCTAAGATCTGTAATCTCTCACCATTTAGATGGTACTTTACTTTTCCCCCAAAATGGAGAGCTCACATTTTCCCTTTTGTCAGAGCAGTGTCGTATCATAATCTGTCTTTAAAACTTTTATGGCCTTCTCAGGAATCCTTCACAACTGACCTTCCTACCTACAGTATCTTTGTCGTTAGCAAATTTAGCAATCATACCATAGTCATTTGTATAAATTGCCTATTCCTATTCCAGTGCTACCTTGATGGTTTCAAATTCTTCTTTGCATTATATGATTAACGTTGTAAAACTGTAACATGAATGGAAACACAAAGCCAAATCTTGATTGTAGCTCTTTCTGGAACGGTACTTTTATGAAAGAAAATAGTTTTGAAGGAAATTTAAAACTTAAATAATATAGCTACGATGTACCCATTTAGTTAGCATCTAAAAGAGAAAGCTAAGTTAATAATTGAAGTTTGAGCCTCAGCAATATCTTTGATGTTAGGCACTGACCTGCTACAACAGCTGGAAAGGGCACATGGTTATAGATATTCTTCTCCGCTTACAGTCTTTCTTTTAGGATCTTGGATAAAGTACAACTAAAGTACAATGTCAAAGCTTTTGCTTCTGCAGAGTGAAGAGAGATGTAATTGTGAACAAAATCAATATTCTATTCATATTTCATCCTCTCCGATTCAGCTGCTGAAGAAATTGAGTGTGATATTAAGAAAAATTAAGAAATAAGAAGCTACCTTGCATTGCATTTGATTGATTCCCATTTAGTTTAACTCTGTGTTTTTGTGTCTTCTCTTCCAGTCCTGGTACCTGGGATAAAGGCCATAGCTTCCCGCCACCCAGCAGACAGACCACCTGACCCCTTCCGAACTCTGTAACATGGGAGCAAGACAACTTCACTTCAAGCTGTGGGGGGAGGGGAGATCAATAGAATTTCAACAGAAAAAAATGACATGAAACAGCACGCCTAAAAGCTGAATGATGAAGACCATAGCAATGGATTTACTTAATAAGAACTGGTCATTCTCGTCATTTTCGTTACCGTGCTATTGATATTTAAGGGTCTGTTACTGAGGTACTGAAATACTTAGGCTCTGTTAGAAAATTCTGAAGTGGTTTAATGTAGATAGGCATAGCAAGGTAGTCTCTCATACCGGATAGAAATAGTCCGCTATCACTTACCAACTGTGATTATCACACAGTTACGTAGAGTCTAACTATTTCAGGCACTCTCCAGCTAGCAGGAGACCCTCAACAGATAAAATATTAGTGAAAGATAATGAAACACATGTATTTTGAGGTTCCATAGCTAAATCCTGCAAGATATAAAATACTACAACACCATGGAAATAGCTAGGGCAGCTTTCTCTGCAACATATCATAAAATACAGCTCTTCTTTTTTTCCAGAAAATTTATTAAACACAAACCAAGCTATATACCGACGCACATTAATTATCATAGCTCCGATAGGCATCCAGAAAGGTATGTAAAATTAAAACATCTCACACCAACAAGGTTGAAATGCTGCATTCACACCATTTTTGTTTTTTTGTTTTTCTCCGACAACAATAAGATAAATTGCTAAAAATGAGAAATCCATGCAAACTGGGGAGGATGGTCTGCTTTGATTGAAACTGACAGGAATCAATCAAAAAGGTTTAATTTTTTTGATTAATTGAGTAAAGTGCAATTTCATTGGATAGTTAAATATCTTTGTATGATAGAGATTGTTGAAAATTCTATTTTTGTTTTCCAAGTCCTCCCACCCCAGGACTCTAAACTATCGGGGTAAAATCATAGCCTTGCAAGAAAAAAAGGGGAGCTATTTTTTGCTTTTTTTATTTTTTTTAAAATAAACTTGCATCCCTCAAGTAAACTGAAGGAAGATTTAAAAAAAAATTAAAAAAAAGCTAATGGTGCTTTTACCAGATCATGTAAACTACATTCAAAATTATAGCTACACATTGTTTTAACTAAGCACATAATAGAAAATCGCCACATCGTACTATAAGTAAAGTTCTTTCTAAGTTCAAAGACACAGTACGCAGATTCAAATCTTGATGAGTTTTTCATTGTTCCACCTTGGAACATTCGAATTCAGATCCACATGTTGTATCTAGGAATCTATCCGTATCGATTTAAGTACATTAAGTACACTTGTACATGTAAGAAACAAAAAAAAAACACTGCATTGAAATAGATTTTTGACCAAACAGCAAAGCAAACCCTCAACCATGCTATGAGGCATGCTTTGCAAATATTTAACAAACCATTTTCCCATGGTATACCAACCGTATATATTCTCTGCTTGGCTTGCCGGCCACCCAGACATTTAAAATGCATGATCTAGTGTTAGTGACTAATTTTTATATAGACAATGTAGGAGAAATGTATAGTGCATTAAGACACAAGAAATATAATCCCTATTCCGGGCACTTGCCTTTTGAACTGTACTTGTTGGGCCTAAGAAAAGGGCCTTTACTACTGTCCTATACAATCAGTAAACAGAAAGTCTTGGGAAGACACTTTTGCTCCTCACTTTTTCCCTAATGGAATAAGTTTCTTGATTTGCACGAATTTAATATAAAAAAATTCCGCATCAATGTGCCTTGCCCTGGATAGCAATTATACGTGGAATCATTGCACATGTTCCTATAATGTAACAATCCTCTTGGGTCTTTTCCTGGTGTAGCAATCAGAGACACTTTTTAAATGCGACATTGATGTCAGCCATTGTAAAGTTTCGACATGTAGAAAACAAATCAGTTTTTGCCGCAGATAGGATTAGATTTCATTGTCCTTTATGGTCAGTACTTTTGAAATTTGTAGATGCTAGTGTATCAGTATTTTTTTGGATGTTGCTACATTTTAATATTATTTGGCATCTTCCTTTGTTTTCCCAGATATATGAAAAAAATATGCAATACCTGATTTATCATGTAGAAATGCTTAGCAAGTTTTACTTTTAATTTTTTTTAATTTGACCAAAGTTGGTGCTGCTGTTAATGCAGTCTGTTAGATGTTTGTCTTGTAAATTGTAAACGCTGAATGCACAGACAGGAAGGGCTCTCCTTAGAGTTGCAGTAGAACTGTGAAGCACTAAGCTGAACCCTGCTCTAACAAATTTCAGAACAGTTTGTTCACATTTGAGCCTTAAACTTTCATTCAAATCCCAGACCCATATTTTTCTCAGCATAGCAGACTGCAAGGAATTTGCATTCAAGAAAAACAAAAAAATGCCCATTTTATATGCACATTTGAAACTTCCAAGTTTTCAAATTGTTTACTGATTATGTATATTAAAATGATTAAAACAAGTTTCTGGATTTTGATAGGTGTCTTCTAAGTGGTGAGTAAGTGTTCCACAATACCGTATTGTGTGATTGTAATTGTTTGATGTAATTTCTTGTAATCCACATCCTTAGCCTTCCTTTAGCACGTAGCTGGGCATTACATTGACATATGTGCACTATAAAGAGCAGCTTGCAGTGCTTCACAGTGAAGGGAATAGCACGGACAAACTTTTTTTGTAGGGACCTTGTTAAATGCCAAGGTTTATGAGTAGAATTGGTTGTACATACAAAATAATAAGTAAAAAAAATGCACCCTGTTTTTAAAACAGTTTTTTAAAAAAAAGCAATAGTTCGGGCAGTTAATTTTTTTAAAATTTATTTTGTTGGTGAGTGTGATTAGTCATGGCTGCAAAGCAAGGAAAGAAAAAAAAAGTTGAGCTGCCCATTCAGCAGAATTGTAATTTGTATGTTGTATAGTTGTATTAATTACACTGATTTAATCTGCCCTATTTTGTAATGCAGGAATTTTTGTAACATTGTTAAAATGAGAAAAAAAATCTGTCAATTTAGCTTAGTGGATCTTCTGATTGTTGGTTATAAGGCAGCATTCGTAGTATTGCTATTCCTCTGGGAACTGGATTTGAGTTATAAACTTTCCTGTTTCCTTTTTTGTATGTATTTAAGTACTTTATTTTTCTTCTTTGATTGGTATGGCATATTCCTATACTTATAAAGTATAGGCTACTGAGAAACCATTATAAATGGACATTACATGCTGTATTTTTGAAGGTATTTGTTGTTTCAAGTCTGAAAGATGCTAAGGGAACCTGAACAAATTTAAAGTTTTAAAAAAAGGAAAAGTTTTTTTAAAAGGTATGGAAAAAATATAGTATGTAGGTAAAAGGGTAATGGATGAAACAGACTGGGGTCGTAAGTATTATTAAGCTAACTCTCTTTCACAGTATCAAGAACACAACAAAATGAGAATCCAGTTTCATTTAGGTATGAACAGCATGTCATTCTTTTAATAGAAAGGAGATGTGATTATGTTTTCTTTACTCCCCCACCCAACCATCAGGCTGGGTACAACAAACGTAACCCTTTGATTATTGAATTATCTTTGCACCCTCTTTAGAATGTAACCCTAAGAATGTTGCTGAGGTACAACAAATGCAAGCTTAGAGTCTACAGTATCAGGTTAGAAATGTATGTTTCTGTTTTTAGTTACTTTGCAAAACAATAATCATGGGTTTTTGTCTGCCAATAAGTTAGTAGTTCTGATTGACTGATTTCAGAGTCAAAGTTGAACTTAGTCAAATAACAGTACAGACAGACTAGAAATTGCCTGAAGCTTTAGATCAGCTATTCTTTATAAGAAAGGATGGGAGAAGGGATAAAGACCACACACGAATGAAAATTCCTCTGGAAAGCATAGTTTGCAGAATTCAGTCAGCCCACAGTAATATGCAAGTTCCATGACAGGTTCTCTCACCTATTTTCTTCATGCATATTGCAGCTTTGTAGTGGCAGTGTTGTTAAAATATATATGAAAAAAAAGACACACAGCTTGAGACAGTTTTTTTTTCCTTGTAGTGATTTTTTTGAATGTCAAACAATATTACACTTTGAATTGTGTCTCTGGAAATATCTTTGATAGAAGGCCTCCATGGAACAAAATACCATAAGAACATGACTTTGAGATTGGCTTGATAAGGAGAGCTTTAATGGCACCTGGCAGGATTCAGATGCACTAAATTAAAAAGTCTTGTCTTGAGAGTAATGCATGCATCAGCATTTGACAGTAAAACCCAGCTTTGCAATTGCAAACCAAGACTGTCCAACAGCTCAGAACTAAGAAAGCTTTTTTAATTAAAAAAAGTTCAAAAAAAGTCTGCAAAGTACTGAAAATTGCTTTGATGTGCAGCAGGTAACATCGAAGCTATTCCATAGCACTTAATCGTAATGAATACTGTGTCACCAAGTTTATAATTAAATTTACTGTTAAATGCAAATCCATTACATGGTGCTATTACAGGCTGGCAATGAAATGTGACAACTTGGGCTCATTTCACTTGCTTTATTACAGTGTAAATGCATAGCAGTGTTTTCTGCATGAGAACTATGCACAAAATCTATGGTTAACCTTGGTATCTATTGAGTTTACGTCAATCCTTGCCTTTTGTCATTATTATAAATGCCAGCTTTAGATAAAATAAAGAAATAAGAATACCAGCATATTACCTGAAACATTACAAAAAAGTGGTGCCTGTGAAATCTGTATTATATGAATCTTCTGAACTACAATTTTCTACAACTGTCGCCTTCGCTGTCTGTCAGAACCTTCTCCTGATGATTAAGCAAATGTAAAATAACCATACAATATTACTGCATGCTATTCCATAATGCTTATTGAGCTGTATAAATATTACTCAAGTTTATGTTAGTCATTTTTTTTCCTGACTTGGTTCTTGTCAGATAGTTTTAAAGATATTTCACTGAGAACCCATCTGTCTATTTTTTGGGGGTGTTTTCAGTTGTTTTTTTGAGGTAATACATTTACTTTTTTTAAACATTTTCAGTATTACTTTTTTGTTGTTGTTTATTTTGCTTCACCCTAGGGGGTGGGCACAGTTCCAAACTTAGAAACTGTGTACCCAATAAAACTTACCTGACAGTTACCTATAAGTGGCATCGCACGCGATTCAGTTTAATTTTTTTTAATGACGTCTGTGCATTTACCGTCCCATTACTGTGCAGCAGTGCTGTTATGTCCAGGTCAGAAGCTCCTTCCCCAAGAGAAGGACTAAAAAGAACTTCACATTTTTGGGAGCAGGTAGCACTTTAACAGATGGGAGAATGGGTACCTGTGCCCACCCCTACCTTCACACCAGAGCACGTATTTTTAAAACGAGAATTAAAGAAATGGCTGTTTAGTTTCATGCACGGTTGAACATTTACTTTAGATGAATTCAGTAAAAATGTTGTGCCTCTAGTACTGGCAATGATTCTGTTCTCGTGGTCATTAAAAAAAAACGTGTATGTGAAAGTATGTTATTGGTTGAGAAACACTGTGGGCATCAATTCTTACTCAACTAAATCTCTGCAAGTTTTGAGCTGGTGTGGATTAGTTTAACTCTTGTATTCAACCATTAGTGCTACCACCTTCTCACATTACAATACGATTACTGGAAGCAAGTGCTGCATTTCCTATGCAACAAAAAAAGGAAAATAAAATGCTAATGCTACTGTACCCTGTATTCATGACTTATTATTATGGTGTCTTTTAGTTACAGTGGAACGCAACATCATACAAAAAAAAGCAGTGAGATGGTGATGGAAATTCCTCTCCAAATATGGAAGGCAGGTAGATGATATAGAATCAGCCAACAGCCCAAAATAGAATTTCACTCATCTACCTCTGCTTATACAAACATACTTTTTTTTTCAAGATTACAGTATTGATGAAATAGTCCCAGCATTGTTATTAGACAGCACTTTACTGATTTTTTTTTAGAGTGGTCATTTATTTTAATCACCTCTTCTATAATATCAAAACAGCGGCAAATATTTATTTAATGAGGTGGCTAAAGATGAGTTGAAAATACATGATAAGTAGCCAATTCAACACGACATCCCATCTCCCCCATAACCACGGCCATTCATTGTTACTGAAGTCCCAGTTATACTTTTGACCACGCTTCTCCCACACTATGCTACCTCCACTCCAAATCCAAAGTCCACAATGAGGTCCTTCACCTTTGCCCATGAATTGACGGTCATCCATTGTCTTTTAGTGCTGATTTTGATTGCAGTCTCCTCTGATCGGATGTGACCTTTTGCTTATAAACACCCGCTATTTCCATCATACAGAGATGTAATGCCAAGGCTCTATAAGGCGCTGGTTCAGGCTGCATTAGGAATACTGTGAGCAAATGTGGCCCCCATATCTAAGGAAGGATGTGCTGGCTATGGAGAGAATCCAGAGGAGGTATACAAGAATTATTCCAGGAATGAGTTGGTTAGCATATGATGAGCGTTTAACAGCACTGGGCCTCTACTCGCTGAAGTTTATAAGGTTGAGGGGGGACCTCATTGAAACTTACAGAATAATGAAAGGCATAGATAGAGTGGATGTGGAAAGGATGTTTCCACTGGTGGGAGAGTCAAGGACCACAGGTCATAGCCTCAGAATTAAAGGGTGCTCTTTTAGAAAGGAGGTGATGAGGAACTTCTTTAGTCAGAGGGTAGTTAATCTGTGGAACTCATTGCCACAAAGGTCTGTGGAGGCCAAGTCGGAGGATATTTTTAAGGCAGAGATAGACACATTCTTGATTAGAATGGGTGTCAAGAGTTATGGGGAGAAGGCAGGAAAATGGGATTCGGAGGCGGGAGATCAGCCATGATTGGATGGCGGAGTGGACTCGATGGGCTGAATGGCCTAATTCTACTTTTACAACGTGAACTTGTGTACCTCCAAAGCCTCTGACGTGACCTCAGGCAACAATAACTAACGGGCACTGTCTGCTCTCCCTCCCCTCTCCACCTCACCTCACCTGACCAAACTCAGCTTCGGTTTCAGGTAAGTGGGCCATTTCCAACTGTCAAATAACTTTCAGTAAAGCCCCAGACATTGAGCTTAGTGAACTTTGGATGTGCTACAACTTGTTTCAAGAGTTCCTTTAATATCCACCTTTTCATCTTATGCTAGTTAGAATCACTTGAAAGTCCACATCATATGGTATTTATCCAGGAACATTCTATATTTCAATTTCCCAATTGAACATATATCTTCTGTATCTGCTTCTGCTTGCTACTGCACAACCGCCAACAGCTGGGCTATCTCATGCAGGTTCCACTGTTTAATATTATTCTGAATAAGAGTTTGGGCCTGTAACTGTGCTGAAGTTCGGATGTCCCATACAGACTGAAAAGTCCTCAACGTTTTTACACTGGATCACTGGTGATTCTCTGATTCTACCCTGACATTGGATGTCTCATGGAGTCTGGGCTGGTGTCCAGTACTTACACTGGGAAATCTGTCTGCTGTTCATTTGCTGGTTTCATCCAAGACTATTGACTGTAATTTATTTCCAGAAGAAAGACTTTAAGAAAAAAAGGTTAGTAATATAAATGTAATTGTTTTATGCATTTCAGTTTTTCTTATTTTTAAAGCATTTAACTATTTGCATAAATGTTAATCTAATGCTTATTTTTTTAATAGTTTTTGAATGATTTTATCAGAGACATTCACAAAGATTCAATCTTTGACACAGTAAACCTGGGGTCAGCCTCAACTGGCTGCCAAAGCACTTTTCTGGGCAGGGCTTACTAGGTAAGGTGGATAAGGGAGTTGTCACGAGAGAATTTAGCCCAAAGTATAAAAGATCATTAAATGCAGCCTTTGTTCGACATAATTTTTCTTTCAATTACTAACATCACAATCTAAATTTCTCCCTGATTCAATGTATGTTTCAAATTCAGAAGTGTGTGTGTGTGTATAATCAGTTTGATATGAGGCAACTTGTCTTCAAAGCGTTGTAAGTAGCACTTTATATCTGTGTTGAGACCAGAAAACACTGTGTTTGATCATTAAAATTATTTTTTTAATATATAAATTCCATACAGAAGTACATGGAGCAAGAAGGAGGGAAGAGCAAGGACTTTGTGGAAGGATAACGGCAAGTGTGACTCGTTACAAAAAGGGGTTTATAGTACTGAAACAGTCAGACTATTTGAGAAATGGCAACCGTGAAATGAATTTATTTGATGCTATTATTGCTGCTGCACTAATGGATGGTAAATTAGTCACAATTGTGTACAAATTGTCCTCTGCGTAGAATGGTGAAATGCAAACTTTCTTTTTACTTAATGAGCCACTTGCGAACCTTTGGGTCCATTAAAAAAATGAATATTACCTGAGATGGCCTATGAAGCGCAGATAACTTGAAAAGTTGTATTGTAAACACCACCAATAGATGTCCCCAGTATCTCAGAAATGCTGTATTTTAAGAAGTTTATTTGATGCATTTATTGATTTACATGATTACAATGCATAGGTAAGTTCATGGAGACTTATGGACTTAGCTTTGGGACATTAATTTAGTGCATTTAGCAGCCCACTAGAGTTCCCTAACAATGCATGCTGAATTTAATATGCAACTTTTAAGATTTATTACAAATCCCTCGGCACAGTCCAATGCAGCTCCAAATTAGCTGGAGCAAGGCCTCTGTAAAGAAGTGACGTTTTACTGGCTGGAGCTCAACACATCACAGTGATGTATCCCCCTGTAATCCAAATGGAGGCCTTGGTAAAAGTGTTGTTTTTATAAGTTTATTATAATGTGTGGCTTATTTCAACATGAATGTAAAATCCCTTGCCTTTCTTCAAGGAATTATTCTGAGCAAAACTATCAGAGCAAAATAGAAACTGCTTGGAATGTAGATAATTTGCTGCTGGGCAGAAGAATCTACAGATTGGATAAAGTTGAACAATGTATCTTAACTCAGCATCTTGGGAATGAATAAACTGTTGATTTAGTGCAGTGGTTCCCAATAAAGTAACATCTATCAACACACGAGCGACCAGCTTTATGGCTTAATTTTAACATGTTTCAGATGAAGTTTCCTAATTGTCCAATGTGAGATAATCTAGCTTCAAATCCAACCTTCATATGGATAATATTTAGTCAAACAAGATACATTAATATACAGTGCCCTCCATAATGTTTGGAACAAAGACCCATCATTTATTTATTTGCCTCTGTACTCCACAATTTGAGATTTGTAACAGGAAAAAAAATCACATGTGGTTAAAGTGCACATTGTCAGATTTTAATAAAGGCCATTTTTATACATTTTGGTTTCACCATGTAGAAATTACAACTGTGTTTATACATAGTCCTCCCATTTCTGGGCACCATAATGTTTGGGACACAGCAATGTCATGTGAATGAAAGTAGTCATGTTTAGTAAGTTGTTGCATATCCTTTGCATGCAATGACTGCTTGAAGTATGTGATTCATGGACATCACCAGTTGCTGGGTATCTTCTCTGGTGATGCTCTGCCAGGCCTGTCTTGTAGCCATCTTCAGCTTATGCTTGTTTCAGGGGATAGTCCCCCTCAGTTTTCTCTTCAGCATATAAAAATCATGCTCAATTGGCTTCAGATCAGGTGATCAACTTGGCCACTCAAGAATTTACCATTTTTTAGCTTCGTAAAGCTCCTTTGTTACTTTAGTAGTATGTTTGCGATCATTGTCTTGCTGTAGAATGAACCACTGGCCAATGAGTTTTGAGGCATTTGATTGAACTTGAGCAGATAGGATGTGTCTATACACTTCAGAATTCATTATGCTACTAACAACAGCAGTTATATCATCAATGAAGACAAGTAAACTAGTAACTTCAGCAGCCATACATGCCCAGGCCATAACACCCCCACCACCATGTTTCACAGATGAGGTGGTATGCTTTGGATCTTGGGCAGTTCCTTCTCTCCTCCATACTTTGCTCTTGCCATCACTCTAATATAAGTTAATCTTCATCTCACCTGCCCACAAGACCTTTTTCCAGAACTGTTGTGGCTCTTTGGAATGCTTGGCAAACTGTAACCTGGCCATTCTACTTTTCCAGCTAACCAGTGGTTTGCATCTGCAGTGTAGCCTCTATATTTCTGTTCATGACGTCTTCTGTGGATAGTTGTCATTGCAAATCCATACCTGACTCCTGAAGAGTGTTTCTGATCTGCCGGACTGGTGCTTGAGGATTTTGCTTTATTATAGAGAGAATTCTTCTGCCATCAATTGTGGAGGTCTTCCTTGGCCTGCCAGTCCCTTTGCGATTAGTAAGCTCCCACTATGACAGAGGGTCAAGATGCCATCATGAGCCTTAAGAACAACAAGGCCATCGGTCCAGATGGGATCCCAGCTGAGATCTTAAAGGAAGGTGGACCGGAGCTCCTGTACCACATCCACGCCCTACTCCTCAAGGTCTGGGAAAAAGAAGAACTTCCCTCAGAACTCAGGGATGCTCTAATAGAGACCATTTTCAAGAAGGGGGACAAGACTGAATGTGGAAACTACAGGGGCATCTCGCTCTTGTCAACAACAGGCAAAATCCTAGCCCATGTCCTTGCAAACCGACTTCTACCACTGTCTGCGGAGGTACTCCCAGAATCACAGTGTGGCTTCCGCCCATCCAGAGGTCCAGCAGACATGATATTCACAGCACACCAACTCTAGGAAAAATGCTGTGAACAAAGGCAGCCTTTGTACATGGCCTTCATTGACCTGACAAAGGCTTTTGACTCGGTAGACCGCCAAGGTCTTTGGAGCTTACTATCAAGGTATGGTTGTCACGACAAGTACATCAGAATATTGAGGCTTCTACATGATGACATGTCGGTCACAATGCTCAGCAACTGCAGCTCTGAGTCCGAGCCTTCACTGTGGAAAAGGGGGGTCAAACAGGGATGCATCATAGCACCCACCCTGTTTGTTTATTTCATTGCTGCCATACTGCACCTCATTGGTGAAGAGCTGCCACAGGGATCCCAATCCTCTACAGAACTGACGGTGGGCTCTTCAACCTTAATAGGTTGAAGGCCAAGAGCAAAGTCAGTAACGCTGCCATCATGGAGCTTCTGTACGCGGACGACTGTGCCATTGTAGCACACTCTGCAGAAGACCTCCAGGGCACCCTGAATGCCTTTGCCAAGGCATACAGAGCCATGGGTCTAGCCTTAAATATCAAGAAGACCCAGGTCCTACATCAACCTCCACCCAACCAGCCATCTACCCAGCCCACTATAAAAGTGGACGACACCACTCTTGAAAATGTTGACCACTTCCCCTACCTTGGCAGCATTCTTTCCTCAAAAGCTGACATTGACTTTGAGGTCAATCATCATCTGAGTTGTGCCAGTGGAGCCTACGCCAGACTCAGGAAAAGAGTCTTTGAAGACCGAGACCTAAAGGCTCAAACAAAACTGCTGGTCTACAGAGCCGTGGTCCTCTCCACCCTGTTGTATAGAGCCGAGTCATGGACCACCTGCAGCAGGCACCTGAGTGCCCTGGAACAATACCATCAAAGATCCTTACGAAAGATTCTGAGGATCACCTGGGAGGACAAACGCACCAACATCAGCGTTTTGGAGAAAACCAACATTAACAGCATCACCACCGCAATAATGCGGCACCAACTTCGATGGACTGGCCACGTCATCCGCATGTCCAACACACGTCTCCCTAAACAGATCCTGTACTCTCAATTGAAGGAAGGCCGGCAAGCACCCGGCGGGCCAAAGAAACACTTCAAGGACAACATCAAGAACAGTCTGAAGAAATTCCACATCACATCAAGCAACTGAGAGCACATTGCACTGGACAGGCATTCCTGGAGGAAATCTGTGCAGGAAGGAGCTGCACTTCATGAAATGGAATTACGCCGTGTCGCAGAGACAAAGGAGATAGAGAGAAGGGGGCTCGACGACCACCAACCATTGGCAGTCTCCACTGCCCACGTTGCTCCAAGGTGTGTGGATCGTGGATCGGCCTCTACAGACATCTGCAGACCCACAAATAGACGACCCTATGGACAGGACAGTCATACTCGCTTCGAGTGACCGCTGATGATGAGTAAGCTCACCAGTTGATAAACAACAATAAAAGTTTCCAAAGGTGATGGAAGGATTGGAGGAAAGACTAGGTGCTGCGAGCTCTCTTATACCTGCATAAAAGAGGCATTTAAACACACCTGAGCAATTACAAATACCTGTGAAGCCATGTGTCCCAAACATTATGGTGCCCTGAAATTGGGGTACTATGTATAAACAGCTTTTTTTTTAAAGAAGGAACTGCAGATGCTGGAGAATCGAGGGTACACAAAAAGCTGGAGAAACTCAGCGGGTGCAGCAGCATCTAAGGAGCGAAGGAGATAGGCGACGTTTCGGGTCAAGACCCTTCTTCCCATGTATAAACAGCTGTCATTTCTACATGGTGAAACCAAAATGTATAAAATAAACCTTTAATAAAATCTGTCAATGTGCCCTTTCACCACATGTGATTTTTTGATATTACAAATCTCAAATTGTGGAGTACAGAGGCAAATAAATAAATGATGGGCCTTTGTCCCAAACATTATGGAGGGCATTGTAGGCAGTAATTCCCATTCAAACTGAAATAATCACAAAATAAAACAAATTAAGCTTGAAACAAATCACCAGAATTGTTTACACTTTGTTAAAGAGATTCTGATGATAAACTGTCTTCAAAATAAAATATAATTGAGTCACAGAATTATTAAGAGGATATCATTTCCCCACTGTTTGAGGGTGCTGCTAAGCCCTCTCCGACTGTGTGATTTTCTTTTTTTTTGTAAAATATTTTTATTAGAATTACATATTAAGAAGAAATAATATAAGATCAAAGACAAAGAAAAAAATATTATCGTCACATACATTCTTAATATTTTAAGCTTTTACAGTCAATCTTATTTATACTTCTATATATTTTTTTTAATTTTATAACAATAGGAAATAGGTAATAAAGAGAAAAAGAGATAAAAAAGAGATAAATTAATGAGTGGAGTATTAAACAAGATATTCTTCATTGGAGATATATTCATGATCTATTGTATATAATTCTTCATCTATTCATTCATTCAGGCTTCAGTCATGGACTCGAACCGGACCATCTTAACCCTTTAAATATTAAATAAATAGAGACCATATTCCTCTGAATTGATCCAACCTGTCCATCAGGACAAGTCTTAATCGTTCCAGATGAAGTGTCTCCGACATTTCTGTAATCTACATTTTAATTGTAGGGGAAATGGGACCTTTCCAAAATCTTAGTATTAATTTTTTACCAATTATTAAACTATAACCAATAAAAATTATTTGGTGTGTTGTTAATATTTGATTCGTCCGGAAGTGGCGGCGCTGCGTGGCAGCTGCGGCTCACCTGCAGTCCGTCTGTTTTTTCTTTTTTTTCGTCCTTTTGTGTCTGTTTTAGTTAGAATTTTTGGTTTATTAGGCTGTGTTTGTGTGGGGGGGGGGGGGAGGGTGGGAGAAACAAGGTTTTAGTCTCTCCCTTCGGGGGGATGCGACCTTTTCTTGTCGTGTCCCCCGTCACCGTCTCCGTCTGTGCTGAGGCCTAATGGCGGAGCTAGGTGGCCTCGGAGCTGTGGCGAGCGTTCAGAGCTCCGGTGTTTTCCAGCGGCGGCGGCTGCGGCCCGGCTTCGGGCTTCGGCGCTCCAGCAGTTGCTCCAGCGGGTGTTCCAGCAGCGGCCCGGCATTGGCGCTCCGGCGGCTCCGGCGGGTGTTCCAGCAGCGGCCCGGCATAGGCGCTCCGGCGGCTCTCCCAGCGGGTGCTCCGGCAGCGGCCCTGCTTCGGCGCTCCGGCGGCTCCGGCGGCTCTCCAGCGGTGTCCCGGCGGCGGCCCGGCTTCGGCGCTCCGGCGGCTCCGGCGGCTCTCCAGCGGCTCTCCGGCGGGTGTTCCAGCGGCGGCCCGGCTTCGGCGCTCCGGCGGCTCCAGCGTTCCCGTGGTCGATCCTGGCTGGGGGCTGTGGTGGTGTTCCGGCGTTCCGGCGGCGGTGGCGGCCTGGCTTCGGAGGCTCGGCCGCGGGCCTGGTGGACGATGACATCGAAGGCCTGGATTGCCTCAGTACAGAGGGGGAACAAGTAGGGGAAAATGACAAAGACCTTAAGACTTTTGCCTTCCACCACAGTGAGGAGGTGCTTGGTGAACTCACTGTGGTGGATGTTAAATTATGTGTTTATTGTGTGTTTTGTTTTAATTTATTGCATGTTATGACTGCAAGGTAACAAATTTCGTTCAGACCGAAAGGTCTGAATGACAATAAAGGAATCTGAATCTGAATCTGAATCTGAATCTGTTTCTAGTATTCCCAATATGTGTGATTTTCTGATTCAACTAAATGCTAATACTTTATGTGCTTCAGTAGGCAAGTGTGCTAAAGCCGTCTACATTTTAATGAAAGCTGAAATACTACATCTATGAAATAATAGCAGAAAAATATCGCTCAGGGCGAATTTCTGGAGAAAAGCAATGAATATTATAACCTTCCACATAAGGAACAAAGATAGATATTTGAAATGTCATAACCATTGTCCATTTCACCAATGTTTCATGTTTACATATTTTAATAAGCACAGGGGAACCAAATAAAAAATACTTTCTACAAGAATGTAAGTGATGCTGGATGTTCTTCTAGGCATCCAGTTCTAAAGTTCCTCAAGAATTTCTGGCTGATTAGTAATTGAAATACATTTTTCTGTGAATTATTCTCCAAAATAAAGGGTCATGGCCTCTTTAAAATCCATCAAAATCACAAACCTGCAAAATGATCTTAAGAAGGCCAATCCAAATCACTTCCCACAATTCCATCCAAAATCTGAACCATTTAATTAGGCTTAGACTTTTAGGTTTCACCAATTATAACTGAAGAAACACACCCTAAAGCCTCCTTCCAAATATTGTTTTTTATTACACTGATCAAATTATGAGCAGGTTAATCATGCACATTGCTTTCTGAAAGTAGCTTTTAAAATGCAAGTAAAATCTACTGGGGAAAAAAACACATTGAAATAAAAGCAAAAAAAATGGTCAGAATCAGTAAAGAAAAAAGCCAGGTTGGCATTTTATGCATATTAATCCTCCAGCATAATGGATCAAGTGATGCTGTCCATAAACATTTCTTCATGGACACTTGAAGAGGGCAGGAGGAGCATGGCAAGGGAATATGTGTTTAATGAAAACTGAGGCAATAGAAGGACAACTTTGAATGGATTGTATTGTTTATTGTCATTACTGATAGAACACATTCTTTCAATAACTAAAATAGCTAATTTTGCAAACGAGAACTTACCAAGTTTGAAGGTTGATCTGTATTTTACGAGGAGTCGCGGTGAGGGATTTTGTGAAGACCCCGCCAGCACGCATGCGCGTCATCCTTCAAAGCAGCGGTGTGGAATCACAGAACCAAACCAATGAACTAAAAATAGTAAGATGAAAACGTAGAACTACCTGGTTGACCTTATGATAGAGGGTGGGAGCGGTGGGCACGAAATCCCTCACCGCGACTCCTCGTAAAAATACAGATCAACCTTCAAACTTGGTAAGTTTCTCGTTTAATCTTACTATTTTACGTGAGTGACCGTGAAGATTTCAAAGCTCTGTGATTTCACGCCCTGGACAAACGTCCATGCTTATCACACACTGCCGCCAGTCTGATGGAGGAGGCTGTTAATGGAGTTCAGTCGAAACTGGCTGAAAAATCAACACAATTTATTAATCAAATAAACAACAAACCCCTAAATCGGGCCCAGACATTTACTGAGCGGTACCCAGGATAGCTTCTGCGAATGTCGCAGGAACGGCCAGAGGCTTGTTATAGAACCGTTGAAAGGTTTTCCCACTGGCCCAGCCCGCGGTGGCGAGAATGTGGTCCATGGGCACCTCCATGGCTCTCGCTGCAGCCCTGGTGGAATGAGACTTAAAAATGCTAGTAGCAACTCCTGCTGCATCCAGCACCACCCTGAGCCACCTGGCGATCGTCTGTGTAGTCACCCGATGATGCGGAGGTTTTATGACTGATGAGGAGCCCCTGGTCCTTCATCCTGATAACTCCAGTAACTCGGATGTAGTGGTGGAGATGGGTGACTATGCAGAGTGTGGCATCTACAGGGTACGCCCGAAATTCCAGCTGCAGCCCATGCGCCCCTGGCCTGTGCTGTTTTAATAATTCTTTAACAAAGAATTTTATTTGACCAGGGTTGGCCACCATGCTGTCCAGTCGCAGTTTTTGTAACGTCTGGACTTGTTGGGCTGTCGTCAGTGCCATGAGCATCACCACCTTAAGGGTGAGCTGTTTCAATGGTAGCTCATCTATTGGAGCCCAGCTCCTCAGTAGGGTCAGCACGATCCCCACATCCCACGTTACTGAATATCTGGGGTCGTGGAGGGTTGGTATTGAATACTCCCCTCATTAGTTTAGACACCAGGTGGTGGGAGCTGATACTTATATCCAGGTATGAATACAGCGTACTCCTGTCGCTGTTGATGGCACTGTAGCTGAGGCCAGCATCAAAATGGAGGCCTGCTAGAAACTCCAACACATCCGGTATTGTTGCCGAGTTGGAGGACTTGTTGTTCCGGGCACAGAAAACCTCCACTTTCTGATTTGAGTGAGGTATTGTTTCCGGGTTGATTCCCGGCACGATGCTGCAATAAGGTTCATGGCTCTTGACGAGATGCCTGCCCGGATGAGCGGTTTTTTCAGAACCTGCAAGCAACAAGTTTTAAATGACCATGGCAAGGATGACTGACCCCCCCCCCCCCCCCCCCCCCCCCCCCCCCCCCCCCCCCCCCCCCCCCCCCCCCCCCGTAATGGAGTGAGTAATCAATTTGGGATGTTTCCCAATCGCCATCCATGGTTGTTTTAAATTTCTACAACCATCTACAACATGGCTGTATAGGCCAGTCGGGAATGATCAATATGCCAGTTGCAGAGTCTAGTTTAATTTTCTGCAATACCCGACTGGTGAGGCAGCATGGGGGAAACGCGTAGCAAACCATTTCCCCCAATGGATAAAACGCATCCAATGCTATTACCCCAGGGTCTGGTTCCCACAACACATACGTTGGTATTCGATGGTTCAGCCTGGACGCAAAATAGGTCAATATCTGGTGTCCCCAAATTGAGCTATAATATCTCCAAATTTTGGGGGTTCAACATCCACACGTGACCTGGTGTCCGCCACTGAATTAAGCTTCCCAGGCCAATAGGTCGCAGTAATCCAAATATTTCTTTCAATGCACCAGTGCCAAATTGTATTAGCCAATTCATTGCAAACTAGCGACCTGATACTACCCATATGATTGATGTAAACCATTATTGTAGCATTATCTATTCGAAAGCGGACATGTAATCCCATGAATTAGTACAGTAAGCCCGCAGTCCATGAAATGCCCCCAGCATTTCTATACAGTTTATCCCATGTGACTCCAGGAATGTAGACTCATGAGAGTTCCATCTGCCACCACAACTGGACATCGTACCAGTTGCTCCCCAGCCTGGTGCACTTGCGTCAGTTAGTAGCACAACATCAGGGTTGCTCCCTATAATAGGTCAATGACATTCTTTAATATTATCTACCCACCATTATAGCTCATTTCTAGCTTCCGGTGGTAACCGAAGTGGCCGATCAAAGCAGCCAGCATTTTTTGTTTTGTTTTTTAATGCTGTGATTTGTGACCTTTGTGAATTTCGGTAGTGTAGCGGTCCGAATCGTGCAGCTGGGAATGTAGTTACCAATTTAGAGTTACCAATACCAATAACTTTTGCTGTTTGCCGCATGGTCGATACCCTGGCGCAAGCAAGATTGTGGCACTCTTCTAATATAGCAGTAGCTTTATTAGTGGGGATGATAAACTTCATTAAATTGGTGTCTAAGGTGAACACCAAATCCATAACCCGTACCGGGTGCAGTTTTGATTTGTCTGGATGGATTACAACCCCAGCTTCTCAAGCAGAGCCTTGGTTGCAGCCACTCCTTGAATTGCCAATTGGAGGGTCCTGCCCCACTATAAGGATTTCATCCAATATGCTATCACTATAATCTTGTTGTCGGAGAAGAGCCAATACAGGTAAATACCAACTTGGTAAACAGCCTAAGCTGTGATGGTTCCATTAGGCAATGCACCCTTCCAGACAACTTCAGAATTCCCTGTGAGCCTCAGCGATGGGCACCGTATAGCATGCTTCTTTCAAATCGATACATGCCATAAAGTACCCCGAGTAAAGCATCCACCTAGCAGTTCCAAAAGTATCCATTTTGACATGGGTATATTGTACAAAAGTGTTCAACTCAGCTAAATCGATTATAATCCGACATCCCCCTTCTTTTTTACTGCTGGTGAACATATTAGACTCAAACTCAATAGGTCCATGCTTGGTTATGCCAATTACCACTTTTCCCTGCTCGCCATATAATTTCAGCATGCCCTGCCTCCACCTCTTTTTGGGATAGAGTAATTTCCTACGAGGCGAATGCTGGGTATGGGAATCTATACCTCCAACGAATTATATACCCTTGAACACTTTGTAAAATAAACTCATCTGTGGTGACAGTTTTCCCATATGTCCAAGGCCGCCCGCAATCGCCCACCTATTCGTGCAGGAGGGATACTACGGCGTGAGAGGAGCCAGACCCCCTTACCTCCATAGTGAACGGCGGTTCCATACATACGGTGCTTCGGGTGGACGTTATGGAGGTTGACGGGCCGGCGGCCGCATTTCCCATGCAGGCCGCTGTTGGCCTTGCCCTAAAAGGTCGTTGTATTTGTTGAGATGGAGGTAGGTAGGATCTTTGTGCCCTATCCAGCAGCCTTGGTTCACAGGTTGTATTAGGCTGTTGCCGGTGATATGGGTGAACTCTGGCCGATGGAGTTTCATGAGGCCCACTGTTTTGGCCTCCTTTGTCCAGTCCCTTCACCTGTTTGGACAGGTCTCCAAACAACTGATGCGGCGGTGGAGCGGTAATGGTCGGGCACAACCCCGCGAATTTGGGGTTTAGTGTGGGCTATATGGAGCTCTTACGCAGGCAATTTATCTCATACTGGGCGTTGCATAGGAGTGCCAGTGCATCATGCTATTTACTGGACACATTATACCCGACCAGGGTTTAGCAAACGCCGTTATGCCCGTGGAGAACCTTTCTCCAAGGTATTATTGAGAATCTGACTCCAGAGTTGGTGCGTAATTAGGCAATCAATGGTGCCCGCCAATTCGTGGTGCAGGGTTCACCTGTCTGGGTAGAAACGGCAAACTTCACTCACCACATCCAGCATCCTCCTCATGCTCTGGTTCAGCAGTCACTGGCTGTCCCTGGTCGTCGTCAAACTCAGCAGCTGGGCAATCATTAATGCTTCTGGTTGGAGACGATGAGGAGCTGAGTGGTGTCCTTGCACGGCTAGTGGATGCCCGCGAATCCCACTCTTTCTCGTTCCCGGTCCCGCTTTTGCCCATCTTTTAGCGTGGAGGCGCATGGTCGGCCGCTCGCAGAGCTGAGCTGCCCGACCGCTTCCTGCTGCCACCTCCGCCCTTGACCGCAGCCTGACGGGGTGTGTTTGTCGGCGGTATCTGCTCCAGCAGGCCTACACGACGCAGCAGTGTTATGGCCGGGCTGCACTATGGCAGATATCCCTGGCTGTGGTACGTATTTGCACTTTGCAGGGCTCCCCTGTCGTGCGGCTGTCCCCCAGCCCAGCCCCTCGGGTCTTCTCGAGCTCGGGCAGGGGTTGCCTGTAAAGAACAAGACCCCTTGCCACGTACCTGTATCTCCCCTTATTCTCTTGGGGGACGGGGGGCTCGGAGTCTGGATCCGTTGCATCCAGCTCCAGAGCGGTAACCCATTCGGGTGAGTCGGCCCCTGAATCAGCGGGAGCACCCGACTTCCGCATTCCTGCCCCCATCATGCGTTGAAGCTGCCGGCGTTCCTTGCAGCTCCGGGGACAAGGGCCGTTAGCTGGCCGCAGCTCAGCTCCTCAATAGCGTCGTCCTCCGGCCCTTGTCCATGCTGTGAAGAAAAAAGGTAATACTTACCTTTTTGCCGGTCTTGTGAAGGAGCCGGTGGAGAGAGCGCACTCCCCCCCCCCCAGCCTGCCGGTGCGAGTGCGCGCGACGATATGCCGCGCATGTGTGCTGGTGGGGTCTTCACGAAGTCACTCACGTGACTCCGAAGTAAAATACCTAATTTTGCAATCATGATAATAAAAACGGAAACATTTAGGACTTTAATTATCACCATTACATGGATGTCCGTAAAACCTGTAGAAAGGTTGCTTGTCTCTTTAATTACTTGCAGATAGATTCAGGGGATTGTTTTAAAATACTGCTCAGCACGGAGGCCATATATTTAAAGATACCTAAAGGTGAGTTAACCATAGAAGTGGCTAACTTGGATGCTCTATGACAATGTTCACAAATGTGCCAATGCCCACTCACCAAGATATTCAGAAAAGGAAGGATTTATCTTGTCAACTTTTTAGAAAACTATTTGTCTTCCTCACAATTTATTTGGAAATACCTTAAACATCTGGCTGAACACCTGCAGCCTACTTCCATAAGAAAAAGTAAATCAAGATCATTTTGAATTTTGTTTCCATTGGATTTTGGTATGCAGTATCACATAGTCTATCTAGAGTTGTTAGCTGTCCTAAAATCTGAGGATTATTGCTGTTGCTGATACCAAAATGGCTGCCACTGATTCGCTGTAGAGTTTAATTGCTGCTCTGTAACTGACAGCAACCTTTTAAAGGTTATATGGAAAGTTCTCACCCACCAGTGGTATTAAGTCTATAAAGTTACTGTGGGTATCCAAATGGAATTGGAGAACTCGGAGGTAGATCCATTGCCAGTATCCACATTCTACCACTAACTTGTTGGAAAATTAAAATGCATCCTGAAGATTTAAAGAAAAAGAGACGTGTTTAGACAAAGCTCAAAATGAAATGATAAATTAATTCAACAAACTTTGGAGTTAATATAATTATGACATTTCCTACCACTAATTGTAACAAACACTGCATTTTCAAATTTAAGAATAAAATTGTTTGTAAAAATCACTATTACAATATGGTTCACATAATGTTCATATGAAAACATCATTAAATTGCAATTATTCATTGAATAGTCATTGGTTTACATTCTTGTACGATTACTTGATGATTAAATTATTAAATCCTTTAGAAACAGTTTCATGTCTGTATTGAAATTCATATAGTTTTCTAAGTGTGAATAAATATAATTTAATTGTACTGGCAATTATTCAGTATGGGCTGATAAAGCACTCTCTCATTGTGCAGCAATTTCTTAGAAAAGTCCTGCTGGAGTTCATTAGTAATTTTGGACAGACATTGTTATAGCTACTTTGTAGGTGGCTTAATGTTCCCCTAAATTTACTTAATCTATGATTCTATGATGCTATAATCCTTTCATTATCAGTCTTGGTAATGTTCTGCACTGTTGCTTTTCACCTCAGTTAAGGTTTGTTTCTTTATTCACATTTCCATTTACCATTAATTTAGGAAATACAGAATTACAAAATTAGATTCAGAAAATATTGTCACTAACATTTCAGGTGTATTATAGGATAAACACAGAGAACAGAAAATATATCACTGAACACCATCTGAAATATAACGAGAAATTGTAGGTTAGACAGGCTTTATATTACAAACAATTATTATTCAACAAGCCTGGAAGAGGCTGAAGCTCAATCCAAATTTCAAACAAGAAGAGACTAAGGGTGGGAAAAGATTGTTAGAGAGATGTTTGCTTAGTGACTAAGGAATGGGGGTTCATTAAATAAAATGGACACAACGACAAAATTAATTGATAATGAGACAAATGTTGAAACAATACCTAGGTTCATTGGGGAAATAAATGTTTACCGAGGCATAGCAGAGAGGACTGCATATAATGTCTATCAAAGAGAACAATGTTCTTTTGACCTGAAAGACAAAAGAACCTCTGGGCTGTGGTACACACTCTCACAACACAACAAAAAGTTAATCTCTACATCAGCATTAACTTCATCGCCCTCTGCTGGTTCTTGGACAGCAAATCCATAATTAGTATCAGCACATAGACACAAAAAAGTTGGAGTAACCCGGGTCAAGACCCTTCTTCAGACCTTCTGAAGAAGGGACTCAAACCGAAACGTCACCCATTCCTTCTCTCCAGAGATGCTGCCTGTCCTGCTGAGTTACTCCAGCTTGGTGCGTCTATCTTCGGTTTAACCTAGCATCTGCAGTTCCTTCCTACACATTAATACCAGTATCATCTGTTTGAGGGAAAATGTGAGTGGTTTGGATCCAGAGTGCCAAATCCAGAAAGGTTGCTGTGGAAAGATGATGGGTCATTCTTTCGGCTTGCACAATGGAAAATTAAATCAGTCATAACAGAGCGGTTGCAACATAGGAGTGCATTCAGTCTGCAGATACATATCACGTCATTGTTATACCATCCAGCTAATCCCACTTGGCTATCCTATACCTATAGTTTGAAAAGTAATTTGTTTTGCCGATACCTATCCAACTCACTTCTGAATATCACCATTGAAAGTGCCTCCAATAGACCCTAACCATTCATTGCATCAAATGTTTTTTCTTTATGCCATTTTCGTCTTTTTTGCCAGTTACATTCTCTCTGTTATCCCTTCTCTGTCTCCCCTCCATAAATGGGAATAATTTATCTCTATCTAATAGTACTCCGTGAGATAGACATAAAAAGCTGGAGTAACTCTGGGTAAGGCAGCATCTCTGGAGAAAATAAATAGGTGATGTTTCGAGTCGAGACCCTTCTTCAAACACTTCATGATTTTGAAAACCTCCATCAGATCAGAAGCTGTGAATGTTCTGCATGAAACAGAAGAGATTTCGCAGTTTTCAAAATGCACAAACTGGCTGATTTCCTCTAGCCATTAAATTGTTATTTAAATAACTTTGTTTCATTAAAGTTAATGGCCAGTCATTCTGACCATCACAAGTATTGATCTGTTAACAGATAGCTGCATTTTCATATCAGGATGACATGGTAACTGGCTTCCAGTTAAACATAAGACACTGAATCACTGTTTGAGATCCATGACCCGCCTCTGTAATGGTACATGTTTGTTAAAAAATGTCACCACAGTCTTTACATCTGAGACACGGCACCTAGAATCATCCAGCACAGTAGTGGGTTATTTTGGCCCACCCTGTCCATTGCTGATTGTGATACCTATCTATACTAATTTTATTTGCCTGTATTCAGTCCATATTCCTAAATGCTTTTCTTATCCAAGTACATATCCAAACATCTTTTAAACATCATCATTGTACCTGGCTCCATCATCTCGTGTGTCAACTCATTGCAGATATTCACCTGCTGCTTTGCCCAATACGTTGCTGAACTGTCTTCTCGCACTATTTCAACAATGTCTCGACCAAAATCATGAAACACCACATTCAATGCTTAGGCAGTTTAAAGGCAAAGGTCCTACGCCTTTAAAAGCTCAGTTCACTTCAAGTAGACTATGAAGCTTTGCTGGCTCACTTTGCATACCCTGATGTCAAATGCAAGCCATGAACGACCAAAAGCACAGGAATATGCTATGAGGTAGGCTAATTTACTAATTAACAATGATTTAACGTACTAAATTATAATAAAACATAGAATCTTTGTTAATATTTCATCTGGTAGAGAGAAACGTTGTATAATCTTACACATTCGTGCAAATGATTGGCTATTGCACGTATCAGAATTTCCTCTCATTTAAACTCCACTTTGAACCAGACATTGCACAGCTGCAATAATTATGCTTAAATGCTCAAATAAGCTAATAATGAATCACTTGAATCTTATAAGTGGCTGGAAAGCCTGATTTGTAAGTGCTTAAAATTCCTCATCATGTTAGCCACAGGACACATGGACTGAGTGTTAACACTGAGCAATTTTTCATGTGTGATCCAATGTAGCTCTTATGCACCACATGTGTATTGTAGAAAATTGCTCTGGCATTTCCACCTCTTACACACAGTACCAGCAGTTCCTGCTACAATCAGGTTTAGCTCATTAAGTTCTTGTGAAAGATTGCATTGTGCAAGTTTCTACAGTCTCCAACTCTCTCATAGTCAAGCATGATAACAGTTGCTGCAGAAGCTGTATTGAGTCATTTGTGCATGGACAGGCAACAGAGCTGTGAATCTGTACAAGGAGGCCTTATGTTGTATCCTTTGCTCAATAGAATGGAACTGCTGTTTTGATAAATGACTGAAAGGGAGTGAAACAAATGGAGGCAAGGATTGAAGGCCCTTCAGGATGAGCATCCATAGGACCCCATCAGAAGACCCTGTGGATTTCACAAGGCTAGCTCACGAATGGTATTTAAATACCTTGCAATAATGAATAATGAAGGAAGGTTCGTTGAATTGCAAATATGCAGCCTTTAAAGGACTGCTGATCAAGAATAAAATAAGTGCAGTTGTTGAAAGCCAAACAAAATACTTGCTTAAAGGCTCAACCATGCTGCAGCCAGCTTTTCACCATTTGCAAAGACTTTAGTTATGATTTCACAACTGGGACTGTTCCACAGGCTGTTACTAATGGGGATAATTTTAAGAAAAGGCAGACAACATTAATAATAGGGTATTTCAACTATCCACATATGGAATGTGATAGCATTAAGATATATAGCAAAGATAGGAAGGAGTTTCTGAAGTGTGTTCAGGTGAACTTTGTTACATATATTTCTGGCCCATGCAGGAAGGTGACATTTCTGGACTTTTTTCTGAGATGGAGGCAGGGAGAGTCAAGCCAAGTGGAGATAATATGGGTGAGAATGTAACTGGGAAACATGGTCACCTTCCTCAAATATTTCAGGAAGGATGTAACTCATGAGAAGTGCAGAAGAGATTTAGCAAAATGATCCTTGGGACCATGACTTTATTTAATATGAATAGACTGTGGAGAAATTATGTTATCTTTCAAGGAATAGAAGAGGTTGCAAGAAAATCTTATACATGTATTTAAAGTTAACAAGGGTAAAAAAAAAAAGAGAACATTAAAACAGAAATGTCGCAGTGGATGGATCAAGAACTAGGAAGCAAAGGTGAAGGTGACTGATAAAAAAAACCAAAAGTGACACAGTGAAAATACTTCTGCACAGCAGGTAGTTAAGACTGGGTACGTGCTCCAGTTTTGATGATGGGGAATATGCAATGTGGTCTTCATAGGGTATCATATAGTAACTATTCTAGGCCACTTGATAATAGAAATTATTGATGGCAATATAATTTCACTCAAAGATAGACACAAAAAGCTGGAGTAACTCAGCAGGGCAGGCAGCATCTGTGGAGAGAAGGAATGGGTGACGTTTCAGACTGGTTAGGGATAAGGGAAACGAGAGATATAGACGATGACGTGGAATGAACAACAAATAAAAGATATTGCATGCATAAAAGTAATGATGATAAAGGAAACAGGCCGTTGTTAGCTGTTTGTATGATGAAAATGAGAAGCTAGTGTGACTTGGGTGAGGGAGGGATAAAGAAAGAGGGAATGCAGGGGCTACCTGAAGTGAGAGAAATCAATATTCATATCACTGGGCTGTAAGCTGCCCAAGTGAAAAATGAAATGCTGTTCCTCCAATTTGGGCTTGGAAAGCAGGTCATTAAAGAGACGAATGGCATGTGAGGTATCTTGGACATAGGTCGGGAAAGATTGAACCAATGTGGATAGGATGGAGTCAAGGTACGTGGAAATCATTTCCGTGGGACAGGAGCAGGCCAGAAACTAAAGGTCTGCCAGGGGAGTTGTGTTTGTGGATTTTGGGGAGAAGGTAAAAACCGGCTGTGAGGGGCTGGGAAACAATAAGGTTGGAGGCTGTGGAAGGCAGACAGCCGGAAGTGATGAAATCAGTGATGGTGTTTGAGATTAAGGCCTCGTGCTCATCTGTGGGATCATGGTCCAAGGATAAGTAGGAGGAGGTGTCTGAGACTTGTCGCCTGGCCTCAGCGCTCTAGAGGTCAGCGCGCAAGATTACCACGGCACCTCCCTTGTCGGTGAGTTTGATTGTAATGTCAGGGTTGCTGCAGAGTGAGCGGAGGACTGTACGTTCAGATGGGGTGAGATTCAAGTAAGTAAGGGGAGTGGAAAAGTTGAGACAGGTGATGTCACGCCAGCAGTTAGAAATAAAGAGGTCTAGAGAGGGGTAGAAGATCGTTCTTGGGAGTCCAAAAGAAGGGGGACTGGTGGAGATGCGAGAAGGGGTCATCACTGGGTGGTGAGGACTCCTTCCCATAGAAAAAGGCACGGGGGTTCCCCCCATCACAAGAAATAGACTATTGACTCACGTCTATTACAAACCCACTGACTCCCACAACTATCTCGACTACACTTCTTCCCACCCTGCTTCCTGCAAAGACCCTATGCCCTACTCCCAATTCCTCCGTCTACACCGCATCTGCGCCCAAGATGAGGTGTTCCATACTAGAACATCTGAGGTCCTCATTCTTTCGGGAATGGGGGTTCCCTTCATAAATGAAGCCCTAACTCGTGCCTCCTCAGTACCCTGCAGCTCCGCCCTTACTCTCCATAGTCGCAACAGAGACAGAGTCCCCCTCATCCTTACCTTTCATCCCATCAGCTGTCGCATACAACACATAATCCTCTAAAGTTTCCGCCACCTCCAACGGGATCCGTCCACTAGCCACATTATCTCATCTCCACCCCTTTCCGCCTTCCGCAGAGACCGTTTCCTCCACAACTCCCTGGTTAACTCATCCCTTCCCACCCAAACCACCCGCTCCCCAGGTACCTTCCCCTGCAACACCTGTCGCTATATTTCCTCCCTCGACTCTGTCCGGGGACCCCAACAGATCTTTCAGGTTAGGCAGAGATTCACTTGCACCTCCTCCAACCTCATCCATTGTATCTGTTGTTCAAGATGTGGACTCCTATACATTGGCGAGACCAAACGCAGACTAGACGATCATTTCGCGGAACACCTTCGCTCAACCCGTGTGAACCAACCTGGTCTCCCGGTTGCTGAACACGTTAATTCTTTTTCTCATTCCTACACAGACCTTTCTGTCCTCGGTTTCGGTCTCCTCTATTATCAGAGTGAGGGGAAATACAAATTGGAGGAACAGCATCTCATATTTCGCTTGGGCAGATTACAGCCCAGTGGTATAAATATTGATTTCTCTCAGTTCAGGTAGTCCATCCCCCACCCAAGTCACACTTGCTTCTCACTTTAACCCTACAAACAGCTAATGATTTATCATCGTTACTTTTTTGCAAATTTTCATTCATTGTTCTTTATCTCTCCACATCACCATCTATATCTCTTGTTTCCCTTATCTCTGACCGGTTTGAAGATGGTTCTCAACCTGAAATGTCACACATTCCTTCTCTCCAGAGATGCTACCTCTGTCCCGCTGAGTTACTCCAGCTTTTTGTGTCTATCTTCGGTTTAAACCAGCATCTGCAGTTCCTTCTTACACATATAATTTCACTCCCCTGGCAAGCATCGTAGATTATTCCTGTTAACACAGGGACAAAAGGAAGAGTTCAGTCTCTGACCCATAGTTACCAGCAAATTGCATTCTAGCCTCTAAAGCAGGAGGTACCAATTTATGACTCCATCATTAAATTCCACCATTCCACCTCTCAAGCAGATCACTGCCTTTGTAGTTGTGCAATTTAGTTGCACACTTACCTGTCGATCAGCTGTGGGTAAAGGAAGTGCTGTTAAGTATTTTGCACGATCATCAGCTGAGACTGGCACTCAGGATGGAAGTGAGGATGATTTGCTCCAAATAAGCTAATGCACAAAGTTATCACCAACTCAGTGTGAAAGGAAATGTGGAAGATTTCAGTGTGTAAGATGGCTTGATTCAGTTTAAGCGAGAACACATGCTCATTCTTGGCTGTCTCACACTGATTTTACCAAATGAAGGACCAAAGATTGACCCTGCCTGTAACTTTATCCAAAATATTTAATTTCTTCTAACCTGTAACGAGCTAGCCATTAGCTGCACTTTAGCAGTTGTATCCTAAAATAGTAAGATTAAATGAGAACTTACCAGTTTGAAGTTTGATCCTTATTTTATGAGGAGTTACGATGAGGGATTTCGTGAAGACCCCGCCAGCACGCATGCGCGACATTCTTCAAAGCAGCGGTGTGAAATCACAGATAGCAGCACTGACTGGAGATAGTAAGATTAAGAGAAACTAATATACCAGTTGACCTTATGATAGAGGGTTGGGAGCGGAGGGCACGAAATCCCTCATCATAACTCCTCATAAAATAAGGATCAAACTTTAAACTGGTAAGTTCTCGTTTAATCTTATTATTTTACTTCGGAGTCATGTGAATGACTTCGTGAAGATTTCAAAGCTCTGTGATTTCATGCCCTGGAACCACGTCCATGCTCACACACTGCTGCAATAACTGATGGAGGAAGTATGTTAACGTATTTCAGACTTGAAACAGAGCAGAAAAACAATAATGTATTTATTAATACAAACAAAAAAACCCTGACTTCGGGGAACGTTCAGGGAACAGAACTTAAAACAGTATCTGCAAACGTCGTGGGAGTGGCCACAGGTTTATTATAAAACCGTTGAAATGTGCCTTCATTGGCCCAGCCCACTGTTGCGAGGACATGGCCCATGGGTACCTCCAAGGTCCTCGCCGCTGATGTGGACGCAGCCCTGGTAGAATGAGATTTAAAAATATGTGTGTCTACCCCTGCTCACCCAACACCACCCTGAGCCACCTGGAAATAGTCTGCACAGTTACCCTGTAGTGTGGGTGTTTAAAACTGATAAATAGACCCGTTTCCATTCCCCTTATATTTTGATTGACATTAATATAATGTCGGAGATGGGTGGCTATACAGAGGCGTACATTAATGGGATATGCGTGGAATTCCAATTTAAGACCGGTTGTTCCAGGTCTATGGTGTTTTAGTAACTCGTCAATGAAAAAGGTTACCTTGGTGTGGGTCGAGACCACCCTGTCCAATTTCAGTTTGTGGAGGGTTTGGACCTGCTGAGCTGTAATAAGTGCTATCAGCATCACCACTTTATAGGTGGGTTTTGCCAGTGGGAATACCGAAACTGGTGACCAACTCCTGAGTAAGGACAACACTACCCTATATCCCAGGTCATAGTGTATCGTGGTCTTGGAGGGTTGGAATTAAAAATACCCCTCATAAGTTTCGACACCAACGGATGGGATCCTACTCCAAGTCTGAGGTAGGACGATAATGCACTCCTAGCACTATTGATGGTACTGTAGCTGAGGACCTCATCATAGTGAAGGCCCGCGAGGAATTCCAGCACATCTGTGATGGTGGCAGAGTCGTAGGTGATATTAGTCCTGGAACAGAAGACCTCCCATTTCCTTACATGGGTAAGGTATTGCTTCCTTGTGGATTCTCTGCACGACGCCGTGATAATGTCCATGGTCCTGTTCGACAGCCCAAATTCAAGCAAAGGTCTCTTCAGAACCTGCAAGCCAACAGGTTCAGATGACCATGGCACGGATGACTCTCCCCTGATAATGGGATGTGTCAGGAGGTTCGGGCATTTAGGAACCTGCACCCATGGTTCCTTCACCATGTCGAGGACAACCGGGAACCATGGCTGTGTGGGCCAGTCCGGTATTATTAGTATTCCTGAGGCAGAATCTAACTGGATTTTCCGCAATACCCGACTGATGAGGAAGAAAGGGGGAAATGCATAGAAGAACAATTTCCCCCAATGTAGCGAGAAAGCATCCATCGCTACTGCCTCAGGGTCTGGTTCCCAAGAGACATATGTTGTTATCTGATGGTTCAATCTTGACGCAAAAAGGTCAATATCTGGTGTTCCATACTGAGCTATAATGTTAGCAGATATTTGGGGGTTCAACATCCACTCGGTGCTGTCATTGAATACTTGTGACCTGGTATTAAGCTTACCCGGAAGGTATGTAGCTGAAATCCAAATGTTTCTTTCAATGCACCCGTGCCATATTATGTTTGCCAATTCATCGCAAGATATCGACTTGATACCACCCATATGGTTTAGATATGCCACCACTGTGGTATTGTCTATTTGTAGACGGACATGTGTATGATGCATATTCATGCAGTAAGCCCGCAGTCCGTGAAAAGCTCCCAGCATTTCCAAATAGTTTATACCTCGTGATTGGAGTAGTGTAGATTTGTGCAAATCCCATCTGCCGCCACAACTAGAAGTGGTGTTGGTAGCTCCCCAGCCGTGGGCGCTTGCGTCAGTTTGCAACATGACTGAAGGGTTTGTAACTATGATGGGATTAAAACAATCTCAAATGCTGCTAATCCACCATCGTAACTCATTTTGTGTTTTGGTTGGTAGCTGCATAGGTCTGTCAAAATGCCCAGCATTAGTTTTTAGTGCTGAGATTTTTGCTCTTTGCAAATTTTGATAATGTAATGGTCCAAATCGTGCAGCCGGAAATGTAGCTACAAGTTTCCCAATTGCCTTGGCAGCATGTCGAATAGTCGTTTTTTTTGGCACAAGCAAGGCTATTACGAGCCTCTATTATATCTGTTGCTTTATTATCTGGGAAAGTGATAATCATATGATTTGTGTTAATCGTGAATCCCAGATAGTCCATAATGACAGAAAGTGTTAACTTAGATTTGTCTGGATGCATGATGAACCCTAGCTTTTGGAATAGTGATTTGGTGGCTGTCACAGCTAATTTAGCCAACTCCAAAGTTTTCCCCACAATCAGTATGTCATCAAGATAGGCCATGACTATGTGGTTTTGTCTTCGTAGAGACGCCAATGCTGGTTTTAATATTTTGATAAATAACCTGGGGGCTGTTGTTAGTTAATTAGGCAATGCTCTATACTGCCACAGCTGCCCCATCCAGACAAACTTTAAATATCAGCGGTGATCTTTACGTATAGGTACTGAATAGTATGCATATTTTAGATCGATGCAGGCCATAAAGTACCCTCTGGAAATCAGTTGCTTGGCAGTTTCAAATGTTTCCATCTTGAAATGGGTATATAGCACAAAGGTATTCAGTTGAGAAATCAATTTTAACACGACATCCACCATCTTTTTTAGTTTTGGTAAAGATGTTAGATACAAACTCAAGAGGTTCATGTACAGTTTTCTCTATTACCCCCTTGGTATATAACCTGAATAGTTCTGCATGTCCTTCCACTTTCTCTTTTTGAGAAAGCACAAATTTCCGGCTAGGTACATGTTGAGCTGGGGGGAGTTGTTTGTTTATAAATTCAATTTCGTAACCTTGAATACTGTGCAATATAAAGGGGTCAGAAGTTATGGAACTCCATGCATCCCCAAATAGACACAATCTACCTCCCACTTGTGAGGTTATGCATGCAGAATTCCCAAGGGAACCAGGCCCCCTTACTTCCATGGTTACCGGTGGGGCTTGGTCTTCCATCCTTGGTTCTTGGGTTGTTGTGGCGCTGTGGTGTGGGGTTGATGCATTTTCCAAGCGGGTCGCTGTGGGCCTTGGCCTAAAAAGGGTCTCTGTGAATAAGGCGCGACCTTTGGGTTTGCACCGTCACCCTATTGGGTTGAAAAAAGGACCTGTTGGGTGTTGCATACGGATGCTGGCGACGATACGCGGTGGTCTGCCAGAGGAAGGCGGTTTCATCATGCCAACCGCTTTAGCTTCCTCACCTAGGTCTTTAACCTGTTTGGGCAGGTCATCACCAAACAACAGTCTTGGTGGTGGCGTAGCGCTGGCCTTACACAACCCTGCAAATTTGGGGCTGAGCGTAGGACGGATAGAGTTTTTCCTGAAGCAATTGATTTCGTATTGCGCATTACAGAACAGGACTAATGCATCCTGCTGCTCTTTCATCATGTCCACACCATCGACTGACCTCAGTAGTTTTAGGATTTTTTAAATCTTCAATTCCTGTGCCCTTATCCCAGGGCTTATATTCCCCCATATGAGTGTGTTGACGGTTGGGACGTTCAGCGACACGCAATTCTCCGGGGCCAGGTACTTGCCTGTGGTCTCCGAAATTACCTGTTCCTGTAGTTGGTGTGTGTTTAGAGAAGGTACACAGACACCTTAAAGTTGTCAGTACTTTATTAAGCATACATTATACATAGCCCTGGCCGTACGTGGTCTGTCACGAACACTAGAGAGAGCTAGGGGCGTGTGGGTTACAATTATACTAACTGGTGGGGGAGTGGTTAGCATGGACATCGTTACTATCACTTAAAGGTGTACACACATATCATCTACATCCTTCCTCTACCAAAACAAACAGTGAGTGACAGGGCGACCACGTCTCATGCGCCAGGGTGAGTGCAAACAGTAAAGCACAGGAATGCAGGATCAGACGTAATCGCCGTAACGGACCGGCGGCCTGACCAGGCGACCAGACCGGGTCCGCACCTCGCCATCACCTCCTTCCCCGACGGGAACAAGCGGGGATGCTGGGGCATGGTGGGGGCTACGGACAGGAGAACGCCTTGGCGACGAAGGCATCGGGGGGGGGGCGGCAAAGAGAAGGGCGAGGAAGCCGGAGAAAGCGGGACCGCAGCCGGGAGGCGTTCCGGAGGAGGACGAGGGGAGGTTGGCCCCAGAGGAACGGGCAAAGCACAGGGCCGCGACAGTGGCAGCGGGGGGGCATACGGAGCCGCCGGGGGAGGGAGAGGCTCGTTCACGAGCCGGAGATGCTGGCGGGACCGGCGGTACACCCGTCCGTCGTGGTTGACAAGGTACGAACGAGGGGAACCGGCAGAACCGACGACCACGGCCAGCCTGGAACGGCCAGAAGAGGACCACATACGGACGACCTGGCCGGGGAGAAGAGGGCAGAGGACACGGCAGGACCTGTCGTGGGAGCGCTTCTGGATACTGTGTTTTTCGGCAATGCGTTCCCGGACCAAGGCAGGTTTAAAGACGGAGGGGGACAGGGACTGCTGAGACACCGGGACCATGGGCCTTGTGACTCGGGACATGTGTCGCTGAGCCGGGGAGCCCAGGGCATGGTCGCGCGAGATGTTTCGGAGGTTCAGCAGGGCCAGGTAGATGTCGGAGCGGGATAGGCGACAACGCTCCAACAATCCTTTAGCATCCCGCGCGCTCGGCCAGTCCATTGCTCTGTGGGTATTCCGGGCTGCTGGTGTAATGACGAAAGTTCCATTGTTCAGCAAAAGCGCGGAACTCGGCACTGGTGAACTGGCTGCCGTTGTTCGACTGCAGGCTGACCGGGGACCGGAAGGTGGCAAAGTGGCAGCACAACTTCTCGATGACCGCGGAGGAAGAGAGGGAGTGGAGCTGGTCAACTTCAAACCAGCTGGAGTAAGAGTCGACAAGCACCAGGAAGTGCTTTCCGTGCCACTCGAAGATGTCGGTTGCTCGCGCAGACCATGGCAGGTCAGCAGCTGGTTGCTGCAGGAGCGGCTGCCGCTGTTGCTGTGGAGCGAGGCTGTTACAGGTAGGGCACGCGGAGACCCTATCCCGGAAGTAGCGAGGCATGTCAGGCCAGAAAAACTGTCTCTGAGCGACAGAAAGGGTCGCCTCGGCCCCAGGATGGCCACGATGAGCGGTTTCGAAGTATTGTTCTCGTAGTGCTTCGGGCACCACCACCTTGTGCCCCTTCACAATCACACCATCACGCAGCACCAACTCGTCACGAACCAAGAAGTAAGGCACCGCTGCAGCCGGCAGGGAAGAACGGCGGTCTGGCCAACCCTGCTTGATGATCGCGGCCAGCTGCTGTAGCGAAGCGTCTGCTGCCGTGTGCTTGGCCAGGGACTTCAACTGACCGGAGGGCACGAAGTTCACGCCCAGGACTATCACATCGGACTTCTCGTACAGATGTCGGGTTGTGGATGAGAGAGGCGCCCGAGACAGCGTGTCAGCAACAAACATATCCTTGCCCTTGCGATAAACCACTGTGAAAGTGAAGCGTTGTAGCTGGAGCATCATGCGCTGGAGCCGGGAGGAGGCCATGTGTATCGGCTTGTTGAGGATGGTGACCAGAGGCTGGTGGTCCGTCTCGACAGTGAAGCAGTTGCCCAGGATATAGTCTTTGAATTTGGAGCAGGCAAAGACAACTGCCAGCAGTTCTTTCTCAATCTGGGCATAGTGTTGTTCAGCGGTCGTCATTGTGCGGGATGCGTAGGACACAGGCAGTTGCACCCCGTCATGGATCTGCAGGCAGGCGGCCCCGAGGCCAAACTTTGATGCATCACATGTGAGAACGATGGGGTGCTGGAGGTCGAAGTACTTCAGCGTTGGCATGCTGATCAGCTTAGATTTGAGGGTGTCAAATGCACGCTGGTGTTGCGGGAACCAGGCCCAGGCAGTGTCCTTTTTCACCAGATCCCGCAGAGGGGCACTCAGTTCGCTCAGGTTCGGGGATGAACTTTCCCAGGTAGTTGACCATGCCCAAGAAGCGCTGCAGGCCAGGCACATCAGCAGGTGCAGGCATCTCGGATATTGCGGCCGTCTTCTGCGGGTCGGGCTTCAGCCCTGATGCCGTGAAAACATGCCCCGCGTAGGTGACCTCAGGAACCCGGAATCGGCACTTTTTCGGGTTGAGTTTCAGGTTGACCTCCCGGGCCCGCTGCAGCCCCTGGCGAAGGTGGTGGTCGTGCTCAGCGACATTCTTCCCATAAACCAGGATGTCGTCAACAATGATGGCACACGGAAGTCCAGCAAACAGTTGTTCCATGGTCCTTTGGAACACCTCGCTGGCAGAGTTGATCCCAAACAGCATGCGGAGGAAGCGATACCTGCCGAAGGGCGTGCTGAAGGTCGTCAGGTGCGAGGATCGCTCATCTAGAGGTATCTGCCAGAACGAACTCATGGCATCAAGAACCGAGAACACGGTGGCAAGGGCCGACCTGTGCAGCAACATCCTCCATCGTCCGCATGGGATAGTGCGGGCGCCTGATGGCCAAGTTCAAGTCCTTAGGGTTGATGCAGATCCGTATTTCGCTCTTGTCTTTCTTCGCAGCGACAACCATAGTAGAAACCCACCGGGTGGAGTCCGTGACTGGCGCCAGGATGCCCGTGGCCACCATCTCGCGAAGAACAGACTCGACCTTGCCCCTCATGGCAAAGGACACACGGTGCGGGGGACGGACGACCGGCGTGATGTCGGGATTGAGGGCAATCTTGTAGCTGCAGGGCAACTTCCCCAGCTTCGAGTCAAACCGGTCCGGGAATTCGGCCAGCGGGTTCAGGGGTGCCTCTACCAGGTGGACATCACTGTGGAAGCTCACCAATCCGAGGTCCTGGCAGGCCTCCACGCCGAGCAAGGAGTCACATTTACCGTCTAGCAGGAAGAAAGAGAGGGGCCGAGTGGTCGTCAGCACCTTGCAGTGCAGTGGAGAGTGGCCCTCCCCACAGGAACAAGTACGCCACCCCCATAGGCACGCAAAACAGCACTGTCCGTGGAAACGGGCTCATTATTTCTTATCTTCCTGAACAGGCTTGTTGACATAACGTTGGCAGCTGCCCCCGTGTCGACCTTGGCAGAGAAGGCCATGCCATTCACTGTGACTCGGACGGTCGGGTCCGTTATCAGTCCAGCTGCACCTTGCAAGGAAAACACACTCAGCTCGCTCTGGGAAGAGTCAGGGTCAGACGGGGGAAGATCATCGTGCTGGAGATGGGAACCAGACGCTGTATCATCACGTGTCAGGTAGCGAGACGGTTTCTGCTGTGGCTGTGCAGGGATCCCACGGGAACGGCATGCAGCCGAGAAGTGGTTGGGCCTGTTGCAGAAATTACAGGTTTTCCCCAACGCCGGGCACACATTAAAACGGTGTGAGACAAAGTTACAATTTGGACATCGTTGAGGCGGTCTGAAGCCCTGCAGTGGTCTTACCCTCTGTCGCCGGGGTGCATTGTACTGGGGACCAGCGAGACTGGCTGTGTGGACCACAGGGTCAGGTACAGCGGAGGAGACAGCCTCAGCTAAACGAGAGGCATGCAGCGCCTCATCAAATGTCAGATCAGGCTTACGCAGCAGCTCAGAGCGCAGCTTATCATCCCGCAGACCAAAGACTAAAATGTCACGGGTCAAAGTATCAGGGGTCAGAACATGCAGGTCACACCGGCGAGCCAGCTGGCGCAGCACGGCCACAAAATTGTCAATAGATTCCCCAGGGTTCTGGCGTCTGGAGAACAGTTTGAAATGCTCTAAGATGTGGTTAGTGGGAAGGTCACACAGCGCCGTAAATTTAGCAAGCAAGCAATCGGGGTCCTGGATACTCTCACCATGTCCATAGACGAACGACTCCAAACGCTCGAGCAATTCTGGACCAGCCAGGTTAAGCAGCAGGGAAGCCTTGACAGCGGGGGCCACAGCAGGGTGGGCGATTGCAACATAATGCTCAAAGTCCCGTCGGAACACACTCCAGCGATGAGTGATGTCTGCATCAAAGACTAGGATGTCAGGTTTACAACAGGCAGAAGCCATCACGGCACAGGGAGGGGGTACTGGGACTAAGAAAGTAAAACGCGATAGACTGGAGACGCAGAAAGAACCACTTCTGACACCATTTAGAGAAGGTACACAGACACCTTAAAGTCGTCAGTACTTTATTAAGCATACATTATACATAGCCCCGGCCGTACGTGGTCTGTCACGAACACTAGAGAGAGCTAGGGGCGTGTGGGTTACAATTATACTAACTGGTGGGGGAGTGGTTAGCATGGACATCGTTACTATCACTTAAAGGTGTACACACATATCATCTACAGTCAGGTAGTTGATGCTTGCCGCTAGTTGTGGCTGAAGAGGTTGCCTTTTCTGGGATGTCTGTGCAAATTTAGACACCATCCCCAGAAGTTCCTCTTCCTGCATCCCATGCAACTTTGGGTCTTCGGTCAACCCCTCTTCAAAGTCAGCTAATCCCTGACTTCTGGCGCTCCTTACTGAGGAGGGAGAGATGTTGGACAGTCCTGGAAATGGGGCTGTCGTGGACCTGTGTGATCCCTCTGGATGTCGTGGTCCCTCTGGAGCAGCTGCTTCATCATCCGCTCCATGCGGGCAATGCGCGCGCCGTCGCTATCTGCGAACGGCATGTCGTCTTCCCCAGATTCTGCTGAATCAATGGGGCTATTACCGCCAGTTCGCACCCCGTTGGGGTGATGTCTATAGGACTGATGCGGTAGAAAGTTGGAGCCTGCTGCTCCAGCGGGGCTACACGACTCCCACGCGGATCTGCCGCCTGTCCGCGGTCTTCCGGACTGAAGCAGTGGAGAGTCGGTGCCTGCCGCTCCTGCGGGGCTGCACGACTTCCTGGTAGATCTACCGCCAGTCCGCGGTCTTCCGGACTGATGCGGTGGGGAGTCGGTGAATGCCGCTCCAGCGGGGCTACACGACATCCGCGCGGGCCTGCCGCCAGTCCGAGGTCTTCCGGACTGATGCGGCGGAAAGCCGGTGCCTGCCGCTCCAGCGGGGCTACTCGACTTCTGTGCGGCTTTACCACCGGTCCGCAGTCTAGCGAACTGATGTGGTGGAGAGTCGGGTTCTGCCGTATAAACGGGCACCGATTTCCGCACTTTTTTGCCGCTAGTCCATGTTCGTGCGGACTGAAGCGGTGGGGAGTCGGGGTCTTGGCTTCCCCTCTCCCGCGCGGTCCTATCGCCAGTTTGCAGTTCTCTGGACTGCTGCGGTGGAGAGTCGGGTCCTGCTGACTGAGTGGGGCTCGCCGACTTTCGCGCAGTCTTCCCAGCCCAAGGTACGGGTGCTGCCGGAAACTCCACGGTCAGCTCCGGGGATGTTGGCCGCCGACCTCGCTCCGAAGTCCCGCGGTCTTCAATGGCATGCTTGGAAGCAGCCTTCTTTTTGCTCCTTCTCTTCATCACGAAGTTTCTGTAAGGGATTTAAATAATACAGAAACCATCCAACTCAAGATTAGTAAAAACTTACCTGAAGAGCTGCGCTCCTCACCCACAGCTTGTCGGCTGCAATGCGAGCGACGATATGTCGCGCATGCATGCTGGTGGGGTCTCCACGAAGTCACTCACGTGACTCTGAAGTAAAATGTAAGATTGGGAATGGTCATGACTGAACTGCAGTAAGACGTGCATCAGTGAGCCTGATTATAGTTCAAAGTTCTTCCACCTCACCAAACAAACCATGTGCAGACTAGCAATGATTGGGTGAAATACAGGTATTCATGAATAATAAAAGTACATCTTGAATTGAGAACTAGATCATATTCAAACATGTTAGCAGCTTTGAGTCAGTTATGCAGACCCCAATCACCATTGGGACCAAGAAAAGCCAGTCGTCATAAAGAATGCATTAAAAAGGAGACCAAACATCGTCATGTAAGCCAATTCCAAGAAGATGGCAACAAACACAAAAAAGTGTTATAAGAACACAAAAAAGTAATGAAGGAAAATAGTGATGCCCGGACAACATGGCTTAATCAACAGAACAAAATATACTGTCGGGATGGCCTATTCAAGAAGGACAAAATGAATAATCAGTGTAAAGAAGTATGGCATTAATACAAATGTCAGTAAATTTTAAGAGGTCAAATACCAAATGAAGGAAGAGTATGCTAAGCTGTAAGGACAGAATATACAATACAAAAGGGTGAAACAAAGAGCCTGAGCAATGCACTAAAATTACCTACCACAGATGTAGGAAGAGATTATTCAGTTAAAAAAAGACACAAAATGCTGGGGTAACTCAGCAGGTCAGGCTGCATTTCTGGAGAAAATGGACTCATGTCATTTTGGATCACAAACACAATCACAACCACAATAATACTTTATTAGCCATGTATGTTTTGCCACACACGAGGAAATTCATTTGCCAAGTCAGTCATACAAATAAAAAGCAACGGAACACACAAAATACATTTTAACATAAACATCCACCACAGTGACTCCTCCGCATTCCTCACTTTGATGGAAGGCAAAAAAAAGTTCAAATTTATTTCCCGTGGTCGTTGGCCTCGAGCCTTCCGTTGACGGGACGATCTTGACTCCAGTAGCCGGCTGTTGGGCCCTCCGCATCGGGGCGATCAGTTCCTGCATCGGGGGGATGTCAGCTCCCCGCGCCGGCGATCGGACCCCGCACCTACGTCATTGGAGCTTCCAACTAGTCTCTTCGTCCGCAGGCCGCGGTTGGAGCGATCCCAGGAAAGGGATCAGCTTTAATGTTAAGTCCACCCCCACGGTGGGGCTCAAAGTCAGTCCGAGGAGGCCTCCAGCTCCATCGATGGTAGGCCGCAGATCGGCCGGAGATGCGACCTGGAAAACAATCGCATCGCCGACAAGGTAAGAAATTGAAAAAAAAATTCCCCCGACCCCCTCCCCCTTCCCCCACATAAAACAAACCGGAGAACATTTACGCAGACTTTTAACACACACTAAAAATTTAAAAAAGGACGAAAAAACAGACAGACTGTTGGCGGGGTCTTTTTCAGATATCTTGCTGTCTGAATAAGGTTTACGACCTGAAATGTCACCTAGCCATGCCCGCCACAGATGCTGCCTGACCTCTGAGTTACTCCAGCACTTTGTATCTTTTTTTGCAAACCGGCATCTCAGTTGCTCAAGATTATTAGGTTGTTGTTCAGATCACTGATTAAATACGGAATAAATTAAAAGATACTAATATAGCTTTTCAAATTTATGGGACCTACAAAGGTGGAGGCAGGCAAGAGAAGCTACAGAAAGCTATAAATAAAAACAATTTAGAAAACTGTAAATGTAACTATCGAGTATCACCAGAAAAAGGGAAGGTAAAATAAGAAGCAGAGAATGATCCCTGGATCCCACAAGCAGAGAAAAGGGATACCTGAACATTTGGTCCCTACCTCTCTCCCTGATTCATGGTCTCAAAACTATCACAACACACCAGAGTCTGGTGTAAGTAGTGTACTGCTTTCAAGGCAATAACCTTCACCTTTTTCAAATGGGTGATCCAGAACTCTCAGGATATTCCCACTGAAAATAGATTACCGGTTTCTTCAAATCCACAGCAGATACTCGCGTTCACTCTGCTGAGGACAGTAGAAACCCTGGATATTACCTTAATACTGCCAAAAGCAAACACACAAATCATCTGTTTAATATGTAACCATATCGCATTCAAACATCTTTTCAGAAATGGGGCACAGATTAATTGGATGTGAGATCATTGATAAATTAGAATAAACCAATATGAAATTGTAGTTGAAAATGTGAAATGAAATGCAACATAATATGGTAACAATATAAACCCACTATAAAGGGCCATGTAAAGAAAAATGAATAAAAGGAAATATAACATTTGTGCTAATGTATTGAGGGAAATATGAAGCAGCTGATTCTACTGATACTAGGTCTGGCTGCTGTCTCTCCCTCTTTTTAAAATGGAAAAATACATAATAAATTGGGTAGTGGTCAAGGAGCCTTCGGAAAATGGCTTTATCTCCAATTAAAATGTGATTGTAAAACAACTGGAAACAATAAAAGCCTAAAGTAGTTTAGATTCAATGATAAATTGGAAGTGAAACATTCCCTTGGAACTCTAAAGATTCCGTACACTGGTGAAATGGAAAATCTCAGAGGGGGGTGAGTACTACCATCTGGCCAAGGATTTGGCAGCAAAGTGTGGAAGAGGTCAAAAAGGAGACAACATTGTGCTGCTACACAGGCAGGAAGGAAATAAGTTGATGTAAAATAGAAAATTATGCTCATCGTCTGAGGAAACCCAAAATGAGCAGAGTTGAAGTGAGCAGACCAGACACTTGTTATGTAATGATGTGCATCTCACAATTGTACCAGTTGTGCTAGACGTAAATTGATATATCCCTGATAAAGGAATTATTCACAGATTATAAGTAAAATAATAGAAGAAATTAAAACGGTACTATTAATTTTAAGAAAGAATTAGGAATCTAGACTTGAAGGGAACAAAATCCAGTCCATTCAGCCCACAATATTTGTACCAAAAACAATGCAATGTTATAGCAATGTTACAAAATTTTGAGAATTAAAAAATCAAGTCTGGAATTTATCCCATCGGATAAAGCATAAAAATAAGTTTAATTTGACACCTAATTCACTTTCATATCTTCAGTACTAAAAAAGTTATGGCCATTTTCATACTCTGAAATTAGCATCTTGTTCCCTATTGCTTTTCCATTAACTTAACACAAAAGCTGTGATCGAGGACAGTCAAAAGCCCATAACTTTTTTAAAATGTAAGCAAACTGAATAAAATAATCAGTTATTATAGATTGAAGCATTCTGAAACAAATATAAAACATCTTACTTGGATGACCTGAAATTAAAGCATATAATTAGTAAGATTAAATGAGAACTTACCAGTTCGAAGTTTGATCTGTATTTTATGAGGAGTTACGATGAGGGATTACGTGAAGACCCCGTCCAGCACGCATGCGCGACATTTCTTCAAAGCAGCGGTGTGGATTCACAGAAAAACACAACAATTGAAATAAATATAGTAAAGAAAAAATAAGAACTTAATTACCAGTTGATCTGTATAATAGAGGGTGGGAGCGGAGGGCACGTAATCCCTCATCGTAACTCCTCATAAAATACAGATCAAACCTCGAACTGGTAAGTTCTCATTTAATCTTACTATTTTACTTCGGAGTCACGTGAGTGACTACGTGAAGACTTCAAAGCTCTGTGAATCCGAACCGTGAACCAGCTCATGCTTCACTCACTGCCTGAAGACCTTAGAGGGAGGAAGCATGTTATACAATCAACAATAACCTGTTTGTGAACAATAAAGGTTTATTAATGATAACAAAAAACAGAGAGCTCCCCCGGCTTAAATTAAATATTAGCTGCAGACTCTAAAATTCTGTCTGCAAATGTAGCAGGTTCCGCCAGCGGCTTATTATAAAACCTTTGGAAAGTTCTCTCTGAGGACCATCCTGCTCTGGCCAGAATATGGTCCATAGGCACATCCATTTCGCCTAGCCGCCGACGTAGATGCAGCCCTGGTGGAATGAGATTTGTAAACATTAGTATCGACTCCCGCGGACTTAAGCACCTGCTTGAGCCATCTTGAAATGGTTTGGCTCGTCACCTGACCATGAGGCTTCTTGTGGCTTATCCATAAGGCTTTTTCTCTCCCTCTTAAGTTATATGTTGTGTCTATGCAATTGGCAAGATGGGTCTTGGCACACAACCGTGGGTCAGGTGAATATGCCCCGGAACTCCATTACTGGAGGCGTTGGTACCTGGTCTAGTTTGTTTGACCAGTCCCTGAATGTGAAATGTGATACAGTCCAATGACTCTGTCATGCTGTCCAGCCTCAGAAGGTGGAGGGACTGTACCCTTTGAGCTGACACTAGTGCCATGAGCATGACTGATTTCAGTGTAAGTTGTTCCAGCGTGAGTGACCTGGGTGGTGGCTATCCCCTAAGGTACGTCAGTACAATGCTGACATCCCAGATCTGAGTGTACCTAGGCCTAGGGGAATTGGTGTTAAAAATGCCCCTCATGATTTTGACCACTAGTGGATGGGACCCCAAAGTCAGTTGTCCTGCTGCTGGAACCAAATAAGCTGACAACGCACTCCTGGCTGTATTAATGGCGCTGTAGCTGAGTCCTTCCCGATGTAATCCAACCAGAAACACCACAACACTGGTGGCTGTAGCTGTAGTGTAGGTAGTTCCTGTTTTGGAGCAATACCGTTCCCATTTTCTTATGTTGGTCAGGTATTGTCTCTCCTGGTGGAACTCCCGGTGGGATGCGGTCATCATGTTGATGGCGTCCTCAGACAGTCCCAGGCCCAGTAGAGGTCTTTTTAGAATCTGCAAGCCAGGAGATTGACTCTGTCATGGCACGGGTGACTAATGCCTGACACTGGGTGGATTAATAACTCTCGACTGCTGGGGAATTCCAACGGTGTTTCAACAGCCATGTCGAAGGCCACTGGGAACCATGGCTGTGTAGGCCAGTCGGGTATTATCAAGATTCTTGCGCAATACCCGACTGATGAGGCAGAAGGGAGGAAAAGCATAAAAGAACATTTTCCCCCAATGCAGCGAGAATGCATCAACTGCTGCTGCCTCAGGGTCTGGTTCCCAAGCGACATACGTTGGTACCTGGTGATTTCAGCCTGGATGCAAATAGATCGATATCTGGTGTGCCATATTGCTTTGTAATTTCAGCAAATATTTTGGGATTTAACATCCATTCGATGTTATCATTGAATCTGCGTGACCTGGTGTCTGCCACTGTATTTTGCTTACCTGGTAGGTAAGTTGCTGATAACCAAATATGTCTTTCAACACACCATTGCCAGATTAGGTTGGCCAAATTGTCACACGATATCGACTTTACACCACCCATGTGGTTGATATAAGCCACCACCGTGGTATATCTAATTGCAACCGGACATGTGCATGATGCGTATTAGATGAATATGCTTTTAACCCATAAAACGCACCCAACATTTCTAAGTAGTTGATACCCCATGTCTGTAGGCAAGATGATTCAAATTTAGTCCATCTGCCCCCTGTGCTGGATTGCATGTTAGTTGCTCCCCAGCCCAAAGCACTGGCATCCGTTTGAATGGTTAATACTGGGTTGGTGATTATTATGGGACTGGAGCTGAGCCTTACGTTCCTTGCCCACCATTGTAACTCTGGAATGGATTCAGCAGTTAAACTCATAGCTCGGTCAAAGTGACCTGAGTTTTGCTTTAGTGCATGCACTTTTGCTCTTTGCAAATTTTGATAGTGCAAAGGCCCAAATTGTACAGCTGGAAAAGCTGCTACCATTTTGCCAATAACTCTAGCTACACCAACACTCCATTGCCGTATGGTTGGCTGATGTTTATTCATGAGTTTGTTGCATGATAGTGCCAATTCTGATGCTTTCCCCTTCGGCAGAGTTACAATCATGCGAACAGTATCAATCGTAAATCCAAGATAGTCCATGGCAGTGGACGGTGTAAAATTTGGATTTATCTGGATGTATGACAAACCCCAAAGTTTCAAACAAACGTTTGGTGGCTGCTACTGCCAAAATGGATGTCTCCAAGGTTTTCCCTACTATTAAAATGTCGTCTAAATACGCCATGACTATATGCTTTTGTTTCCTCAATAATGCCAAGGCAGGTTTTAAGATTTTAGTGAACAGCCTTGGAAAGGAGGTTAGCCCATTTGGTAAGGCTTTAAATTGCCATAGCTGTTTCATCCAGATAAATTTTAAGTATTTACGATGCTCCTTGTGTATGGGTACTGAGTAGTAGGCATCTTTTAAATCAACGCTTGCTAGAAAGTACCCTCTAGAAACCAATAGTCTGGCTGTTTCAAAAGTATCCATCTTGAAATGTATATACCTGACAGACTTGTTTAAAGTAGTTAAGTCAATGATGATGCGACGTCCACCATCTTTTTTGATTTTAGTGAAAATATTAGACACAAATTCCAAAGGTTCGTGTTTTGTTCTTTCAATGACACCTTTTGCTTGTAACCTCATCAGTTCAGCTTGACCCTCTTGTTTCTCTTTGACTGAGAGGGTGAATACCCTTTTGGGTATATGCTGAACTGGCGGAATGTTTTCATGAACAAAGTCAATTTTGTAGCCATGAACGCTGCTGAGTATATACTTGTCATTAGTGATGGATTCCCATGCATCCAAAAACAAGTGCAATCTCCCCCCTGTTAGTATAGAGCCCCTACTGCTCATATGCTGAGAGGAACCAGACCCACCTACCTCCATGGTTATTGGTGCTTCTTCTGCCTCTTCGCTGGGCGATGAGGCGTCTGCTGGGCTGTAGAGGGTTGATGTTGATGTTGATGTTGTTGGGGGTGGCGCATTTTCCATGGGGTCCGCTCTGGGCCCTGGCCTAAAAAAGGCTTACGGGGAATGGTTGCGGACCCCGAGCTTTCACCAGTCCCATAGTGTGGTCGACGACTGGTGGACGCCATGGGGTACTGCCGCCTGGGTTTGTTAGGTCTGCTCGGTCCCAAACCTGCCGTCACGAGACCAAAGGTCTTGGATTCTTCCTCTAGGTCTTTCACCTTTTTTGGAAGGTCTTTCCCAAAGAGCAGAATAGGAGGTTCTGAACCCGGTGTTTTGCATAGTCCCGCAAATTTAGGGTTGAGGGCAGGCTTGATAATTTCCTTCCGTAAATTGTTTATTTCATATTGAGTGGTGCACAGCAGAGCTAATGTGTCTTGCTGATTTGTGGAGATGTCCGCACCATCAATGGACCGAGCATAAGATGTTATTCCTGCAGTCAGGAGTTTTAGGATTTTCTGGAGCTTCAACTCCAGGTTCCTGAAGTTCTGCCCCAAATGTCCCCAAATTTGGCTGTTTACAGCGGGTACATTCAATGATGTACAATTTACTGGGGCTGTATATAGTTCAAGAGCCTCATTGACCACCTGTTCTTGTAGGGGTTTTGAGGACAGGTGGTTAATGCTGGCTGCAAGTTTCGGCTCTAATGGCCGACCCGCTTGTGGAATGGCCACGTAGCGGTTGACCACACCCAGCAGCTCTTCCTGATCCTGTACACCCTGCGTACTCCCGATATCTTCAGCCAGTGACCCCTCTTCTTGACCAGCCCAGACCTGGTCGCCAATGCTGCCTTCAAAAGAAGGTGAAGCAATGGCCAGTGCCGTAAAGGGCACTGCGGGAGTGCCTGAACTCCCCTGGCGAGGCTGCTGCTGCTCTCTCAGCAGATCTCGCTGGAGTAATTGCCGTTCCATGCGGCTTAGGCGGCTGCCTGTGCCGCTCTCGAGCGGTGAGGCATCTTCATCTGAAACGTCGGACACTACCGCCCGGTTCTGGCTGCAGGTACCTCCAGCCCGCTGCTCAGGCAGCACTAGCGGTGCTGGGCTCGGCACGGTAGTTATACCCGCCGCCTCTTGCCCCCCCTCCAAAGAGCATTCCTCAACGGAGGACGAACGGGGGCGAGCTGCAGACTTCTTTCCTCTGGTCTTGCTCATTCTTTCTGGAAAACAAGCAGACCACAGAGAAAAAGACACACGGCCACGGTAAAACTTACCTGTCGGCTCGACTTTTCAAATTGTAGCGGGAGCGCCTTGAACTCCCGTTCGTCGCGGGTGCACTGCATGAACGCTAATGTCGCGCATGCGTGCTGGACGGGGTCTTCACGTAGTCACTCACGTGACTCCGAAGTAAAATTAGTTAGTTATCTAATTGTAGCTAATTACAAAATTGACCATAGTGACGGAAATAGTAATAAATACCCAGACTGCCTTGAAAATTCAAAAATGTGATATTCTCAAGACCAGAACTTTAATATTATTGAATTATATGCTGTAAGTCCGTAACAGATAGGTAAACAAATTACAATTTCTAGCAATCGACCAAGTCTTTATGGAGAAGATCAGTTGCTAGCTGGTACATTGGCATATCATAATCAGTAGCATCATCATACTCCTCAGATTGTAACCAATAAGCAACTCGGTACACCTTGTTTTTCCTCTTCAAACCACGCATGACATGCCTTTCTGCCCACTACTTTCCATTAAGAATGTCCTGTAGATTCCATTTCTTAACAAATGGATAATTTTTAAAAATAGCCTAAGTATCCAAATAACAAACTAATTCCATTCACACAAGAATTCACAATATAACATGATTTTTTAAATCTCACTGTCATGAGATTCCATATGCCAGATGGAAGGAATTTAATGTTTAATTCCCATAAATTAATCCAGAAACATCCACTCAATATAATCAAAATTATTATTCTTTTGCACAATACGTGGGACTAAAACTGCCGGGGACCGGACCAGACCTCCAGCAGCAGCGGCGCAGCGCTGGATTCACCACAGAGTGGGCGATGCCTTACCTGGGATCGCTGTGGAAGCTCCAGAGTGTTGGGCCTGCTGCATCTACATCAGAGCTGTGGTTTGCAGAGCTTCCAGCACGGCCGGCGCTGTCTTCAACATCGCGGGGACCTGGGACGACAGTGTTGAATCTCTACCCGGAGCGGCCTGTGGACTTCGGGAGCCGCGGACACTGGTAGGAGGTGGCCGTTTCGGATGTCCAAGCCGTGGGGGATGTCCTCCAATCCTGACGTCGGACTTCCATCACCCCAGCGAGCGGGCCTGAACATCGGGCCACCCGTAGCGGCGACAGCGGGGGTTCGGGAGCTCCCCCAACCATGGGGCAACGGAGGAGGATGACTGAATTTTTGAGCCTTCCCACACAGTGGGAAACTTTGATGCCACTGTGTGGGGATGTCTGTGTTAAAAATATCCTGTTCTGTGCTCTTTATTATTCGTATGACTGTATGGCGACCACACATTTCACTGCACCAATTGGTACATGTGAAAAATAAATGTATCTTGTTTCTTGTACTCTCGAATACATCATTCTAGTGAACCTCTTTTGCACCCTCTCTAAAGCCTTCACACCCTTTGTGTAATGGGGTGACTGCACACAATACTCCAAATGCGGCCAAATCAAAGTTTTATAATGCTGCATCATGACTTTCCTACTCTTATATCCAATGCCTTGACTGATAAAGGCAAATATACCATGCCTTCTTTACCATTCTGTAAGACCCTAACACCATAAAGCATAGGTGCAGAATTAAGCCATTTGGCTCATCGAGTCTATTCTGCCATTCGATCATGGTTGATCTATTTGTCCCTCTTAACCCCATTCTCCTGCCATCGCCCCGTAATCTTTGATGCCCTTACTAATCAAGAACCTGTCAATCTCCGCTATATCTTGGCCTCCACCGTAGCAATGAATTCCACAGATTCACCACCCTCTGGCTATCAAAATCACTCATCTCCATTCTAATGGTACATCCTTTGATTCCGAGACTGTGGCCTATGGTTTTACACGCTCCCATTACTGGAAACATCCTCTCCTAGGCTACCTAGGCCACTATCTAGGCCTTTCATTATTCAGTAAGTTTCAATGAGATCCCCCCTCATTCTTCTAAAATCCAGCGAGTGGCCAGAGCCATCAAACACTTCTTATACGTTATCCCAATCATCCCTGGGATTATTCTCATAAACCACCTCTGGACTCTCTCCAATGCCAGCACAACCCTCTTTAGATATGGCCCAAAACTGCTCACAATGTTCCAAATGAGGCCTCACCAGTGCCTTATAAAGTCTCAGCATTACATCCTTGCTTTTATATTCTGCAATATCAAATATTGCCCTCAAAATGAAGGCTTATGGTATATTTGCCTTTACCGGTCAAGGCATTGAGTACAAGAGTCAGGAAGTCAATGCAATTGCCTTCCTTACACGCAGACTCAACCTGCAAATTAACCTTTTGAGAATCCTGCACCAGCACTCCCAGCAGCACACCAACACCAAAATAAGTTAAAAACTTGATTTTTAAATTTTTAATGATACAAAATGAAAACTAAGGTTTAGGAAAAAAATAAAAATAAATAAGGTTATCAGGCCCTTAAATAGATTAAACAGTTTACAGGATGGTGATCCACATCATTGACACCAACAGCAAGGAACAATATGCGACTGGCAGCTTATTATCTACAAAACTAAAAGCTCTGTCTATAACAAATCTATATCCATCTTTATCAATTGACAGCCTTCTTTACTGTCTGTAACTCCATCCATTTTTGTGTCATCTGCAAACTTACTAGTTTTATTTTTAGTTAAGAGAGACAGCCCTGAAACAGGCCCTTTGGCCCACCGAGTCCACACCGACCACCAATCCCCGCACATTAACACTATCCTACACACACTGAGGGCAATTTACATTTATACCAAGCCAATAAACTTACAAACCAGTACGTCTTTGGAGTGTGGGAGGAAACAGTAGATCTCGAAGAAAACCCACAAGGTCATGGGGAGAACGTACAAACTCCGTATAGACAGCACTGCAGTCAGGATCGAACCTGGGTCTCCAGCGCTGTAAGCGCTGTTATTATGCAGCAACTCTACCGCTGCTCCTCCATGCCGCCCAACCTATTTACATTTTTGTTCAAAACATTTATATGCAGTATCACAGAGGTGATATAAATAACAGAAAATAATGATTTTAACCGCGGCACAGTGGCGAAGCGGTAGAGCTACGTTTTACAGCGCCAGAGAGTACAGAGTTTGTTTGTTCTCCCCGAAACCTGTGTGGGTTTTCTCCGAGATCTTTGGGTTCCTCCCACACTCCAAAGATGTACAGGTTTGTAGGTTCATTGGCTTGTGTAAATGTAAAATTATCTCTAGTGTGTGTAGTGGTGTATAGGGTAGTGTTAATGTGTGAAGATCGCCAGTCATTGTGGACTCAGTGGGCTGAAGGGCCTGTTGCCACGCTGTATCTCTAAACTAAACTAAACTAATCAAAAATTACATTTGATATCAAAAAGTAAAAGCAAGATCTTGGAGGAAAAAATCAGTCATAGAGGGTTATCGAAAAACAAAAAAAATACATGTTCTGGAAATCTGAAATGAAAACTGAAAATGCCAGAAAATCAAGCAGGTCAGTGGCATCTGAGAAGAGAGAAAGAGTTAAGGTTTCAGGCCATCGACTTTTTTTGATCAATCCAAAATTCTGATCACAGATGCTCCGTTTCCTATAGTGTATTTTCAGCAATTCGTATTTTGTCCCCTTACCACATACCTAAGAGAAAGCAATAAGTGTGCCATGTAGGGAGTGCAGACAGAGACCCAACAAAGACTCAGAGCTTGTGTGTCTTTCAGAATGTATTAGGCAAACAGTGCTCAGCTCTGCTCTTTAATAGCCTTACAGCCTAATTATTAAAAAAAAAAACTTTAGTAAACTTTTTGTAAGATGTTTAAGTAAGGGGAAAGCATACATTTAATGGTGAGACCCTTAACAATGGTTGATATGAAGAGGTGTCTTGGGGTCCATGTTCATAGACTCCCTCACTACCCCCCAACCCTCTCGCTCCTTACATCCCCATAACTGCAATAATCTCTTCCTGCCCCACAATTTTACTCGAGATCCTAACCTTGCTGCCATAAGCATCCGACAAAACAGGTTGTGGGCCCCACCCCAGACAACCCTGATGGCCTGTTGAAGGCTTGTTGCTGCCAGTAGACCATTGAACTGATGATGATCTGATGTCTCTGATAGTCAGGCATAAAAAGTTTGAAGCTAAATGAAATAAAGTATGTTTATTTAACAAAACATTTAACAGGAAAATAAATTAATCAAAAACCATTGTTAAATTTAAAAAATATATATATTATTACCATATATAATGTCCCTGTCCCACTGTACGAGTTCATTCATGAGCTCTCCCCAGTTAAAAAAAAAATCAAACTCGTGGTAAGCATGGAGAATGAACGTAGCGGATATGTCGGAGCTCGGGGACATCTCTTAGCGGCTCGTAATGCTAACGGCAGGTACTCGGGAAGACTCGCTAACGGCAGGTAAGCTCGGGAAGACTCGTGAGGATTTTTCAACTTGTTGAAAAATGTCCACGAGAGCCCCGAGTACCAACGAGCGGCCATTACCGTAAATCTCCGATTTCGAATCAGGGCAAACTCGGGAGAACTCTTTGAATGAACTTGTACAGTGGGACAGGGCTTTAACGTTTCAATCAAGATTAGCAACCCTATTCAAAAATGTATTGTACCGATTAGCACAACTGCGTCTGTGACCCGGGACTTGGTGCTATGCCCAATCAGACTCTGGGAGCTAAGATGACCCAGATCCAACTCTAGTGCAGTCCTGACATCTGCACTGCAACGTACAAGTTTAGAAAGCTGGAACTGCCTGGCCCTTGCATGTTGTTAGCCAGCGGTTTCCTACAGAACTGCCAGCATCTACTCACTACTGTCCAGGCCGATATTTCAGCATGAAAGAGCAGTGGGATGTACAAAGATAAACAGCAGCACTAACCCCTCACGATGAAACACCCCGACACACACTACCTGTGGAGGTTCTGATTATAGTGGCTTTCTGTATCAATGTAACACATGAGGGAAAGCATACAATAGCTTTCAGTACCACCTATCATGAAAATACTAATTGCACTCTTTGCCAGAAAAACAATCTAGAAAGAAAACTGCATCAAGCAAGTTGATTTACCTGCATATCTGTACTTCCTGCTCATTGGAAACATGCATGCTTCCGTACATTAACTTCAACATAAACCAGCTATGTTTTACAATAGGATGGAGATCCCCCCCCCCCCTATTGTATACTGAAGTGGTCTTAGATAAAAGGGAGATTTGAAGCAGAATTGCACCCAATAACGAGGATGCCTTCAATCCACAATGCCACAGACAAATCAGGTTGGTTCAATCAGTATTCCTTCTGTATCAGGATTCCTCAAGGCCCTGGGCACAGATGGTAAGCACCAAGACACTAACAGCCAGTGTTCAAATTGAGAAATCCATGGTCATCCCAGAGCAAATTGTGGTGCTGGACCAGTCCATAAATCATGCGGAGTAGTTCTGAGCAAGTGTAAATTAGCAGTAGCTTGTTGCATGCTACACTTATGGTATTATGAGGGACCCAAGTACAACATGAATAATCACTGGGGAAAAGGAAAGAGCTGCAGGATGATAAGGAGGAAAAAGATAAAGAGGTTCCAGACTGAGTAGTACTCCTGTCCTCCACAGCTGATGGTGACAAATTATTGAAGAAAGATCCTCTAATACAAATCCTTCCCATCTCCTATCAAAAATCTAAGCTGCTATTTTTTTTACTAAAATCCTCCAAAGATACAATCTCTTCATTTTGTCTGTTATAGAACTTTAAATTTAAATAATTGTATCCATATAAAAACCATTCTGAGCTTAAATTATTGTCCATTTGAGACTAAATCGCAGTTTCAGTGACTCCTACTTAAGATAAGTAGTGCAAATAATATGGAGGCTGATTCTTACAAACATTTTTTTAGGTGAATATGGGCAGGAAAGGGTAAACTGCAAAATAATATAAAAAACAAAACCTGTCATAGAAACCCTGCTCGATTTTTTTAGTCTTATTTGTTGGAGTCCTTGTGTACCTCCAGTGAACTTCAATTCTCTCCAGAGAAAATGAAGAAAAGATCTTGAGTTACATTAAAAAAGTCAATCTGGCTTGGCAGCGAGCAGAGCTTCAAGTCTTTGTGTAAATAATTTACTGTAACATGGAGATTATATTTCAAGGATAGAAGCTGCCAATATCTGTGTAAGGGAGTAATGCAAAAGAACCCCATATTGCTTGAACACATATTCAAAACTGTATATCAGTTACAAGAAATGTTAAAATGAAATACAGTTATTAATGACTTTCTTTGCACCTAATTTAAATATATTGGTTTGCCGTTTCGGTGAAGTTTATTAAATGCAGGTTCCTCTTTAAAGGTAAAATAATGGAAATAGTGTGTAAAATGTTTGCACATCGCACAATATTTAAGAAAAATATATCATGTAGCAGTAACATTATTCAATTATGGGTTAATCATGAGTTTTCAAATACCATAGCGAAGAAAATATTTCTATCTTGTGACTAGTTTCCAATACACTCTCAGATTTCAATGCCAAGTATAATTTTTTAAAGCTTTAATGAGATACTAATGGGATCCATTGGGTCCCATGTTCACACGGGAGGGCTGGTCCCCCAATGCAATATTCCACCTCTCTACCAATTCCAATATTGGTGACCAGTGGGGGGGGCTTTATGGAGGGCTAGTATGGGTATTGTGGGCCGAAGGTTTCCAGAGGGCTTGTATGGATATTGTGGGTGAATGGATTTTTTGGCTTGCAGCTCAGTCACTCGGGCCCGGTGGGCTGGCAGCTCAGCCACTCAGGACTGGCGGGCTGGCAGCTCAGTCACTCTGGCCTGGTGGGCTGGCACCTCAGTCACTCAGGGCTGGTGGGCTGGCAGCTCAGTCACTCAGGGCTGGTGGGCTGGCAGCTCAGTCACTCAGGGCTGGTGGGCTAGAAGATCACTCACGGCTATTCCTTGAAATTGCATTTCAGGCAGAGTGCAGGCTACCAAATTCAATTTCATAGCATTTCAGGCTGAGTGTAGGCTACCAATTTCAATTTCATAGCATTTCAGGCAGAGTGCAGGCCACTAAATACAATTTCATAGCATTTCAGGCAGAGCGCAAGCCACCAAATTCAATTTCATAGCATTTCAGGCAGAGTGCAGTCCACCAAATTCAATTTCATGGCATTTCAGGCAGAGTGCAGGCCATCAAATTCAATTTCATGGCATTTCAGGCAGAGTGCAGGCCACTTAATTCAATTTCATAGCATTTCAGGCAGAGTGCAGGCTACCAAATTAAATTTCATAGCATTTCAGGCAGAGTGCAGGCCACCAAATTCAATTTCATAGCATTTCAGGCAGAGTGCAAGCCACCAAATTGCCAAATAACTCACTGCATTGCCATTAAGGGTTAACACATCATTTATTGCAAGTACATTGCAGACTCACAGTTCAGTTGATTCGCAGCTTGGAATCACAGTTGTGGACTCTCCCACGCGATCTTCCAGAGTGATTGACTCACATCCAGGCATCCGGGGTTTTATAGTCCTGCCCCACCCCAGAAGGTATGTTACCTTCATCGTGGTGAGTGACAGGCAAGAGAACCAATCAGCTGATCTCAAGATTTTTGAAACACTCGTAACTTTTTTTTTCATCGATCGGAAAAATCCTCGGGGATGCCTCAGCAGAGGAGAACTGTGAGTAAGATGGTCTAAAATCATAGCGATATATGGTAGCATTTTATCTAAAATCAATATACAGCGCAGACAGGAAGTGGTCAAGATGAGACTTTTAGTTATATAGATATATGCTTTTTGTTTGAAAGTTCATTTAATGCTTTTCACTATGTACCTTTGGCAAGAGAAGTTAAAATTAGTAATCTGACAAAGGATCTTTGATGTTAACTCTGGTTCTCTTCCCACATGCGCAGCCTGACCTGCCGAGTATCTCCAGTACTTTCTGTTTTTATTTAACTTCAGTCATCTTTACCCTAATTGTGTAATATTCTCTCAATGGGATGATTTGTGCCGACATTTTATCTGAAGGAAGTGAGATCACTCTTTAATAAAATGGAAATAAAACATGTTTTTATTGATATACTTTTTGAGCATTTGGCAATTCGAAATATTATAATTAAATTGATAATGGGTTAAAACCGAAATGAGTGTCTTAATTAAAATACTCTTCACACAGCCTTGGGCGTTTGCAAAATACCATTCACGTGCCGATTTCGGTCTGAACACGGTTGAAAATTCTACCACATTGACCTTCAATTTTCAACAATAGATTATGTCTAACTCATTCTGGTCTGTTGTACTATGCCTAAAGAAAGTAAAAGATAGTTACGAATGCAAGCTGGAAATCTAAACTAATTCGTTGACGTGATTGGGCTAAATATTTATCGATGTTCTTGGAATTTGACAGACTCTGCCTCATTCTGAAACATATTTTGATTCACTATTCGTTATGAAAATGATTAAAGGAGTTAATTTCCGTTAGGGGTTAGCTGTTGTTTATTGTAACTTCGCAAAGAGAACTATGAAAACCCAGGTGACATAACATGTTTATAATTACTCCAATGTTTTCTTGAAAATATGTGGCCCATGGAAAATCTGTCCCTTAAGGTCAATGTAAGGAACTGAACCAAATATGACAAATTAATTAGTCCTATCAGTGCATCTTCCCTCATATTCCATAGAGTTGTAGTGTGGAACTGTCAGGGAGAAGATGGAGAGGACCTAGGGAGCAAAATGTTTGACATGGGTTAGAGTTAGAGGAGAATGGAACAGTGAATAAGGTTTGAGTTTGGATCAGAGTTGTTCAAAGTATGGGGCAAGTCTGCCTAGGTCCAGGAACTGAAGTGTCTTAGGGATGGGATGAGCAGTGTATGCAGGTGATGATAGATTAATAGTTGGAAAGTGAAATAACAGCCAACAAAAATTCTTGACCATGAAATGACGCTTGGCAGAATCTTCAACCCAGCATTCTGTCTTCCATTCTATAATGTACCAGAATCACTGGTCACTAGTTCTGCAACTAAAATATGCGGCATTGTGCCCTGGATTATTATGTAAAATTAGAATTCTTTAGGTAATTAAAACGATTCTAGTTACATGCTTGGGGCTATCATAATAAGGTAAGAAATTTGTGAAATATAAAGATTCATGTAATGCACAGAGGTAATGTACAGTAATGTTAGCAGTTGTTTATTGTAATTTCGCAAAGAGAACTATGAAAACCCAGGTGACACACTTACTTAGACTTAGTTCCTTCCACACTGTTGAATGCATTGGGCAGCAATTTTCGGCATTCTGTTCAGTTATGTGCAACGTCCTCCACCCTCGATAGGCTTGCGTCCCGGGCTTCCAAATCCTTATGAAGCGTTCCCCTCCATGTGTGGTTTGGTCAGCCTCTTTTCCTTCTTCCGTCACGTTGCCATGTCATTGCTATCTTAGGTGCATGTTCTGGTGACATTCTGAATAAATGTCCTGCAAATTTCATCCCGTGTACCTCTATGTCCTAGCTAATAGGCTTTGTTGCAGTTTCCCGGTAGATCCCCTCATTTGTGATGTGGTCTCTATAACTAGTGTTCAGGATCTTCCTCAAGCAGCATTGTTGGAATACATCCAATTTCTTTTTCATCTTCACATTGATTTTCCATGTCGCACTGGTATAGAGGGTTATAGGGAGGACTACTGACTGGAAGAGCTTGACTTTTAGCATCTTGGATATCCCGCGGGGTGGAAGATTGCAATCTTCACGTGGTCTGCCCTGTTTCGACTAATGCAATGAACTCGACGTGCACAAACAAGTTAGAACAAGTTGTCCAACAACTTTAGGCTGTGCACACCACACGAAAGAAGAAGAAGGATATCCCGCCACTAGTCAATGTTGGATGCATTCGTCTGAAGACTGATGCAGCTTTACCAATTCGGGAGTTGATGTCGATGTCTACAACATCTGCTGTGAACATGCTGCCAAGATAGGTAAATCTTGTGGCGTTTTCCATAGGTTCCCCATTGATCATCAATTGGTCTATTGGCTGCTGGTCTCCAGTCTGCATGGTCTTAGTTTTCTAGCAGCTGATCTTAAACCCAACCTTTGATGCATTCTCCTCCAGAGTGGTTGTCATTTCTTGAAGGGTGTGCTGCGACTCTGCTAGTAGTGTAATGTCATCAGCAAAATCTAGGTCTGTGAGGCATCTTCCTGTTCTCCGCGGTATTCCAAAGTCAGGTTTGTTCATTGTCTTCCGCATGACATAGTCGATCGTGACAATAAACAGTACGGTGGATAGAAGGCAACCTTGTCTTACCCCTGTGACAATGTCAAAGAATTCTGTGTTTTCTGAATCAACCTTGACGCAGCAACTGGATCCCTCGCAAAGGTAGCAATGTTACAAAATTTAAAAATTTTAAAAATCAAGTCTGCAATTTATCCCATTAGATAAAGCTTAAAAATAAGTTTAATTTGACACCTTATTCACTTTCATATCTTCAGTATTAAAAAGGTTATGGCCATTTTCATACTCGGAAATTAGCATCTTGTTCCCTATTGCTTTTCCATTAACTGAACACAAAAGCTGTGATCAAGTCAAAAGCCCATAACTTTCTTAAAAATTAAGAGAACTGAATGAAAATTTCAGTTATTATAGATGGAAGCATTCTGAAACGAATATAAAACATCTTACTTGGATGACCTGAAATTAAAGTATATAATTAGTTAGTTACCTAATTAGTTAGTTACCTAATGCCTAACAATAGTGCCCTAATTGTAGCTAATTACAAAATTGACAGTTGTGACGGAAATAGTAATAAACACCCAGACTGCCTTGAAAATTCAAAAATGTGATATTCTCAAGATCAGAACCTTAATATTATTGTATAATATGCTGTAAGTCCGTAACAGATAGGTAAATAAATTACAATTTCTAGCAATAGACCAAGTCTTCATGGAGAAGATCAGTTGCGAGCTGGTACATTGGCATATCATGATCAGTAGCATCATCATACTCCTCAGATTGTAACCAATAAGCAACTCTATACACCTTGTTTTTCCTCAACTTTTCAATTTTGGCATTGTAAACTACAAGTTTTTGCTCTTCAAACCACGCATGACATGCCTTTCTGCCAACTACTTTCCCATTAAGAATGTCCTCTAGATCATCACATTTGGAGTAGTGCAAATTCGGATAATCTCTGTGAATGCTGTCTAAATCAGTCTCTTTTGCTGGGCATTTGGATTGACAATTTTGCATTTCTTCTTCGGAGACATCTGTTTAACCATATAACAATTACAGCTCGGAAACAGGCCCTCTCGGCCCTTCCAGTCCGTGCCGGCCATTTGTTTTCCCCTAGTCCCATCTACCTGCACTCAGACCATACCTCTCCATTCCCTTCACGTCCATATACCTATCCACTTTAAAACGTAAAGGAAAAAAACACTGAACAGCATTAACAGAAACAAGTTATTATTTGCAGTTTTAGAAAAAAGGTAGAAATGGTAAAGTTAAAAGCTAAAACAAATAATAAATACCCAACAAAAAAATCATATTCATCAGTTTCATCAAATTAATTAAATTCATCTAATCAATTAAATTTATCTAAATCAATTACTAGATCTAAACATCTATCCATTTCCTAAGAAAATGATATATATTTTTTTAATAGCCTAAGTATCCAAATAAGAAACTAATCCCATTCAGAGAAGAATTCACAATATAACATGATTTTAAAATCTCACTGTCATGAATTTATATGCCAGATGGAAGGAATTGAATGTTTAATTCCCATAAATTAATCTAGAAGCATCCACTCTCAATATAATCAAAATTATTATTTTTTTGCACAATACATGTGGCTAAAAGGTTGTGGATATTTAGTATAAAAATATTGACTATGGATAGACAATAACACAAAATATAGACGATTTAGATGCTCTTATGACATGATTGTCCAAAAAAAAAGATTTAATTCATCTTGCGAGTGGGTGTTTCTGGAATGCGATCGATTGGAACGTTGCCGTTGCCTTGAATTTAAACCCCAGATCGACAGGCAAAGACACTGCCGGTTCGTTTGGGGCCCAAATAACATTTTTATGTCGTAAAATTAGATTAAAGCCACCCCAAGAAGTAAGATTATATGTGAAATACACGGTTTACCTTTTGTTTTGTCCCGATAGTACGATCCGTCACGTTGTAGGCGTTGAGGGCGTTCGAAGTCGCCTTTTACTTTAATCCAACTATTAAATTGTCCAGCGATTTTTTAATTAAAAAAACCGGGAACTGATGCCCGATCGATTTTTCTTCATCGACTAGCAGCCCGAGGAAATCCCTCTCCGACAAGCGATACAAACCTGCATTTTAATCCCGCCCATCCCCCCCCCCCCCCCCCCCACAAAGGCGCCAAAGTCGCGCACACGGCCAGTGGCGGAACTGCAGCGCCTCTGTAGGTCGGTTTTGTAACATCGCTAGTAAAGGTTCTTGAAATTTTTATGAAAGCCTCGGGGATGCCGTACACTTTAAGAATTTGCCACACGGTGTCTCTATGTACACTATCGAATGCCTTTTTGAAATCAACAAAGTTTATTAGTATTGGCTTCCGAAATTCCAGGCATTGTTCTACCACATTTCATAACACAAAGATCTGTTCGCTGCAGTATCTTCCCATGCGGAATCCTGCTTGTTCATCACGGAGTTTCGTATCCGGAGCTGCTCAAAGACGATGTAGCAGTACAGAACAAAGCACTTTTCCTGGGACTGAGAGCAACGTGATCCCTCGCCAGTTTCCACAGTCAGTAAGATCTCCTTTCTTTGGCATTTTCACTATCACACCTTTCCTCCGATCTTCTGTGTACACGTTTTTCTTCCCAGCAAGCATTACATAGTTTTGTGAGTTTTCCTCGCAACATTTCCATTCCGCTCTTTAGTAGTTCTGCTGGAATCTGGTCGAGGCCTGCTGCTTTGTTATTTTTAACCAAGCTAGTGCCGGTCCCAAGGAGGAGGGTTGGGCTTAGGGCTAGCACCGCTTCTCTGTAAAACAAAAACCCGCTACGGAAACAGCAAGTAAACTATACCGTGAAACCAGCATGAGAGATGGAGCTCACCCCCTACAAGTATGACGTGCTCGGGCCAAAGCCTCCGGGATGCTCGTGCCTCAAAAAAGAGTAACATCTTCTCTGCTAAAACTGTTCTGAGAATAGCTACCTGGAATGTCAGGACCTTGTACCAGAGTGGGAATTTATCCCAGCTACTGAGAGAATTTGAGAAGTATGAGCTGTTGCGAAAACGAACTAAGCATAAAAATTTCCAATGAAAGGTGGACAGAGTACTTGTTAAATGTGCACAAATGCTCAATTAACGTGAGACACACTTTAATACAATTTAAAATTTTACACAGATTATACTACTCAAAAACTAAATTAAATAGAATTTTCCCTAACGTTTCACCAATTTGTGATAAACGCCAGTGTCAAGAAGCTACTATAGCGCACTCATTCATCTCCTGTTCAAAAATTCAAAGGTTTTGGATTGAAATTTTGAAATTTTCACTAAACTGTTTAAAGTAAAAATGACACCAAAGCCAGAATGGATTATTTTCGGAATGACAGAAGGTAGTTCGGAATTAAATGTGTATCAAAAGAATCTATTTGATTACGGCTTAATAATAGGAAAAAAGCTAATCTTAAAATTCTGGAAAAATGCTCCTATACCAACATTAAATATGTGGATTTCAACTATGTTTGAAACATTACATCGGGAAGATATGAGACTCTGCCTGGCAGGAAAATCAGATCGTTTCTATCAGACGTGGTCTGCATTTATAGAATTGCTACAAAGATAGGGTGCAGGAGTACCTCGGGCCTTGGTGGGGGGAATGAAAAACTATTGAGTTGGTGGATTCCTTTTGCGTGATATATATAATATAGTAACTGGCTTTTTGTTCTTCTTTCTTTTCTCTTTCTTTGTCAATCTTTCCTTTTTCCTTTTCTTTTCTAGGGTCTATCTCTTAACCCCCTTTCCCTAATTCTTTGACCAAGGGTTTCTTCTCCCCTTTGGTACGCTCTTTCACTTTCACAACTCTTTTCACCTACTTCACTCTCTTTCCTTCTATTCTTTTTCTATAAAGCCATAAAATTACGGGGTACAATGATTGTAACAATATATATATGATGTACATTGATGTATTTGCTTCTAACAAATAAAAATATTTAAAAAAAAAAAAGAAGTATGACCTGAGCATCTTAGGGGTAAGTGAAGTGTGAAGAATAGGTAGTGGAAAGCTAACAAGCGAAGGAAAAACACTGATGTACTCTGGTCATGAACAACATGACATACGAGGAGTAGGAATGGTGTTAGACAAAGAGGCAGAGAAAGCAATGATAGGTTGGAAACCTGTGAATGACCGTATCACCACAGTGAGGTTCCAATCCCGACACACAAAGATAACAATAGTACAAGTTTATACACCCACAGAAGAGGCAGAAGATGAAGATAAAAATGCCTTTTATGAACAGTTACAAGATGCAATGAACGACATAGCAAATCATGATATGAAGATACTCATGGGAGATTTGAATGCACAAGTAGATGGACATAGAACAGGGTTTGAAAGTGTAATAGGACCATTTGGGCAATGAAGACAAATGAGAATGGAGGACGATTTCTATAATTTTGTAGTGTGAATGGAATGTGCATGGGAAACACACTATTTCAGCATAAATACAGACACAAAAAATCTTGGCGATCACCAGATGGAAACATGTGGAATGAGATCGACTACATCTGCATCAGCAAGAGATGACACAGTGCGATGCAAGATGTACGGAGTTACAGATGGGCAGACATTGGTGCTGACCACTACCTTGTTAGAGAAACATTAAAAATGAAACTGAAAAAAATTAAAGCTCAGAAAGTTGTAAAACCATATGACATTGCAAAGCTAATAGATGAAGAGAGGTCAAAGAAATTAAAACTTGAAGTGATAAATAGGTTCCAAGTGTTACAGGAAGAAGATGACATTGAACAACAGTGGCAAACTTTCCAGGAGTCAGTTCGGGAAGCTGCAGATACCACCATTGGCCGAAGACGTGAGAGTTGGATAAGATCAGACACATGGGAGGTGATTGACAGAAGAAGAGACATAAAGCAGAAGAAAGAGAGAGCAAAGACAACGGAAGAAAGGAAAGAAATGGCAAAAATTTATAGACAAATACACAAACTAGTGAAGAGGAGATGCAGAAATATTTTAAAAAAAGCTTGGACAGAAAGCAAATGCGCAGAAGCACAAGAAGCCAGGGACAGAAATGACATCTGTACACTCTACCGCATAGGCAGAGATCTGGGAGATTCTGGTAGTGGCTCTGGTGCCCTCATAAAAGACAAGAGTGGGAGAGTAGTTCTGACAGAAGAAGAGCCAAACACGCAATGGGTTCAACACTTCAAGGAGATATTGAATCAACCTTAACATCTAAACTGTTTGTCTGCCCTGAAGAGGAAGATACTCCAGAACTAGAGGTGGAGGTTGGACCAATCACAGAAACGGAAGTTGCAAATGCAATTAAGAATAGGTGACATAACATGTTTATAATTTCTCCAATGTTTTCTTGAAAATCTTTTTCTTGAAAAACATTTACTTCTCCATGGATTGTCACCGTGTCGTAGTGGAGAAGCTTGTGTGGACCTGAGATCCTGAGAATGATGCCGTCTGGAGCTATGCTCCTGGTAGGGCTACCCATGGCGGTAAGGTCGAGGGGGAGGTCTCTGACAAAGAGCAATCCAGCCAAGACCTCAACGGTTGAACAGGCGGAGGACAATGGCTGACCCTAGTGGAGCGTCACAACGGCTGGGAAGTCGAATGAAGGCTGCAGCAGAAAAGGGTCTCTGATCATCTTGGGTTCCATGCCACTGGATCCTGACCCAGATCTGTCAAGAACCGTAGGGTGGCTGTCTGTGCGCCAGTCTCCCCATGTTAAACAAAGCCACACACAGGTTTCCTCCATATTGGGAATAACACCCTGGAGACACCCATGGTCAGCCATGACTGAAGGGGGCCCAAGAATGTACAGTAATATTATCTAATTATTGCCAGTTTGTCTGGAAGTCAGTGGTTAACACTTTCAGCATTTCAACAGATAACTACTCTATTCTCCAATCTATCCCCCTTTATCTGTGATAGGTTTTGATAACTCTTAGCTACAACAATAATTCAAATTTGTTCTGATCTAATTCTTAATTATGACCATCATTCTGTAAATAACAACTAAGGTTTTATTACAGAATGAAATAAATATACTACATTCCTACATTCTGACTGTTGAATATAACTTGTAATTATAGGTGTAGTTAATATTTACAATAGAATTCATTCTGAAACACAGCCCACTAGTATCTTTCATTATTACTCTGAGCTGCTGCACCACTTGGTAATTGCTAAGTTTTATTTATATATACTGTAGGTCGTGTGGTAGGAAAATGTAAATATACAATGCTTCAAACTACAGCAATCTCTCGTGCCCCTTGATGCCCATTTCGTTATTCGAAGCCCAGTAATACAATTATACTTCAAACTGCAATATTTGTACATACTGCACCTGTTTGCGTGTGCAGAGAGTCCTTAATTAAAGTTCTGAAGATGAAACAGAGAGTCATGAATACCCACACTGACATACTGCAGTCTCCCGATTCTGGTTAAGTTAAAGAACAGAAAGAAAATCATACCCAGGTGGTCTAATTCAGGCTTTGCAGAAAATGCTTTAAAATTCCCCTGGGAAAGCTATATATTGAGGCCCCATTCTCCATACTACTCACCCCTCTTTCCTTCACTTTCCTGCTATCAACAGCAATACAATCCCTCTGCCACCTACTCCTCAAACCCACAGATTGTGCACTTCCTACAAACATAGCTAGTGCTACCCTAACTTCCTTCACAAGATATTCAAACATTTCATCATGACAGCCACATCCTCTCAATAATGCCACTAAAATGCTTCCACCTTTCTTGCAGAAGTTCGTGGAAAAATTGAACAAGTAAACACAGCCAGAGGGGAAATAGATTTCCAACACATTCTCTCCATCTGCTGTTCTGTTCTCGCTTGTAGGCCTTATTCACCACATAATGCTATGTAACCCTTCTGCAATATCTTTCTAAATAAGACAATAGACAATAGGTGCAGGAGTAGGCCATTCGGCCCTTTGAGCCAGTGCCGCCATTCAATGTGATCATGGAGGATAAGGAGGAGAAACTCTGTATTAATTCTCAGTTTAAAACATTTCGGTTATCCAGATTAAAGAAATGGGTCTGAATACTAGTGAGCAGCAATGACTCAGGAAAGATTTAACCAAAGTTTTCACAATGACAAAGAAATTAGATATGAAGACACGAACAAGTGATTCCAACCACATAAGTTAGAGAAAATAAGGGTCATGCTGATGTTCTAAAAGAGGAGAACCTATGCTAGATGTTCCAGATAATAGCTGACCTCCATTTGAGATATGTGAGTACTGATTTACTCTATCTCTTCAATATAGAAGTGATTTATTTCTGCTTGTTATTTACATCTCTTGTAAGAGGCAGGTAAGTAGGAACAATGTGATATCCTGGATGAGTTTTGATAGTCTTAAGAGAGGTAATTTCCACATTCAACATTCATTTCTGCATTTTAGAGTCTCTAGGAAAATTACACATCTGGGTAGGTTTCAATGCATACTGATGAGTAGGATGACTAAGACAAAATCCTCATTGTTTTGGTCATTTTCATGTTTGTATGCCTTTCTTCAAGTTTTGATCTTGTGTTGAGAACTACTTTAAATTATTCAAAGTCATGATAAACGGTAGACAAACAAAAATGACACCATAAAATAGCAAACTGAAATCAAAGCACTGAGTGATTAAACTTTGCTAAGACATTTTGTTATAGATGGACAAGAGGTGACTAAGCCACACAGGTAACAATTAAACTGTTAAAGCTAAACCACTGCAATAAATGTAGGAATGCTCATTGCAAAAGCTTAGCAACCGGAAAGAAAGGACCTCTGCCACATCATCAAAGATATCCTTTAACATCATGCATATGAAGCCAACAGTGATCCAGTGTCACACAAAAAGCTGGAGAAACTCAGCGGGTGCAGCAGCATCTAAGGAGCGAAGGTGATAGGCGACGTTTCGGGTCGAGACTCTTCTTCAGACTGATCCAGTGTCATTGGGATGCCAAGGTCCAAGTTAATGCTTTAGCATTTTCAGTATTGATGTGTGATTTAGAAGGCCGTTTCCATTTGAGAAATGAGGAGTATTCTAAAAGATGTTCAAGGGAAAGGGATATGTAAAGCCAACATGCAGTCAGCTCTCTTATAAATGTTTTTGATACTTAATCTCCGTTATAAAATTGGCTACCAAGGCTGTAAAGATTTAAACAACAATAGAAACTAAACAGCAGACCCTGTAACAAAAGCCAATGCCAATATAGTAAATGTTTTTAATGTTGCATGCTTAAGTTATTTGTGCAAGCATTGTGTAAGTATCTTGTGCAAGATATTTGTGTAAACTCCAGCAAAAATATTAACTTTCAATAGGCTTTGAGCATATAATTTTCAGTTATCGCAATTTAATTTTTACCAGATGTTTATAGTTCAAATGAGTAAGAGATTTGTAAAAACAGAATTAGGATACAACGAGTAGACAAAAAGAGAGACAAATATTTTAAACAATGTGGATAAATCTTTGTATGCTATTAATTTTAGGCAGGAACTATAATCTGGAAGATGTTTTGACGTTGCTAGAGTGCCTACATAGAGTGAATGTGGAGAGGATGTTTCCATTAGTGGGAGAATCTAGGACCAGAGACCATAGCCTCAGAATTAAATGACGTACCTTTAGAATGGAGATGAGGAGAAATCTCTTAGTCAGAAGGTGGTAAATCTATGGAATTCATTGCCACAAAAGGGCGTGGAGGCCAGGTCAATGGATATTTTTACGATGGAGATTGACAGAATCTTGATCAGTACGGGTCTCAGGATTACAGGGAGAAAGCAAAATAATTGGGTTGAGATGCAAAGATAGATCAGCCATGATTGAATAGCGGAGTACGTTTGATGGGCCGAATAGCCTAATTCTGCTTCATAAACGTATACATTTATGTTACCTCCAGGGGTACACAGGGGGATGGCGTTTCCCTACTTTTCAGTTTCCAGCTCGGGTTTAATGAGTACTGCAGAAAGATTGGAACTGTTTATCACTTGATTCAACTGAGACGAAGACGATTTGTTAACTGCCCCTATTAGCACTTGTTAACAGCCAGTAGTTAACACGTAGTTATACAACGTGTCACAAATACATCGATCTGCATTCCTCAGTCAATATAATTGTGTTTTGACCAAGTATTAATGATGCCGCGGGTACACAAAAAGCTGGAGAAACTCAGCGGGTGCGGCAGCATCTAAGGAGCGAAGGAGATAGGCGACGTTTCGGGTCGAGACCCTTCTTCAGACTGGTCAGGGATCAGGGAAACGAGAGATATAGACGGTGATGTGGAGAGATAAGGAACAATGAGTGAAAGATATGCAAAAAAGTATCGGTGATAAAGGGAACAAGCCATTGTAAGCTATTTGTGGTGTGAAAATGAGAAGCTGGTGCGACTGGGGTGGGGGAGGGAGATAGAGATAGAGGGAATGCCAGGGCCCGAGGGCTGAGGGAGAGGTGGGAAGGGGAGGAGACAGCAAGGGTTAACAGAATTGAGAAAATTCAATATTCAAGCCCAAAGGATGCAGACTCCCCAAGCGGAATATGAGGTGCTGTTCCTCCAGCTTGCGGTGTTGAACGCTGCAATGACGCCGCGTTCCTTTGAATAAAATTCACGGGAGAATTTCTTAAAACTTATTGTAATTAATGGCTCCGGACTGCGTGCACGGGCTTCTTCTGTGCAGGTACAGTCATTCACCCACGTTATTTTAAGAAGGAATTGTAAATGCTGGAACAATCGAAGGTAGACAAAAATACTGGAGAAACTCAGCGGGTGAGGCAGCATCTCATCCGCTGAGTTTCTCCAGCATTTTTGTTCACCCACGTTATTTAGTAATTTGTACCCATCATTTCAGGGTGTTATATGAATTTTTTTTTTAAAGTTTATGAGTGTTGTTTTCTCTCTCTCCTTCAAGGTTAGTTCTTCCGTTTGCCTTTATTTGTTTCAGTTTTATTTAGTGTTATTTATCACATTGTGGTTGTAGCTTTTGAACAATTTAAACGTATCGGATTTTTTTAAATTCATGTAAATTCATAGCGTTGCCCGAGCGCCAAATCCCTTCAGCTGTACCTGCAACTGAAGCTACGGGTGGATTAGTGGACGTTGAAGAGGCATTGACAGTTTGCTTTTATGTAGAGGGGTAATAGAGCTCACTGACTGAATGATACAGACGTCCTGACTGAAAACCACACCCTTCCAATCAATTATTTTAGGATAAGCCTTTCTAGAGAACATGCTACTTTTTGCTTTGCCCATTTTCTAAATATAGAATTTTGAGTTTGGCGTTTGATTGGTACAAGGAGACTACAAAGTTCGCAATATCTTTTTTTACACATTGTAACTTTCTACATTTCTACTCTTGGGTATGTATGTGGCAATTTTGGCTCATGGAATTTTCTCCCACAATACTAGTTATAGTCGTAACAACATATTTAAATACGTGAAATTTTCGATCTTCCTCATACCCTTAAAAAATGCCTGAAGAAGAGGACCGACCCTAAACGTCGCCTAGCCATTCCCGCCATAGATAGACACAAAATGCTGGAGTAACTCAGCGGGTAGCATCTCTGGAGAGAATAGGTGACGTTTTGGGTCAAGACCCTTCTTCGGACTCTCCATACATCCAGCCTGACCTGCTGAGTTCTCCAGCACTTTACGTTTTACTCTTAAAATAAATCTGTGGTCCGTTGAAGAACACAATAGACCACTCTGGAACTGCAAGTTTTGCTATACATTTCATACTGTAGAATACATCATAAAACACCTTGAGTGAATTGGGTTAGATTATTTTTTTTAATCTGTTGTCTTGAATTAATCGATACCAACCCTATGTACCTTATAGGAAGGTTGCACGGCAGTCGGGTCATGACCCATGACCCGTATTGTTGCTACGCTTCGCCAACTGGAGTACACGCGATGAACTGCAAGTAAGCACTGACCATTGTTTCCAGCTAGAGGGCCCGTTAAAATCCGCCGAAATGGTAAATTTTTGCGCTGTAAATAATTACGGAAATCGCGATAAGCATGAGAGACATTTATCCTCCTTCAGAATTCCAAAAGTGAGGAGAAATGACGGTAGATAGAAGCGAGAACAGAAGGGACAACAATAGCCAAAATGTTTGGCGAACATTGGCTGTTTGCTCACTGCATTTCTTCAACAAGGCATTATTTGTGTTTTTTCTTGATTCCTTTGGCATCTAAAAAGTTTCAGAAGTGATCAATCTGGCTGTAAAACTTTAAAATCGCCCATTTTTCTCAAGTGGATTTTTACATGCAAAAAGAAAACGCCTTTGAAGCAAAATTTATCATTCATTTATCAAAATTCTACAATTTTTTTACAGCGCAAAAATTCACCATTTTGGCGGTTTTTAACAGGTAGGAAAGTAAGCGTTTCGTGTATTAACAACATATACCGGAAGCTGCGATGTCCTCCAGATGGATTGAGCGGCTCCGTGCATCAAGCCCTTTGACCCGGTAACCTTACGTGCAACCCCCACCTTATATCAGATTTAAATTGAAATTCCGATTTTTGTGTTTTCCTGTCAATTTTTTGTACATGACTATTTGGCATCCAATCACCAACGAGCTTCCCTTAAAATTCCTGTCCAATCAACAAATCGGTCTCCTCCCATCCAATCAGCCGCTGTCTCCAAGGGCGTTGTGTCAAATCACATGTAGACAAAAATGCTGGAGAAACTCAGTGGGTGAGGCAGCATCTATGGAGCGAAGGAAATAGGCAATGTTTCGGGCCAAAACCCGTCTTCAGACTGAATCTCCAAGGGTATTGTGTCCAATCACATAATGCAGTTTAATGGTAATTAGCAGCTACGGTAAAGGTTGGAAGCCAGCGGAGGTATTGACAGTCAGACGTGAGCAGGAGAGATTAAGACAGTATATAATCCATAGCAATTAAGTGTACAATTTCACAATATATACTAAATAACAGGCCTGACAGACCTTGGCTGGGAACCTGGGGTTCACCAAAATTGTTCCCAATTGGGCCCCGCACCTCCTAAGGCCGGCCCTGCTTGGCAAACATTAGAAAATTGCTCACAGCCAAAACTTCTTGTTTTATTTTCTTCATTTAACACTGATGTTTATTTGGGAGTATTGTGTGTTCTAGTGATACTTATTACTATAAAGAAGCTTTTATATTTTCAATCAACCCTGATTTGGTACTTTTCAGGAAACTGTCTCTAGTACCCAAGTACTAAAAGCAGAAGATTGTACCAGAACAAAATTAAATTTAAAATCACACCAAATATGTGGAAAATGAGGTAAAATACTACAAGACACAACACACTTCACTGGAAATTAGTTATTGGATACAAGGTTACCACCTAACACACTTTAACAATTATATTTGTCTAAATATTTTTTAAATGTGAATCAATTTCTAGTATATAATTAAAATAGAATACATTTGATCTTTTATGATAATAACATTAATCAAAATGTCTCCATATTTTATATGCTGTTAGGAAGAAGTATATTGCTTTGTGATTAAGTCTTCCATTGCTTTGTTTAATGGGGCTCAGCAGCAATCAGTTCTTGCAAAGTTTTATTTCTAACTTTTTAAAACAATGTGCCCATCAAATCTAGGCCTATAACAGTATTAAAAATTAATGGAGTTAAATGAAGAATAATCATATTGGTTCTGCCTGTCAGAATCCAAGAAAAGATAGGGTACAGTTTATAAATAATGCACCATCAGTCATTTACACCAATGAAAAATATTTCTGATAAACACTGGAATCTAGCTAATCAGGACCATGAATAAGAAATTGAAAATAATACAATTCATTATGCATACATTGCTAAAAGTTCAGGCATGAGGGAATTAAAATATGAATGCCATACCAACAAATTAATCAGTATTTTGAAAACAGCAGCAAACTGATAAAAGATTAGAGTAATAACTTTTAGATAATCAATGACTTAATAGAGCGAAGATTGCATTACACTCTCAGCCGGCTCATATATTTTAGGTGAAAGGGAGGTTTTGTGGAACCAGGTACTGGGTGATAGCAAAATAAACAAACTTGCTCATTTGTATAGCTATGACATCTGATCAGCTTGGCTCACTCATCCATGAACCCAAATGCTATTGAACAATGTAAATATCCATCAACTGATAGCCTTCATTATCCAACCAATGTCTAATGGAGTTGTGCGCTGTACAATCATGAGCAGATCTTACCACCTAGGCCTATTGTTGAAAGGCAGGCCACATATGATGCATCTGAAAGTGGTTATGCGTAGGACACTGTTCTAAATAACTTCTATATAACGTTCTAAATAAAGTTAGATAGAGCTCTAGGGGCTAGTGGAATCATGGGATATGGGGAGAAGGCAAGCACGGGTTATTGATTGGGGACGAACTGCCATGATCACAATGAATGGCGGTGCTGGCTCGAAGGGCCAAATGGCCTCCTCCTGCACCTATTGTCTATGTTTCTATGTTTCTATGGTGATGTTCTAGAGCTAAGATTGGGCTCCAACTGCAACAAACATTTCCCATTGCACAACAATGTTCCCGATCTCTATTAAGATTCAAGATTCAAGAGATTCAAGAGAATTTATTGTCGTGTTCCCCAGATAGGACAATGAAATTCTTGCTTTGCTTCAGCACAACAGAATATGGTAAGCATGAAAACAGAACAGATCAGTGTGTCCATATACCATTACATAAATATATACACACATGAATAAATAAACAGATAAAGTGCAAATAAACAGATAATGGGCTATTAATGTTCAGAGTTTTGTTTGAGTTGAGTTTAATAACCTGATGGGTGTGGGGAAGAGCTATTCCTGAACCTGGACATTGCAGTCTTCAGGCTCCTGTACCTTCTACCTGAGGGTAGCGGGGAGATGATGAGTGTGTGGCCAGGATGGTGTAGGTCCTTGGTGATGCTGCCAGCCTTTTGGAGGCAGCGACTACAATAGATCCTTTTTTTTAATCTTTTCCGCTCCTGGGCACTCAAGATGCCGAACCAAGCCACGATGCAACTGGTCAGCTTGCTCTCTACAGTGCACCTGTAGAAGTTAAAGCAAAGTATAGTAAAGTATCCTTTATTGTCATTCAGACATTTCAGTCTGAACAAATTGTATACCTTGCAGTCATAACATAGAATAAAATAACAAAACACACACTTAACACAGTTTAACATCCACCACATTAAGCCTACCAGGCACCGCCTCATTGTGATGGAAGGCAAACGTCTTAAAGTCCTTGTTTCTTCGCTCCTCATCTCCCTCTGCATTCAGGCGGTCCAGCTTATGATGTAGGGATCCCGCCAGGTGATGGTAAGTCCAGTGGCCGCATCCGAGCTCCGCAGAAGGGCTGGTTTAAACACCGCGGCCCGGGGCGGTGGAAGCTGCTGAAGCTGCCACCCTCCAGTCCAGCGGACGAAGCTGTCGTTGCGGGAGCTCCAGAAAACCGGTCACCAACCTGGGACCTGTGAGCTCCCGACGTTGTCGTCCACTGGGCCCACGTCCGAGCCTCCGAGGCTCCAAAGTCAGGTCGCCGCCACGCCACCACAGCCCTGAAGTCAGCCAGCCCCTCGTTGGAAAGTCCTGGCTCCGATTTATCTCGGAGCCTCGAGGTCGGTCCTAATTGGAGGCTGCCAGGGGGATATGACAAGAAAAGGTCGCATCCCCCCGAAGGAAGAGACTAAAAAGAGTTTCTCCCACCCCGCCACACATACACAACTAAAATAAAGTAAACAACAGGACAAAAGAAAAAAAAAAAAGAAAAAACAGACGGACTGCAGGTGAGCCGCAGCTGCTTGGGCAGTGCCACCACTTCCGGAGAGAGTCCTCCATGACATACCGACTCTCTGTAATCTTCTCAGGAAGTCAAGGTGCTGAGGTGCTTTCTTTACAATTGCATCACTGTTCTCGGACCAGGAGAGATCTCCAGAGATGTGCATGCCCAGGAATTTGAAGCTCTTGACCCTTTCCACCATCGACCCATTGATATAAATGGGACTGTGGGTCCCCATCCTACCCCTTCCAAAGTCCACAATCAGTTCCTTGGTTTTGCTGGTATTGAGGGCCAGGTTATTGTGCTGGCACCGTTTAGTCAGTCAGTCGATCTCTCTTCTATACTTTGACTCACCCCCATCAGTGGTGTCGTCAGCAAACTTGATGATGGACCAGTTGTATTGGGGATTCCTGGTGCCATTCAGGATGCCATGTTGCTCAGATGTCAAAGACACTCTCATATCTCTGAAATTCAGTTGTGTCCATATTTGGATCGGCACTATAAGGATGTGGAGCCTGTGTTTCCACTTTGAAGGAAATTACCCGAAATTCAGTTTGTCTTCAGGTAATTTTAAGGAAATGAAATTATTTCGGGAAATTTCCGCATCCAGCCCGCGAACGGGTCCAATCCGGCCCGCAGGATGATTTGGGGGAAAAAAGTATATTTACGACCATCCGTGCCTGCGCAGTTGGGGGAGGCCCGCCAGCAGCGTCACAATTGAAAATGGCACCAGTGACATGGTAGGGATGCAAAATGCGTGCGCAGTGGGCCTGGTATCCACTCGTGCGCAGTTGGAGCAGCAGTCGCGCATGCGCAATGAGGGAAGGCTTAGAAAATGTCAGGAAATACCATCAAATTCCAGGAAATTTGGGATTCTATTTAAGGACTTTTTTTTTGAGATGTGGAAGCACTGTGTGGAGCTGAATGGGTTGGAAGAACCCAAACCAAACAGTGACACCTGTGGATAATGATTCCATTGTTCCAACATACATAGTTGCTGCATTGCCTGAGTGTAATATTCTAAAATGACTGGTCCCTTTACATATCAGATCAGTGGTGACTGATAACCAAGTAATTGATAACCAGCAGTTCAAACCAATGACCGCTTGACGCATGACACAATTTTGTTACCTGGAAATAAACCGCTTGTTTTTTTCTTCCAGGTTAAGGCACAGGTGGACTTGCTAAATGTTATTGTCACTGGTGGTGTAAATGGAACTGAATACATAGAATTGGTGGTGAATAGCCAACATCTGACCTTATATTTGAAAGGGAAGATAATTGATCAAGTAGTTGACAATGAATGGGTTAAGAACACAGCACTGAGGAACTCCAGTAACAATATTCAAATTATTTGGTTTTGACAAGCTTTCTTCAGGAACATTGGCAGGAATATTGAAATGGAAAGGTTTTAAGGATTGCAAACCCAGTATTTGGGACTCTGAACATTGTAGACTCTTCAGAAATGGGATGGGGGGGGGGGGGGGGGTGCACAGAATGGGGGGCACTGAATGAAAGTGTACAGAAGGTTTGAGGAGATTACAGATTAGGTGCAAATTAAATTTAAGATCTCTTTAGCATTGAGGGTTTGAAGAAATTGTATAAGGTTGAAGGAGCAATGACAGCGGAGAGTAATCTTTGTGATGTTGAGGATATACTGTATGTCCTGTAAATCACTTTAAGAATGGGCAACAAAAACAAATGTATATATAAACAGTTTGGTTGAAGCTGAGAATCTGAGTATGGAGGGAAACTGAATCATTGTTACGAGAGTAGAGACTGAGGGAGTTGTCAGAGAATTATGGCTTTAACATTTGACCTTTCACAGCCAGTGATGGCAATATTTAACTAAGTATATGACTATCTTGTCAAGAGTTTGTAAAGCATTCATTAACTTTAAATAAAAGCAAGCATTGTCTGGCCAAACAATTATCTTTCAAACAACAGAGTAACACAGATTATCAGGTCATTTGTTCCATGTTATTTGAAAATTAACATATTAAAACAATGATTATAACTCAAAAGCTATTTAATTATCTGTAATGTACTATGGCATACTATGCAAAATGCAAAATCTGTCTGTTGTTGGATTATCAAAAATACAATGATAAGAAATGTTGGAATGTTTTGGAGAAATTATTTGAAAAAAAATTAAACAAGGGCAAATTTAGCCAGCTAATAATCTAGGAAAAGTGTATTTATCATACCAGATGTTAAGGAGAAAAATGGGAATCATTTTATAGACCATATTTTTCAAATTCCTTCTGAAACATTTATTATTATTCTTACATAAGCTTGCAGCAAAAGTTACAAATTTAAGATCAAGGATCATAGGCAACATTATGGAGTGGGGGACTCAAAGATATCGCTAATGAATTTGTATCAAGAAGAGGATGCAATGACGTGCTCAGTCGATTTATCCTGATCACCGCATTTACTGGCATCAGAGGGTTTTGATTGTAAATTGACAGGCTCGGCTACTGGGGAAACAGGATCTGTTCAACAGTTCTGGTGGGTAATGTGGTAGGTGGCATGCTGGGCGTCCTTGACAAAACACTCAAGGTGCTCAGTTACCACCAGGGGGCGCCGTACAATGGCTGCCTCGCTAACGGTCTGTCTCGTCTTTTTCCTTCTTTGTGTTTTTAGTTTGTTGTAAAATATATGTTTTAGTTTATTTTTAGTTTCGTATTATGTGGGCGGTGGTGGGGGAATCTTTTTTAATCTCTTTCCTCGTCCGAGATGCAACCTTTTCCTTGTCGTATCTCCGTCCGCACTGCGGCCTAACATCGTGGATCTGGCTGCCTCTTGCTGGGACCTTGGGAGCTCCAACTGCTGGAGTCTGCAGACAAAATCATGGAGCTTGCGATCCCTTTGCCAGGATTCGACCTTGGAACTCCAACCGCGAGAGCCTACAGAATCGTGGAGCTCGCTGTCCCTGATTAGAGACCGATTTCGGGAGCTCCAAGCCGCAGGAGCTTTGACCACCCCAATCGCGGGAGAGCTTTGATCGCCCCGACTGCGGATGCTTCAACTCCCCTGACTGCGGGAGAAAAGGAGGAAAGAAGATAAGACTTTATTGCCTTCAATTACAGTGGGGAATGTGGAGGAGCCGCTGTGGTGGATGTTTATGTTGAATTTTTATGTAGTTGTGTGTCTTGTTGCTTTTTTGGTATGACTGTATGGCAAATCAAATTCCTCGTATGTTGCAAAATATACTTGGCTAATGAATTACGATTACCACACCAGAAGCTCCATCTCCTTTTTGTGCAATTTTGGGCCATGTATTCCCATCTATCAGTGAGAATATTACATATTTCCAAGCATGATCTGCTAACATACTTGATTTATCTCCTCAATCCTGCTGATAATCCTTTGAGGTGGGTTTGGACAAGAATAACTGGTCTGATGTTGGGTGTTATAGATTCCATCCGTCAAGAGGATGCCACAGAACGAGAGGTAAAACTCGGAGTTGGATGATGTATTAAAGTGACCTGCAACGGGAAATACGAGATTGTTCTTGTGGACAGAATGCAGGTACTCTGCACAGGAATCGCCAAAACTAGAGGTGACTATGTTCTGAACATCAAATGCAGTACCAGAAGGCATGCCATGAACCATGGTTTCACCTGAAAAGAGTGTTTGAATGGTGGAAGTGAAGAAGTGAAAGGTAGCAAAAGGTGAGGACCAGGAGAACACAGTCCTTGTTCTGTCCCAGAGGAGAGATGGTGGGAAGTAAATGAGATGTGGTCAAGGGGATTGTTAACTATGATAGAGGATAATACACATTTCAGAGAGAAAGAAGGGATTTCAGATGCACCTGAATACAATGTCTCATCATTGGAGCTAACAATACACATAGAGGGGAACTGAGAGAATAAAGATGAGAGAAAGAGTCCTTACAGGGGGCAAAAATCTGTCAAGAGAACTGTGGGAGTCAGCAGGATGATAAAAGTTCATCACTTTGAAACAATGAATCTCAATCCCAGATGCTGCCTATCTACAGAAAATTTAAAATAATTTCTGCAACCAAATATGTTATGTGTAGATTCATACAACTCAGTCCAACACAACCTAAGTTCAAGGAGCTGATTGTTGACTTTTGAACAGGAAAGATGATTATCCACAAACTTGTTTTCAATGACAGATTGGCAGTAGAGAGAGTCAACAAGTTCAAATTCCTGGGTATGCATTTCTTTGAAGATCTGTCCTGGGCCCAGCACACTGATGCAATCATAAAGAAAGCCCTCAACACCTCTACTTCCATAGAAGATTGAGGCAATTTGGTATGTCAGTGAAAACACTCTTGAGTTTCTGCAAGTATACGGTAGAGAGCATATAGACAGGTTGCACCACAGCCTGATTGGGAAGCCTGATTGATTCCCTCCTACCATTGGGAAGAAGCTCTTGTAGTCTGAAAATCGTGACCACCAGGTTCAAGAATAGGTTCTCCCCATCAACCATCAGGCTCTGTAATACGACACAACACTACCTCAACTATGGAACGATGGACTGTCTTAGGTTACACTAAGATCTTGGCTCTTTTTTGCACAGGTTTTGGAGCTATTAATATATTGCATTTTTGTTTATTATTTATCATATATGTGTATCATGTTTACAGGCCTGTTGCTCTGCTGCAAGTAAGAATTTCATTATTCCGTTGTCAATGTATATATAACTAAACACTCTTGACTCCAATGACTTAGGTCTAAGAGACAGTGGCTCAACCAACTGCGCAAGTAAGCTGCCCAAACTATCATAAATTGCTTTACTTTGATTAACTGTGTTCAGTTCAGATTAATAATGTCAAGAATGGTCTGTCTATCTATTACCATTCTAATCCATTAACAGACTAGGATAGAAAATATATGTATTCTTGCCGATGCCATTGAGATAGTTATTTTTGATTAAATAAATTTGCTCTTGTACAGTGTTTTCACAGCAGACTTATGTTTTGTCCAACAGTAAATACTAGCACAGGCAACCAAATAACTAATTGTAAAAATTGTTACTGTGATAAATGATAAACTAAATATAATTTTAGGACTACTATAAAAAAGAAAATAGGAGATCTTCACCACACAAAGTATTGGTGACTTGGAGACCAAATAAAGCCACTGTTGTAGAGGATTTAGTTCATCATTCCTCAGAAATGAAGTTTGTACCTTGAATTGTTAATTATAGAGCGTTTTAAATTTTATAGAGTGTTTTAAATTTACCCAGTAGGTTATTACTTCCAATGCCTTCGCTGGAGGTGCTCCCAGGACTCAGAGACGGTCGGGTGAGGATAGGGACATTGGTTGAGGGTGACAGAGGAGGCCCCGCGGCAATATGAGGCTTACCTGGATCGGAATCCTCGCCAGTACATTGAACGCTTGGACTGGACTATGGACCTTTTTGCAAATGGCGCCAAAATATGGCGACTCGTACATGTGCAATCTAAACAAAAATAATTTCACTGTGCAGTGCACACTTGACAGTAAAGTACCATTGAACATTAAATCATTATGCTGCCCGGGAGCCAAAAGTCTCTAATGCCAGCATTCATAAAGTAGTCTGAGGAAAAATCAGGAACGGGGTACTGATTGTGGATGATCAGCCATGATCACATTGACTGGCGGTGCTGGCTTGAAGGGCCGTCTTTGGAGTGTGGGAGGAAACCAGAGATCTCGGAGAAAATCTATTCTGTCTCGGGGAGAACGTACAAACTCCACACAGCACCAGTAGTCGGGATCGAACCCATGTCTCTGGCACTGTAAGCGATGTAAGGCAGCAACTCTACTACTGTGCCACCGTGCTGGATAGCTTAGGCTCAGAAACACAGATATAACATTTGTGGTCTCAAAAAGCAGGACAAGGAGCGTCACTGGATAGATAGATTCTCGATTAGTATGGGTGTCAGGGGTTATGGGAAGAAGGCAGGAGAATAGGGTTATGACAGAGTGATAGATCAGCCATGATTGGATTGTGGCGTAGCCTTGATGGGCTGAATGGCCTAATTCTGCTCCTATCACATGACATTTAAATGGAAGTTGAAAACTAAAACAATTAAATTCAGATATCTACACCATTTTTTACAAAGTCTGAAAATTCTCTCTTTCACGGTCTGTTCACTTCAATGATATGACTGGAGTGACTGAACATACACGGTCCAACAAGGCTCAGTAAGCATATTTTTTCTGTTGTTTCAACTGATGATGAATTATGAGACTTTGGTGTTTTTAGGCTGGATTCCAATGTTGAGGTGCTGTTGGGCAAATATTAGCAAGAACCTGTCGGTGGTTCCGATATTGTGTCCAATCAGTGATGAAGGGAAATGCTGTATTTTTCAAGAGCATCTAGGCTAATATGTTCTTGCTACGAAAATGTATTAATTAAATATCACGTGCTTCAGTGCCAAAACACCATCATGATGTAACATATATATATATAAATTATACTAAAATACTCTACATAAATCAATGAAGAAACTGAATATATTCCAATTTAGAGTCCAGCTGTGCCCTGGGAGCCTTTTGGAAACAATTCCATACTTTTGAAAGCCATGATTGATAATATTTCACTACCCTGTAAATGCTAAAATACTTTTGCAACACATTTTTAGCAGCCGCTGGAGATGTTTGACAAGTCGATCTGGATTCATGGGAAAATGTATTATAAATTACTCAAGTGTCTTATGAAATATGGCTGAATAAGCGAAAAAATATTTTGACGCTCTTAACCGTATAAGGCCAATAGTACTGTATTTTATTTATCCATGCACTTTGTACTTTTGTGCAGATTGCTTTTATCTTATTATTTTTGAATTTGGCTGGTTATAATAAAAGTCCTAAGATTTATTGTTAAAGAAGGAACTGCAGATGCTGGAGAATCGAGGGTACACAAAAGGCTGGAGAAACTCAGCGGGTGCAGCAGCATCTAAGGAGCGAAGGAGATAGGCGACGTTTTGGGTCGAGACCCCTCTTCAGACTAGTTAGGGATCAGGGAAACGAGCGATGTAGACGGTGATGTGGAGAGATAAAGAACAATGAATGAAAGATATGCAAAAAAGTATTGATGATAAAGGAAACAGGCCATTGTAAGCTGTTTGTAGTGTGAAAATGAGAAGCTAGTGTGACTTGGGTGGGGGAGAGATAGAGAGAGAGGGAATGCCAGGGCCCGAGGGCTGAGGGAGAGGTGGGAAGGGGAGGAGACAGCAAGGGTTAACAGAATTGAGAAAATTCAATGTTCAAGCCCAGAGGATACAGACTCCCCAAGCGGAATATGAGGTGCTGTTCCTCCAGCTTGCGGTGTTATTCACTCCGGCCGTGGAGGAGGCCCAGGACCGAGAGGTCAGATACAGAATGGGAAGGGGAGTTGAAGTGCTGAGCCACAGGGAGGTCGGCTTGGTTATTGCGGACCTAGCGGAGGTGTTCGGCAAAACGATCGCCAATCCTCCGCTTGGTCTCACCGATACAGATCAGCTGGCATCTGGAGCAGCGGATGCAGTAGATGAGGTTGGAGGAGGTGCAGGTGAACCTCTGTTGGACCTGGAAGGACTGCTTGGGTCCCTGAAAGTAGTGGAGGGGGGAGGTGAAGGGACAAGTGTAGCATCTCTTGCGGTTGCAAGGGAAAGTACCTGGGGAAGGGGTGGAGCGGGAGGGAAGGGAAGAATTGACAAGGGAGTTGCGGAGGGAGCGGTCTTTGCGGAAGGCAGTCGGGGGGGAGATGGGAAGATGTGGCGAGTGGAGGGGTCATGTTGGAGGTGGCGAAACTGGCGGAGGACTATGTGTTGTATGTGCCGGCTGGTGGGGTGAAAGGTGTGGACCAGGGGGACTCTGCCCTTGTTGCGAGTGGGGGAATGGGGAGAGAAGGCAGTCTTGCAGGGTATGGTGCGAGCCTCATCTATAGTGGGGGAGGGGAATCCCCGTTCTCTGAAGATCGAGAACATTTGTGATGACCTGGTGTGGAACACCTCATCCTGCGAGCAGATGCGGCGGAGGAATTGGGAATAGGGGATGGAGTCCTTACAGGAAGCAGGGTGAGAGGAAGAGTAGTCCAGGTAGCTGTGGGAGTCAGTTGGTTTGTAGCGGATGTCGGTCAGGAGTGTATCACCTGCAATAGAGATGGTGAGTTCAAGGAATGGTAGGGAAATGTCGGAAATGGTCCAAGTGTATTTGAGTGCCGGATGGAAGTTGGTGGTGAAATGGATGAAGTCCATTGATGAGTCAGTTGTGTGTGGGTGCAGGAGGTGACACCAAAGCAGTCGTCGATGTAACGGAGGTAGAGGTTGGGGATGGGGCCCTGGTACGCCGAGAACAAGGATTGTTCGACGTACCGGACAAAGAGGCAAGCGTAGCTGGGGCCCATGCATGTGCCCATAGCTACGCCTTGTGTTTGGAGGAAATGGGAGGAGTCAAAAGAGAAGTTATTGAGGGTAAGGACCAACTCCGCTAGGCAGAGGAGGGTGTCAGTGGACGGGTATGGGTTGCTCCTCTGGTCGAGGAAGAACCAGAGGGCTTTGAGACCATCCTGGTGGGGGATGGAGGTGTAGAGTGACTGGACGTCCATGGTGAAGATGAGAGGATGGGGGCCTGGAGAATGGAATGCGCGGAGCCGACGGAGAGCATCTGAGGTGTCTTGAACATAGATGGGGAGGGATTTAACAAAGGGGGATAGGATGGAGTCAAGGTATGTGGAAATGTGTTCGGTGGAGCACGAACAGGCAGAGACAATGGGTCTGCCGGGGCAGTCGGGTTTGTGGATTTTAGGGAGAAGGTAAAATCGGGCCGTGCGGGGCTGGGAAACGATGAGGTTGGAGGCTCGGGGGGGTAGGGAGCTGGAGTTGATGAAGTCGGTTATGGTGCTCGAGATGGTGGCCTGGTGCTCGTCCGTGGGGTCATCGTCCAGGGGTAAGTAGGAGGAGGTGTCCGAGAGTTGGCGCATGGCCTCCGCTTTGTAGAGATCGACGCGCCAGATTACCACGGCACATCCCTTGTCGGCGGGTTTGATAACCCAGTCTGGGTTGTGACGGAGTGAGTCGATGGCAGCACGTTCGGGGGGGGAGAGACTGGAGTGAGACAGGGGAGTGGAGAAGTTGAGGCGGTTGATGTCCCGACGGCAGTTCTGGATAAACAGTTCCAAAGCCGGAAGGCTACGAGGGGGGGGTCCAAGAGGAGGGGGTGCGTTGGAGACAGGAAAAGGGATCATCAGTGGGGGATGAGGACTTCTTCCCGTGGAAGAACGATGTGTGGCGGAGGTGAGAGTAGAAGAGCTCCAAGTCGTGGTGGGCACGGAACTCATTGAGGTGGGGATGGAGGGGGACAAAGGTAAGACCTCTGCTGAGGACCGACCTTTCGGTGTCGGAGAGGGGGAGGTCCGGGGGGATGGTGAACACCATATAACCATATAACCATGTAACAATTACAGCACGGAAACAGGCCCTCTCGGCCCTTCCAGTCCGTGCCGACCATTTGTTTTCCCCTAGTCCCATCTACCTGCACTCAGACCATACCCCTCCATTCCCTTCACGTCTATATACCTATCCACTTTACTTTTAAATGTTAAAATCGATCCTGCCTCCACCACTTCTGCTGGAAGCTCATTCCACACAGCCACCACCCTCTGAGTAAAGAAGTTCCCCCTCACGTTACCCCTAAACTTCTGTCCCTTAATTCTCATGTCATGCCCTCTTGTTTGAATCTTCCCTACCCTCAATGGGAAAAGCTTATCCACGTCAACTCTGTCTATCCCTTTCATCATTTTAAAGACCTCAATCAAGTCCCCCCTTAACCTTCTGCGCTCCAAAGAATAAAGACCTAAACACGCGGCAAGGATGGGGGTTGTGGCCGGAGGAAGGCAGGTGAGTGGACTGAGGATGAAGCGTTGTGTGGTGGGGGGGTGGAGGGTGGTCAGGGGGTGGGGGCATATGGGGGCTGTGGTATGGGTGGGGAAGAGCAGGGGTTACATGGTGGGGGGATGGGGAAGACCCAGTGGAATACCCACTGAGGTTACCGGGGCTGGGGAGACAGGCACTAGGACCCAGTGCCATTAAAAACAGAGTGGTGGGAGGAGTTAGCAACGTGGAGGCTTCAGGCCCATTGCAGAGTCTGGTCTGCAGGTGATGCGACGGCTGCGGGCTGCTGGAGGGTGGTGGAGTGTCGTGGGTCGGCGGACCCGAAGGTAGGAGTCCGCAGGCAGTGGCAGTCCTAAGATTAATGTTATATTTGAGAATATTAATAGTAACTTCCTTTACCACCAACCAAATTTGTTGTTACAACATGGAAATAAACTAAGATGACGAAACTTAAAAATAAATTACCACCACATTAACAGTCTTAAATAGAACATACCAAACTTAAGAGCCTCTTGCTTGGTTGGAGACACTTCATGTTGTCCCATACAGGAATATCCATTGACAAACTGAGAACAAATATATGAGCAGGAAGGAACTGCAGATGTTGGTTTAAATCGAAGATTGACAAAAAAAAGCTGGAGTAACTCAGTGGGACGGGCAACATCTCTGGAGAGAAGGAATCGGTGAGGTTTTGGGTCGAGACCCTTCTTCAGACTGAAAATAGTCTGAAGTCTGAAGAAGGGTCTCAACCTGAAACATCACCCATTCCTTCTCTCCAGAGATGTTGCCTGTCCCGTTGAGTTACTCCAGCTTTTTGTATCTATATTCTTGATTGATGTTGACCTGATCATCCAAAGTAAATACCATTACAAATATTGGAAAATTAGTTGATCTATTTCCACCAAGCAACACAACTGTGAGGCACTTTGGTAGCACATGAATGATTTTACTTCGGAGTCACGTGAGTGACTACGTGAAGAAGGCTGTCAGTCCGCATGGGCGTCATTATATCTGAAGCATGCGCCAACAACTGACTGAAAGGTGCGTCACGTCCTTCCAGCGGTAAGTTTAAAAACTTCAGGTAAGTGTCTTAAAACTACTCTAAGGTCGTATTGGCGGGTTCTTTGATTCTTGTGTTCCAACGAGTTAGAACCACAACCATGTCGAAGGTGAAGAGATGGTCTGCAGTGAAGCCGGCTACCGAAGACCGCGGAGGTGTGGGTAGCGGGCGACTGACTGAATCGCCTTCCATGTTGCTGGCAGTTGAACCAGCAACAGCAGATTTGGTGCCTGAGGAAAGCACCGTGGCAGTCCCGCCGGGGCACAAGGCCAATCACAAGTCTGCGAGGCCCGTAGACTCAGATGAGTCAGGCCCAGAGGGATCCCCTCCTTCACTGGGAAGTGCCTACGGACGACTTTCCCAGATGGAGCACCTTATGGAGAGGTGGCTCCAGAACGATATGGTCCAGAGGAGGGAGCAATATCAGCATGGGTCTCCACAGAAGCCTGCGCCAGCAGCACCCTTCACAGGGCTGCGAAGTGTCTTCCTCCCTGGAGAGAGGAGTACACGGAGTCAGTATATCCCTGACTCAGAGTATGGAGGCACAGCAGGTGAGCACTCCCGGGGGCATGTGGCCGACGTGCCACTTTTGGCATCCAAATTTACCATACCTTCACCATCAGGAGCACCCCTGGATGAAGACCTGGCCACCACAATTAACTGTTTGGTATCACACCAGCTCAAAGACCTGGCAATGGAGGAGGCCACAAACAGGTACCATACTCCTGCCAACTGTGCCTCCCTTAATGTCAACAACTCCATCTAGGAAATTAAGCTGCATAAAATTTTAAAATTACTGGCCTTTGGTATAACGGCCTTTGCAAGATCTGTAGATGGGGAGCTGCTGACGAAAACACAGCAGGACGCAGTGGTGCTTATGTTTAATGCCCACTTTGAGATAAATTGCCTGCGTAAAAACGCAATACGGCCGGCACTAAACCCCAAATTTGCTGTGCTGTGCAAGGCCAGCAACGTCCAGCCGGCCAATTATCTATTTGGGGCAGATCAGCCGAAGCAGGTCCGGGAGCTAGCTGGATGATGAGGCCAAGACCATCCGCCTCATGAGCAGAGCCCAAACTACACCCAGGGGCTCAGCATACCAGGCACACCCCTATGCCCCCTTCAGCTCCAGGCGAAATCTGCCTAGGGACTCCAGAACTGGTGGAAGACTCGAGCTAGAGACACCAAGGTCTTTTTTAGGGGTAGGCCTCAGCTGGGCCACAGCACGGATGCGTGGAGGGAATCTGCCATCAGCTCCTCTTCCCAGGCCTCGAGGATGGAAACCAGCACCGTATCACCAGTAACATCCAAGGCCGGAGAATCTAGTTCCCTGGGGAACACCTTACACATCACTCACTCACAAGTTGGGGGGAGATTGCGACATTTCTTGAATGAATGGAGTTGGATCACAGCAGATCCGTTTATACTACACAGGGTTTCAAAAATGAGTTCCTTCTTGATTCATTTCTACCCACACAACATTTATCAAACCGCACTTATGTGTTTTCACAACAGGAAAGCTTTGAACAAGCTGAAATCAAGGCATTATATAAAAAAGAGGCGATTCAGAGGTCTATCAGGAACCTCACCAATTTGTATCCAACATATTCACCAAGCAGAAAAGGGATGGAGAATGTCGTATCATCCTAGACTTGACAGAACTCAATACCTTTGTGCAGTATAAACATTTCAAAATGGATAACTTTGGCACTGCCATCCAACTGGTTTCTAAAGGGTGTTATATGGCATGCATTGATCTTAAAGATGCATACTACTTAGTATCTATTCACAGGGAGCACAGGAGATATTTTAAATTTAACTGGATGGGACAATTGTGGCAGTTCAAAGCATTGCCTAATAGGCTGACCAGCTCCCAGACTATTTACAAAATTACTAAAACCAGTTCTGGGGCTACTACGAGCTCAGAATTACATATTCATGGCATATTTGGATGACATTTTAATCGTTGGGGACACCAAGGAATCAGCTGAATCATCAGTTTCAGCCACCAAACTCATGTTTGAGAGATTGGGGTTTCTAATCCATCCAGTTAAGTCAAAATCGACTCCTACCAGGGTAATTGATTACCTGGGGTTCACAATTAACTCAATTCACATGTCAGTGACACTGCCAAGGGGCAAGCAATTAGAGTTAATAGAAGCCTGCAACAATCTAATTGTTAAACAGCAGCCAACAATCAGACTAGCAGCAAGTGTAATTGGCAATCAAAATTTACAACGTGCAAAGGAACAGGCACTCAAATCCCACACAGGCCAATTTGGTAGACCCATGCAATTGCCAGCAGAGGCCATTGCTGAATTACAATAGTGGGTAACAAATATACATCATAGCTCTAAGAAAATTTTAATTGATACACCATTACAAACTGATGCAAGCGCCCTAGGCTGGGGAGCAACAGAGACCATCTCTAGCTGTGGTGGTAGATGGAATGTGTAGGAGTCCTTAATTCTTCAGCAACATGGTATTAACTACTTAGAGTTGTTGGGAGCACTCTATGGGCTAAAGGCTTATTGCAGCAATATGCATCATGTGCATGTTCAACTTCAGATTGACAACACCACGGCTGTGGAGTATGTCAATCACATGGGTGGAATTACCCAAATATGTGTCCTGGGAACCAGACCCAGGGGTAGTGGCAGTAGATGCATTTTCACTGCATTGGGGAGGAATGTTCTTGTATGCTTTTCCTCCATTTTGCCTCATCAGCCGATGTCTGGCAAAAATAAAGCAAGACATTGCCACAGGCATTTTGGTAGTGCCTGACTGGCCTACACAGTCTTGGTTCCCATAAGTCCTGGGAATGGCAACACAGCCTTTCATGGCTATCCCCAAAAGCAGGGACCTGCTGGTACACCCAGTAACAGGGGGTAACCACCCACTACATGACTGAATCAATTTATTGATTTGCAGATTCTGAGGAGACCATACCTGGGACTCGGACTGACTGAACAAACAGTGGATGTCATAACAGGGGCCTGGAGGGACAGTACACAAAAACAGTACGTCTCTCACATCAAAAAGTGGGAGATGTACTGTCATGTCTCCCACATATCATATGATACAGCACGCATCACGGATGTCCTGGAGTTCCTATCAACATTATACTATGACCATAAATTAGGCTAGTGCCATCAATAGTGCCAGAAGTGCACTATCTTCTTCTTTAGTGCTGGAAACGGGGCATTATTCGGTAGGGACACACCCCTTAATAACGAAGTTCATGAAGGGCATTTTCAACTCCATACCACCCAAGCCGCATTACACAGACATTTGGGATGTGAGCATGGTGCTTACACTGCTTTGCTTTCCTTATCCTTATCTAAACTCACCCTCAAGGTGGTCATGCTGATGGAGCTGGTAACAGCGCAACGAGTCCAGACGTTGCACAAGCTACAACTGGACAACATGACCACCAATGTAAATATCATTACCTTCATCATATATGGTTTAATCAAATATAGCAGGCCGGGGGTGCCAGGGCTCAAGCTTGAGTTCCTGGCATACTCCGAGGATCCATGATTGTGTGTAGTGTCACATATACACCAATACATAAAAGTCACTAGGAGCCTCAGAGGCTCTGAGTTAGCTGTCCTGATCAGTAATAAGAAACCTTACCACAAGGTATCAGCACAAACCATTTCCAGATGGTTAAAGGGGGTACTGGCGAGTGCAGGAGTGAATACTGACACTTTTAAATCTCACTCCACCCGGGCTGCATCTACGTCGGCAGCGAGGGCAATGGACGTTCCCCTCGACAACATCCTAGCGGCTGCAGGATGGGCCAATGAACGGATGGTCAGTGGCGAGGCCAGCATTTCTTGACAATACCAAATTAAGAGATTAATGCATTCAGACATAACATAGTTAGGTAACAAAACTGATGCTTTAATATGAAAACAAAATAATAGTTACCCCACCCAACCTGGGGGGAAACTATAACACAGAATCTAAAATGGACAGTGCATTCAGAAAGTATTCAGACCCCTTCACTGTTCCCACATTTTGTTACGTTACAGCCTTATTCTATTTTTATCATCAATCTACACATAATACCCCATAATAAAAAAAAACAAAAAGAGTCTCTCAGTTCCTGCCGCTGAAAAACATCCCACAGCATGATGCTGCCACCACCATGCTTCTCCGTACGTATGGTATTGGCCAGGTGATGAGCCTTGGTTTCCTCCAGACGTGGCGCTTGGTGTTCAGGCCAAAGAGTTCAATCTTGGTTTCATCAGACCAGAGAATCTTCTCATGCGTTTTGGCAAACTCCAAGTGGGCTGTTATGTGCCTTTTACTGAGGAGTGGCTTCCGTCTGGCCACTCTACCATAAAGGCCTGATTGGTTCTCCTATCTCCACAAAGAACCTCTGGAGCTCTGTTAGAGTGACCATCAGGTTCTTGGTCACCTCCCTGACCAAGGTCCTTCTCCCCGATTGTTCAGTTTGGCCGGGCGGCCAGCTCTATGAAGAGTCCTGATGGTTCCAAATTTCTTTCATTTAATAATGATGGAGGCCACTGTGCTCTTCGGGACGTGCAAAGCTGCAGACATTTTTTTAAACCCTTCCCCAGATCTGTATCTCGACACAATCCTGTCTTGGAGGTCTACAGACAATTCCTTCATCTTCGTGGCTTATTTTTTGCTCTGACATGCACTGTCAACTGTGGGACCTTATATAGACAGGTGTGTGCCTTTCCAAATCATGCCCAATCAATTTAATTTACCACTGGTGGACTCCAGTCAAGTTGTAGAAACATCTCAAGGATAATCAATGGAAACAGGATGAACTTAAGCTCAGTTTTGAATGTCATTGCAAAAGGTCTGAATACTTATGTAAATGTGATATTTCAGTTATTTCTTTTTAATTACTTTGCAAAAATTTCTAAACACCTGTTTTCGCTTTTTAATTCTAGGGTATTGTGTGTAGATTGATGATAAAAAATAATAATATTTTAATCCATTTTAAAATAAGGCTGTAACGTAACAAAATGTGGAAAAGTGAAGGGGTCTGAATACTTTCTGAATGCAATGGAGAGCGAAAAGCTTGAGAACTACAGACTGGTAAGTCTAACACCAGTGGTGGGTAAATTATTAGAGGAGGTGCTGAGAGACAGGAACTGCATGCATTTTGAAATACAAGGACTGATTAGAGATTGTCAGCATGGCTTGAAGGGTTACCAAATACAATAATGTGGACAGAAGAAAAATAAGTCAATATGAGTGACTATTCAAATGTCAATGAAAATTAAATTTAATTTATACATTGTTTGTTCTATTTTTCTCCCCATGGATGCTACCAATCCTGCTGAGTATTTCCAGCACTGTTTTTACTTTCAATATCAAGCAGAAAAAAATGTAATTTGTGCTTTGCTGGGCAAGGAAATAAGATTCATTTCCACGTATCATACAGAAAAGTATTCTCCAAACATGTACATGCTAGGAAATGTATCTAAGTGCAGCAAAACAACCGAAAAGTGAATATTTTGCAATTGCGCACATTTTCAGAAGGCCTTTGATAAGGTGCCACATGCAAAGTTGCTAAACAAGAAGGAAACCAATAGTATTAGAGGGAAGATACGAGCATGGATAAAAGATTGGCTGACAAGAAGTTCAGAGATACATTTTCCATGCCCAGTATTAAACATTTCACTGGGTTGATATCCTAAGAACTTCTACATTTTTTAAATTGGGTCCATTGCAAGCACACCAAAATAGTAAGATTAAACGAGAACTTACCAGTTCGAAGTTTGATTGTTATTTTATGAGGAGTCTAATTGTATCAGTACATGCAGATTCTTTTTTGTAGAACAATAGGCTTTTAATCCATAAAACGCCCCCAATAACTCTAAATAGTTAATACCATATGTTTGGAGAAACATTTCCTCTTGGACAGTCCATCTGCCCCCACAACTGGTGAATGAATTTGTCGCCCCCCATCCGAGAGCAGTAGCATCTGTTTGTAAAAATACTTCAGGCTGTTGTATTAAAATGTTTTTAGCAGCTTGTGGGACATTTTCAATCCACCATTGCAATTTCAATAAAGCTTCTTTTGTTAATTGCATAGGCCTATCAAAATGGCCTGCTCTCTTTTAGAACTCTTATTTTGTCCCTTTGAAGGTTTTGGTAATGTAATGGACCAAATTCTACTGCAGGAAATGCTGCTACTAATTTACCAATAACCTTTGCTACTTCCCGGATGGAGGGATAAGATTTGTGAATGAGACCCCTACAGGTCATTAAAATATCATAAATCTTATCTGTTGGCAAAGTTACTAACATAGTAGCTGAATTAATCACAAACCCCAAATAGTTAATTGACTGTGCTGGCTGCAGCTGGGACTTAATTGGATGAATCAAGAACCCTAACTTCTCAAATAAAGTTTTGGTTGCTGAAACTGATTTTCCAGCTGATTCCTGATTACTACTGATAATTAAAATGTCATCCAGATAAGCCATAATGATGTGCTTTTGTGCTCTTAATTGTGCTAAAGCTGGTTTCAACAGCTTTGTGAAGAGCCTGGGAGCTGAACTTAACCCATTTGGTAAAGCTTTGAATTGCCACAGCTGTCCCAGCCAATTAAATTTTAAATACCTTCGAAAAAATTGATGTATTGGTACTGAATAGTACGCATCCTTTAAATCAATTGAAGCCATATAACAACCTGCTGATATCAAATGTCTTGTAGTGTTGAACGTTTCCATCTTAAAATGTTTATACTCGACAAATGTATTAAAGTTTGTAAGGTCCAGAATAATTCTGCAACCACCATCTTTTTAACTTCTTGGAAAGATATTTGACACAAATTGATGTTTATGTTCAACAGTTTTTTCAATAACACCTTTTTTGAACAATTTGTCAATTTCCACATTAATTTCTGCCTCTTCAATAGCAGAAAACATGAAACCATAAGCAGGTTTATTTTGTACCGGAGAGTTAACACCTTCTTTAAATGTTATAGTAGCTCCTGAAACTGTTTGTAAAATAAACTGATCAGATGTGATGGCAAGCCATTCATCATAAAACATTTGTAATCTCCCTCCAACTGGAGATTTGTCCACAGTTTCTTTAAGAATAGAATAAATTTTTTGTACCTCTCCATATGAACGTGGTGGTCTCCTTCTCCCCGTATACGGATGAACATTAGGCTGTGTCGGATGGTAATATTTTCTTATCATATTCCTGCCTCTGTTTCCAAAATCAAATCCCCTCCTTGACGAAAAATACCTTTTTTGTCCAAAAACGAAAGGTCTCATGAGGCTAATAGATTTAGCCTCTTCATCCATTTCTCTTATTTGTTTAGGCAGGTTCTCTCCAAATAGATAACCAGGAGCTTGAACACCACTTGAACGACACAGACCTGCAAACCTTGGATGAAATATGGGCCGAATCGCAATTTTTCTCATACAATTAATTTCATAGAAGGAATTGCACAATAAGCCCAAAGTATCTTTTTGGATTTTAACCATTTCCGACCCTTCCATTTGCCTTCCAAAAGCAGTAATGGCAGCTGAAATCAGTTTGAGGATTCTTTGAAATCTTATTTTTTGTCCTCTCATGCCTGGAGTCATAGGCGTCCATATAGACGGATTAACCGTAGGTACCTTCAATGAGCTGCAATTTTCCGGTGTTTTATATAATTCTGCTGTTTCAATCATCACAGAATCTTGAAGTTGGTGAGATACCATATAATTAATACTGGCAGCTAGGTTTTCTTCCATAGCCTCACCACTTCTTTCAGGTATAGCAAAATCTTTTGCCATATCAGGCACATCTGGCCTCTTCTTTTTTATTTGTGGTGTGCACTCATAATCCACATCACCACTTGCAGGGTCTGACTTTTGCAGCCCTGATACAACTGGAATTATATCCAATGAGACTTCCTCCACCCTTAATCCTGGGTCTGGAGTTTCAAATTCCCAATTTGGCACATAGCCATATTCCGGATATTCAAACCCCTCAGGGTCATTTTGGGAAACTTCTGGGTACTGTGACCCTTGTCTCATAATATTTTCGAGCACTTTCTCCATATGTTCCATTTTAAGCCATATAGCTTTATTATCTGGAGGACTATCATTATCAGAGTCATTATCAGAAACCACGGGCCTCACAGATTTCTTTTTACTTTTTCTAGGAACATTTTCCTCCGTGGTTTGCATTTCTGGAGAAATTATAGTCTCACTAAGGGGTGAATCACCGGCCACCGGTATCGGAACCGGATCCGCACTAATCTCTTGTCCCGACTCTTTAGCTTCTCCCCGGGACGATCTTTTTACCCGCGAAATTTTCCTTTGAGACTTCTCCATTTTCTTTTTTATTATCTGGCTAAATCAGTACGCCAGCGTGACTCTGATTTTAAATTTTACTTTCACTTTTGCTGGTTCTACCAGCGTAACGTCTTTTTTAGAACGTCCCCTATTTTCCTTGCACTTACCTGCGGGTCCGTTCCGGCCACTGCGAGGAGCTGCGCTCTGCAGCTCTTCCTTCTGCCGTCAGCGTCGACGTAATGCCGTTCTAGCGCCAGGCGGGGCTTCTTCACGTAGTCACTCACGTGACTCCGAAGTAAAATTACTGACAAATATGCACATTATATAAAATTATTATTAATAATAATAATAATAATATCTTTTATTGTCATTGCACATAAGTGCAACGAGATTTGGGTATGCAGCTTCCATCCGAGTCATAACTTAAATAACTAATAACATTTAGATTTAGATACCCCGAGAACATAGTTTGTAAAAAGAACATTAAAACAGTAAAACAGACTAAAGTGCAGATGTGTCTGTGCGACGTGTCCATCCGAGGGAGACAGTCCATGGGGGCGGGGGCACTCAGCAGGGCTGGTTCAGGGCCGCCATAGCTCTGGGAATGAAGCTGTTCCCGAGTCTGAAGGTGTGGGCGTAGAAAGCCTTGTAATGTCTGCCGGAAGGAAGTAGTTGGAACAGTCCATTACAAGGGTGTGAGGAGTCTTTACGGATGCTGACAGCCTTCCCGAGGCACCGTGTGTGGTAGATGCCCTCCAAGGCTGGTAGCGGTGTTCCAATAATCTTTTGCGTTCTGTGGACGACGTGCTGAAGAGCTCTCCTCTCCGGCTCAGTGCAGCTGAGATACCACACAGAGATGCCATACGTTAGTATGCTCTCTGTCGTGCAGTGGTAGAAGGTTGTCATCAGCTGTTGGGGCAGACCCGTCCTTTTCAATGTTCTCAGGAAGAACAGTCGTTGCTGTGCCTTTTTGACCAGCGCAGTGGTGTTGGTGGAGCATGTGAGGTCCTCTGAGATGTGTGCCCAGAAACTTAAAGCTGGACACTCTTTCCACACTGTCTCCGTAGATGGAGATTGGGGCGTATTCCCCATTCTGTGACCTCCTGAAGTCGATAATCAGCTCCTTGGTCTTTTAGTGACAAGTTGTTACGTGAGCAGCAGTCTGCCAGGTTCTGCACCTCCGTAGTTTGTTTCATCACCGTTGCTGATCAGCCCGAACACCGTTGTGTCGTCTGCAAACTTGACGATGGTGTTGGTGTCGAATGCAGGAACAGTCATGTGTGAAGAGGGAGTAGTTACACAAAATTTAAAGAGATGTAAATGTTTTAAGTATTGCATGGGACATAAAATTTCAAAGGTAATATAGTTAAAAGATAATTCCATTTGTTTCAAATATGATATGCAACAGAAAATGGCAAATAACCAACAACAGTTGGAAAATTGCACCGGGTGGGTGATGGAGCACAGTAACCCAGCTATTTAACTGGGAAAGTGATTGCTGCACATTGGGTGAGATGAGGGATGACCATTTTGCCTGAGCAAGACACCAAATGGCAACCGGAACTAAGGCTGTGTAATAATTGTCAAAGGATATGGAAAAAAGTGGTACAATATGAGAACGCTGCCAATCAATAACATGAGACACTCAATGTTTAACCCAAATATGCACACCACAAAGGGTTCCCTCTCAAGCTATCCTACTTTCACAATTCATTCATTTCTATATACATGCAACATTACAGTTGTATTTTTGTCTCATCCCAAACTTCAGAAGGACACACACTAGTTTTTCTGGCATTATCACAGCTTTAATGATATACACTTATAAATCTAATCTAAATGAAACAGTCACTTACTGTTACACAGAATTGACAGAATTGCTGTCACCCACTACCTTGCCAAATATATTAATGTAATGACACTGAACATTCACGTCAATAGTTGTTATTATTTAAAGCTTATGGAAATGAAAATATCCATCATGTTTAGCTACACATCAGTCAAATATTTAATCTATTTGTGATGAACAATTGATTGATATTGCAGATTATCCCATTGCTAGACTAAAGAGGTGGAAGCAAAACGGATTGAAGGAAATGTAAGAAAGAACTGCAAATGCTGGTTTAAATCAAAGATAGATGCAAAATGCTGGAGTAACTCAGCGGGTGAGGCAGCATCTCTGGAAAGATGGAATGGGTGATGCTTCGGATCGAGACCCTTCTTCAGACTGATTGAAGGAGTTGTTTTTGACATACAATAATAGTCCTGTGCCATTGCTATGGGTTAGAACTCTATGTCCTTAGCTCTTATGAAACAAATCTGATTGACATCATACTGATCTAAAACTTGCAAAACTAACTTAACATGATCATTAATTCCCAGGCTTGCCAAGACCTACAAAAATGGTCAGTAGCATATTGGCACATGCTCTGTTAAGTGGCGAATTCACTCATGTTTTTTTTAGCTCGTATAATTCCAACAGTGCTGTTATAAAGCCACTGTTAACTTTAACTTCACTTCTCAATTAAAGTGTGAATTAAATTGACTCTTTGCTATTTCCCATCCATTTGTATGCTTTGTCTTACTTCCTTTTGTTGTTCAACTCTTCCTATTCCGAAGGATTTCCAAATTTTAAGCAATTGCAAGTGTTCTTTGATGGTTTAATATTTGGCAAACAGGCGTTAGGTTGGAAGAACAGAACACTCCAAAACCAAAATCTAATAATACATCAAAATTGCCAAGAAAAATTAATAACAGAAGTCAGAACAAAAGCAGTTGGAAAAATCATGCTTGGTGCATATCTAACTTTCCGGAGCAGTATCAGATTTTCCAGGCCCACGGGACATGTTCCACTTCAATATCACCAGTCTCAATGATTGGAAAAGTTTCCTGCATTTCATAAAGATGGAAGGATTTTTATAAAAATATACAATGGAGAATATATTAGCACAGTTAAACTCCCTCAGTTTTAAGTGGCATGAATATACAATTTAAATTATTTTTATGTAGGAATTGCAAATGCAGAAAAATCATTTTTAATTTGAATATGAACTAAAGCTGGAATATGCTGCATGACAATATAAATATAGGGGGAAATGAATCCGAATCAGGGGATGCATGAGAGACGTCTGACCAGTCGTCGGTGCCCTGCGCTGCTCCTACACAACATAAGCTTGAGGAGCAACATCACATTTTCTGACTGTGCATGTTACAGTCATCCAGGATCAAACACAAACTCAACAATTTCAGCAGATCAATGGTTCCAGCATTTTTACTTCACATTTCAGCATTAGCTCTACCTACGTGTGGTAATTTAATATAATTATTCTGTATTTCTATTTGCTCCTGATTGAAATGTATTACCTTCTTCTGCTATTACAACTTTCATCTATTTTGTCATTTAACCTGTACTGTACCCTACCACAGTTCAGTTCAGTTCAGTTTATTGTCACGTGTACAGTGAAAAGTTTTTGACGCGCGCTAACCAGTCAGATGAAAGACAATACATGATTACAATTGAGCCATTCACAGTGTACAGATACATGATAAGGGAATAACGTTCAGTGTAAGATAAAGCCAGAAAGTCCGATCATAGATAGACTGAGGGTCACCAATGAAATAGATAGTAGTTCAGGGTTGCTCTCTAGTTGTGGTAGTATGGTTCAGTTACTTGACAACAGCTGGGGAAAAAACTGTCCCTCTCAGGCCTCCCTTTTGTTCTCTAGTCCAGCTCCAGTTTTCTTTGCATCTTAAAATTTGTTTCAGCTCTAACTTTTCCCAGTTCTCATGGAAGATCACCAACCTCAAACATTCATTGTTTCTCTCTCCACAAACATTATCTAACCACCTGAGTGCTTCAAGCATTTTTGTTTTTATTTTGATTATCACTCAACTTGTGGAGGTATAGCCATAACCTTTCTAGCTAACATAGATACTGCGGTATTGCTGGGGGACTGAAGGCTGACAAATGTTGTATCCTGTTTAAAAAAGTGATGTAACAATAAATCCAGCAACTACAGGTAAGCCAATTTAACCTAGGTAGTGGAAAACTGCTAGAAAAAATAATCAGAACAACAGTAACTGTCATTTGGACAAGTATGAATTTGTAAAGGAAAGTTAGACACGTTTACTAAAAGACAAATTATGCTTAACCAGCTTGACTAAAATTTTTAATGAGGCAACAGCTGATATCTTGCACATGAACTTTCAAAACATGTTTGATAAAATAGGTTATAATGGCTTTGTCAGCAATACTGAACCCAATGGAATACAATAAAAGCTTTAAATATGAGAGTGACAAAGGAACTGAAAACATGTGAAATGTTGCATTTTGTACTACAGGAAGATATACAGTGGTGTTCCCAAAGGAATTGTATAAGATCATTGTATTTTGTAAGATAGTAATTGGATTGGATTTCAATGCAAAATTACCATTTTGAAATTTGCCAGTGGCACAAAACTCAGAACTGTGATAAACAGCAAGGTAGATATTGATAATTTTATTAAAATGTAGATAGGCTGCAGGAATAGACAGACCATGGCTGATGAAAATTAAAGCAGTCAAAGACTGATACATAGGCAGGAAGGATTTAGACCGTTTTGTGCCAAATTGAGGAAAATGGGATGAGTCCAGAATGCCAACTTGTTCAGCATGGATATGGTGAACCAAAGGGCCTGTTTCCACACTTTATATGAAACATAGTCATAAAGTCATACAGTGATACAGTGTGGAAACAGACCCTTCGGCCCAACTCTCCCACACCTAACAATGTCCCAGCTACACCAGTCCCACTTGCCTGCGCTTGGTCCATATCCCACCAAACCTGTCCTATCCATGTATCTGTCTAACTGTTTCTTACACAATGGGATAGTCCTAGCCTCAACTACGTCCTCTGGCAGCTTGTTCCATACACCCACCACCCTATGTGAGAAAAGGTTACCCCTCGGATTCCTATTAAATCTTTTCCCCTTCACAAACCTATGTCCTCTGGTCCTCGATTCCCATACTCTGGGCAAAAGACTCTGTGCATCTACCTGATCTATTCCTCTTAAGATTCTGTATACCAAGGGTGATGCAAAACTTTGGAATAAAGAATAAAGGAAGGTCAAGAAATCAGTTTTAAAAAGGTGCGGGATCATGAACTTTATTATTGAGGTATAGAGTTCATTGAACCAGGCAGGTTATGTTGAACTCCTGTATGACACTGTAAATGTCATACACGATTATGGGTGCTGTCTGTACGGAGTTTGTATGTTCTCCCCGTGACCTACGTGGGGTTTATTACAAGATCTTCAATTTCCTCTCACACTCCAAAGACGAACAGGTTTGTAGGTTAATTGGCTTGGTAAATATAAAATTGTCCCTAGTGTGTGTAGGATAGTGTTAATGTGCGGAGATCGCTGGTCAGTGCGGACCCGGTGGGCCGGTGGGCCTTTATCTCTAAACTAAACTAGGCAGGTTATGTTGACCTTCTGTATGACACTTATTTGGTGACAGGTGTATTAAATCCAAGTCTTATCATAAACAGTCGTAAAATATGTTATAGCCTGAGAGAGGGTGAAGCAAGGATTTAGTAGAATGATCCTTAGTTAAGAGATGCTTATGTTAAAGTTAGATATTAAGTTAGATTTTAAACATTTAACTAACTCTTTGCTAGACAATAAAGCTGCTTCAAGCAGAGATGATTGAGAGGACATTTGACAGATGTCTCCGTTATCATGATGAGCCTAGAAAAAAATGAACTGGCAGAAAGATCAGGAACCAAAAGACGCAGATATCTAGTGACCACTGGAAGAACAGAGGCAACAGAAGAAAAACCTGCACTAGGTATTTGTGCAAGAATTTGCTGCCCAGTAGGGAAATTAATAGAGACTTGAGGGAAAACATTGCAGAACTTTGGAGTATGTAATGATAAATAGGACTGACTAGATTGTTCTTGCGGAGAATCGACACTTATATGGGGTTAAAATATGGGGTTGCCCATTCAGGAATGAGTTGATAGAAACGGATTGAATGCAGAGGGTAATCAACATTTGGAATTCTCTACCAAAGGAAGTGTGGTTCTGTTAAGGCAGAGACTGACAAACATTTGGATATTGAGAGATTCAAGGACTTTGGTTGAGTGCAGAACAATACCACTGAAGTAAAATATCAGAAATGATCTTATGAAATGACAGAATATCCTTCACACTACCATCTTCAAAAAGGATGATCAACCTTGGATCAATCAAATAGGAAATTGAATTCAAGTAGGAGCATGTTGAATTTTAAAATGAATCTTGAAGAGAGAGCGCAGAGCAGATTCACAGGAATTGTTCAAGGTGTGATTGTTTTCAAATGCAAGGTTAGACCATAGAAGCTGGGGTTGTTCTACAGTTGAGAGATTTGAATAAGTGTTAAGGACACGGCTTGGAGAGGGTAGATGGAGCTTGTTCCCATTTATGGATGGTTTAATGATCAACTACACATGTAAACTGGACAGGTTATGCAAGGGGAGTGTGAGAGTCATGCTTCCTGTCTCACCAGAGGCCCAAACACCTCAAGCAATGGTACACAACTATTAAAGATGCCTATGGCTGCATCCCCTGACTGTAATTTGGAAAACCTGAACACCTGGATGTAATCTACCTTCTGCATACAAGGAGAAAATGAAATGGGAGGATATGGTACAAAAGCCACATAGTGCTAGTCTGAGAAAACAGATGAGATATTTTGCGACAGCTTTGAGTTGGATAACTGCTCCATACTCAAGGACTCTCAGCCAACCTAAATGAGTGTGCCACTGTTGTCACAGACTTAATCAGAAAGTGTGACGACGAATGGGTGCCAAAGAGGAGAATACCTCAACCGGAAACCATGGATGAACTGTGAGGTACAAGCTTTAGCGTTCAAGTGATGTAATGGCGAGTGGTGCAAGAAATATATTTATGACCTTCGCTAATTAAAATATGTAATTCTGGACTAAGCCAGAGTTCCACATGAACATCTGTCAATTGTAACAAGGTTTGCGTGCTATAATGGGCAACAAAGTAAAGCCAGGTAGTTTTACTGTCTACAATGTGCGCCTTCCTGATGAGCCCAATACATTCTACGGCTGCTTTGAACCGATGATCAATGGAACAATATCATTCATATCATTCATCCCGACTGCCTTGGATGTGCCTGTCCCCGCAGTCATTGTTGCAGAGGCCCGATCAGCCTTCCTGAGAGTAACCCACAGAAACCAGCTGGCTTGGATGAACTGGACCAACTGGCAGGAGTAGTCGTGGACTCTGGTGCCAAAGAAAAGTAAGGTGGGATACGTTATTGACCACCATCCAATGGCTCTGACATCCACCATCAAGAAGTGCTTCGGGGGCTGGCCACAGTGCACGTTAGCTCCAGCCTCTCAGACAAATGTGATCCACAGCGGTTCGCCTGCTGTCACAACAGGTCTACCGTAAGCACCATCTCCCTGCCCCTACACTCATCGCTAGAACATCTGACCACAAGGTTTCCCACATCAGACTCCTATTTATTGACTGTAGCTGCACATTCAACACCATAATTCCAACAAAACTCCTGGACCTAGATATCAGCCCCCCTTCTGCCACTGAATTCCTGATTTTCTGACCCCTAGATCACAATCGGGAAGAAGAGGTGACAAATATCATCCATGATCAATTCTCAAAACAGATGCACCACAAGGATGCCTTCTCAACCCCTCACTATACTTACAACTCTGTTACAAGGCCAAATTCTGCTCTAACCTAACCCACAAATTTGCAAATGACACCTCCGTAATGGGCAGATCTTGAACACTGATGAGGTGGAGTTCAGGAATGAGATAGAGACCTTAGTAACATGGTTTCAGGAGAACCACCTCTCTCTCAATGTCAGTGCTTCAAATTCCTCGGTGTAAATATCAGCAACAATCTGTCCAGGATCATCATACTGAAGCTACTGCCAAGAAATTATGCCAATACTTCTACTTCTTCTGGAGTCTAAGGAAGTTTGCCATGTCTCTAACAACACTTATGAACTATGGGCACAAAGTGCTGGAGTAACTCAGCGGGACAGGCAGCATCTCTGGCAAGAAGGAATGGGCAATGTTTCAGATAGAGACCCTTTTTCAGACCTTCCTAAACACTTATCAACTTCTACAAATGCACTGTAGATGCATTCTATTAGGATGCATCACAATTTGGTTTTAGCAACAGCTCTGTCTAATTTCAGAGATTTGTAGATGTAGACCATTCCATCACACAAACCAGCATCCTTCCATCTACATCAACTACACTTCACGCTCCCATGGGAAAGCAGACAACATAATAAGGGACCATTTATTATGCAATCGTCCCCTCTTCCCCCTCCCCATTGAACAGAAGATACTAAAGTGTGAAAGCAGGCAACACTATATTCAGGTATAGCAGGTAACAGCTTCTTCCCTGCTCTATCAGACAAGTGCATGGTCTGTTGTGAAACTAAGAGTGTTGTCCTGATCTCTCAACCTATCTCATTATGGTCTTTGTACTTTTTTAATCTGCACTTTTTCTGAGCGGTAACATTAGACTGCTAGAACACTATATTCTGCACTGTGTGTATTTCTCTTGAGTTTGATTGTACACATGTAGTATGATTTAACTGGTTAACACACAAATAAAGTTTTTCATCATATCTCAGTGCACGTGACAATAATAAATCTATACCAATAACCTGTGTCATAGACTTTCTCAACATCTAGTTACCACAAATGGTTGGGGGGTATCGTGGGGCGTTGGTTCCATGGTGGTATTGGGGAAATAATATTTGAAGATGCAATAATTGACCAGAATGCTGCAGTTGAGGTCATTGAAACATTTGCAAACCTTTATCTAGATCCTCAGGTTTGTCACTTTCGATGGATTGCTAAAGTTATCTCCTCCCAGTACCATCACAGAGTTTCTCTCGGTTGATTATGTTCCCTTCATTAGGATGGAGAGTGACATTGTTAATTCAGAAACAATGGTTCTGAACTTAATAGAAAGGTAACTTTGAGGGTATGAGACGTGAATTGGCCAAGATTGACTGGCAATTAATTCTAAAAGGGTTGACGGTGGATATACAATGGAAGACATTTAAAGACTGCATGGATGAACTACAAAAATTGTTCATCCCAGTTTGGCAAAGGAATAAATCGGGGAAGGTAGTGCATCCGTGGATAACAAGGGAAATCAGGGATAGTATCAAAGCAAAGGATGATGCGTACAAAGTAGCCAGAAAAATCAGCATACCAGAGGACTGGGAGAAATTCAGAGACCAGCAGAGGAGGACAAAGAGCTTAATTAGGAAAGGAAAAATAGATTATGAAAGAAAACTGGCAGGGAACATAAAAACTGACTGCAAAAGTTTTTATAGATATGTGAAGAGAAAGAGGTTAGTTAAAACAAATGTAGGTCCCTTGCAGTCAGAAACAGGTGAGTTGATCATGGGGAACAAGGATATGGCGGACCAATTGAATAACTACTTTGATTCCGTCTTCACTAAGGAAGACATAAATAATCTGCCTGAAATAGCAGGGGACTGTGGGTCAAAGGAGGAATTGAGTGAAATCCAGGTCAGTCGGGAAGTGGTGTTGGGTAAATTGAATAGATTAAAGGCCGATAAATCCCCAGGGCCAGATAGGCTGCATCCCAGAGTACTTAAGGAAGTAGCTCAGGAAATAGTGGATGCATTAGTGATAATCTTTCAAAACTCTTTAGATTCTGGAGTAGTTCCTGAGGATTGGCAGGTAGCAAATGTAACCCCTCTTTTTAAGAAGGGAGGGAGAGAGAAAACGGGGAATTACAGACCAGTTAGTCTAACATCGGTAGTGGGGAAACTGCTAGAGTCAGTTATTAAAGATGGGATAGCAGCACATTTGGAAAGTGGTGAAATCATTGGACAAAGTCAACATGGATTTACAAAAGGTAAATCATGTCTGACGAATCTTGTGGAATTTTTCGAGGATGTAACTAGTAGCGTGGATAAGGGAGAACCAGTGGATGTGGTATATCTGGACTTCCAGAAGGCTTTCGACAAGGTCCCACATAAGAGATTAGTATACAAACTTAAAGCATACGGTATTAGGGGTTCAGTATTGATGTGGATAGAGAACTGGCTGGCAAACAGGAAGCAAAGAGTAGGAGTAAACGGGTCCTTTTCACAATGGCAGGCAGTAACTAGTGGGGTACCGCAGGGCTCAGTGCTGGGACCCCAGCTATTTACAATATATATTAATGATCTGGATGAGGGAATTGAAGGCAATATCTCCAAGTTGCGGATGACACTAAGCTGGGGGGCAGTGTTCGCTGTGAGGAGGATGCTAGGAAACTGCAAGGTGACTTGGATAGGCTGGGTGAGTGGGCAAATGTTTGACAGATGCAGTATAATGTGGATAAATGTGAGGTTATCCACTTTGGTGGCAAAAACAGGAAAGCAGACTATTATTTAAATGGTGGCCAATTAGGAAAAGGGGAGATGCAGCGAGACCTGGGTGTCATGGTACACCAGTCATTGAAAGTAGGCATGCAGGTGCAGCAGGCAGTGAAAAAAGCGAATGGTATGTTAGCTTTCATAGCAAAAGGATTTGAGTACAGGAGCAGGGAGGTTCTACTTCAGTTGTACAGGGTCTTGGTGAGACCACACCTGGAGTATTGCGTACAGTTTTGGTCTCCAAATCTGAGGAAGGACATTATTGCCATAGAGGGAGTGCAGAGAAGGTTCACCAGACTGATTCCTGGGATGTCAGGACTGTCTTATGAAGAAAGACTGGATAGACTCGGTTTATACTCTCTGGAATTTAGGAGATTGAGAGGGGATCTTATAGAAACTTACAAAATTCTTAAGGGGTTGGACAGGCTAGATGCAGGAAGATTGTTCCCGATGTTGGGGAAGTCCAGGACAAGGGGTCACAGCTTAAGGATAAGGGGGAAATCCTTTAAGACCGAGATGAGAAAGACTTTTTTCACACAGAGAGTGGTGAGTCTCTGGAACTCTCTGCCACAGAGGGTAGTTGAGGCCAGTTCATTGGCTATATTTAAGAGTGAGTTGGATGTGGCCCTTGTGGCTAAGGGGATCAGAGGGTATGGAGAGAAGGCAGGTACGGGATACTGAGTTGGATGATCAGCCATGATCATATTGAATGGCGGTGCAGGCTCGAAGGGCTGAATGGCCTACTCCTGCACCTAATTTCTATGTTTATTATGTTCCCTATGCTTCTTTTCAGAGGGTACCCAATCTAGGCCCATTATATTATATCCAGTTGCTTATAACGAGGCTGAAATTTCATTGTGTCATATAGACAGGCACCTCATGATGCAAAATACTATCTTGTTCTGCTGAAATGCAAATGCATTCCAGGTCCCCACTACTTTCTGTGTAAAAAATATGCCCCGTTCATCTCCATTAAGCTTTCTCCATCTCATCTTTTAGCTATGGCCTCTTGTGTTGGACATTTCCATCCAGAGAAAAATGTTCTGACTATCTATTGTAACCATGCTTCTTATGATTTTATATACCTTTATCAAATCTCCCTGAATCTCCGACATTCCAGAGAAAACAAACTAAGTCAATCCAACCTCTCCCTGTAGCTGAAATCCTCTAATCCTGGCAGCATTCTGATAAACCTCCTCTGCACCATCTACAAAGTCTCCACATCTTTCCTATAATGGGGCAACCAAAACTGCATGCAGTACTCCAAATGGAGCCATTCCGAAGCCCGCTAGAGCTGCATCATGGCTTCCAGATTTTTATATTCAATGCCCCCTAGCAATGAAAGCAAGCATACCTTGCACCTTCTTTACCAGACAATGGCACGAGATACGGATGTATTCGGAAATGCTCCGTCAGATAATGAGGTTTTGTTTTGCAGGAACGGTGCAGCGGGCTCTGAGATGCTGACAGGCGCGACCTGTTACAGCAACCACCGTTAAAGCTCCGGTGGCCCGGCATGGTCTCAGAGTAACTGACAGGCGCGACCTGCACAGTAACTTCCTCCAAGGCTCCTAAATGGAGCAGCCTGTCGAACCGGGATCGGAGACACTGGCAGGTGCGACCTGCACAGCAACCTCCGTTCAAAGCTCCGAAAGGGAGCAGTTTGTCAAGTATGGGGCCGGAGAGGTGAACAGGCATGGCCTGCACAAGTAACTGCGCTGAAGCTCCGATAAAGAGCAGCTGGTCGACCCGGGCTCGGAGAAGCTGGCAGGTAAGATCTGCGTACAAACCTCTGCGAAAGCTCAGAAATGGAGCAGCTTGGTGACCCGGGCTCGGAGACACTGGCAGGGTGGCCTGTACAGCAACCTCTGAAAGCTCCGAAAAGGAGCAGCTTGTCGACCCCGGTTCAGGGAAGACCAACTTAGAACTGGCTGTCCAAAAGGACCATATTGGCCAGGGAACCTCTGCCTCAACATCTAAGATTGAGGTTATCAGGCTGCTCACAAGAGTGAGGATAATTGAGTGAGAAGGTGCACTGCACTGATACAGGCAGTTAAGTTCAGATATTTGAGGAAATCTCTTGCTCAGAGGCAGGGAGTTTGAGGATTCCCTCAACACATGTAAAATACTTTTACCTCACGGCTAGAAAAGAGCTGTCAGCACTCTGGAACATAATTTGCCATTCTATCGGGGATTGGTAAAACAGTAAAGGCTGAACTGGCAAGTAGCATTATTACCTGACTTGCAGGTTCGTGATGTAACAAACAAATAAACAAACAAATAAACAAACAAATAAATAAATAAATAAAGATAAAAAACAAAAGCTCCGATAGGGAGCAGTTTGGCGACCTGAGTTCGGGGAAGGCCAAGGCCGAAACGGCAAAATATGTCCAAAAGGACAATACTGGGCAGGAAGGTACTGCCTTAACATCCATTGAGGATATCATCTGTCGGCTCTCAAAACTGGAAAACCTGATTGAGAGGCTGGTCGAAGGGAATGTCCTCTGCACACTGGCGACCGACACAGGTAGTTCCAGTCAGATGTCTGCGGCAGCAATACCTGGTTCAGGGTTGCATTAGGATATCTCCCGCTCAGAGGAAGGGTGTTTTGAGGAGTATTACGTGGTAGACTCGGACTGTGCGGAAGTCGACAGTGAACTCAAATTCCCTCAACAAGTGGATGATATGCTTCAACTCAAGTCTAAAAAGGAGCTGCCGGCATTTGTGACTAAATTTGCCATCCCCTTGTGGATAGGAGACCGTTAGAGGAAGAAATGGCAAGTAGCATTGGTTACTTGACTTCTCATCAGCTGAATGACAAGAACATGCAGGACACTGCTGGAAAGTATGCTAGTCCTGATAACTGCCAGACACTGGAGATTCCAAAGGTTAATGCTACCATTTGAGGCAATCTGAATGGCAAAACAAAGTCAAAAGACTTCAAACTCCAGCGAGTTCAGAGATTTCGCAAAAGAGGGATTACGGCTTTTGCAAGGTCGGTGGAAGGAACTCAGCTGTCTGATTTGCAGCAGACGCCTTAGCACTTCTGTGTAATGCACAGTTTGAGCTCAATTGTGTTGCAAAGGATGGTATAAGTCCTGAGATCAACCCAATATATGCTCATTTGTTCAAGGCAGTCTGCAAGTATCTCTTTGGAGAAGATTTGGGCAAGCAAGTAAAAGATTTGCAAGAGGAATTCAAGGCTGCGGTGGGTGTGGTAAAGACACCCTTTGTGGGTAAGACTCCTGGCTATCGACATGCATATCATCCCTACCAAGCTAGCGGCAGATACCGCTACACTGAGGCTGGTTGGAGCACCAGGCCTACACAATTAAAACCAAGCCAGAGGCCTTTTTTATGTGCAGGTTCACAGCGCTCACCATGGAGGCAGCGCACTCCACATACTCAGTATCATTGCCCAGCAGGCCACGATGCCAGAGAATAAGGGACAGAGCAAAATCTAGGGTCAGTTGACTCTATTGATCAACCGCCTAAGGCCATTTTGGTGGTGTCAGTCTCAGGGTTTGCTGGATCTTGGTGGCTGGTGGTGATAATCACCTCTTGCCTATTATTTTGTTGGCAGCCTTGGTGGTTTTTATAGCAAGTTCTTTCTTAGTAACTGTATTTATCACACCTACAGTCACCGTCTGTCTCGCATGGACAGCAAAACGACCAAGAGGTGGATGCCGTTGAGATATGCAAATATTATTCCATCAGTCGCATGAGATGAGCTGATGATATTCGTCGAAGGTAGATTGAGACTGTTCAAAAACATGTGGGGATGGATAACCTCTGATCCTTTCAGTTTACAAATCATAAATGGTTATAAGATTGAGTTTCTGGCTGATCAATTTCCTCCGCGGCAAGAGAAGCCAAGACTCCTGTACATACGGTCTAAAGAGGAAACTATGGCTATCCAAGTTGAAATAGAGAAACTACACAAAAAGGGTGTGATTGAACAGTCTGCCCATGAACAAGAGGGGTATATTTCTAATATCTTCTCAAGGTTGAAGAAAAATGGAGGATATCGAATCATTCTAGGATTTGGCTAGTCTGAACACATGCTTGGAATAACCATTTTAAGATGGATATTTTTCATTCAGCAAAATAGCTGATTACAGAGGATTGCTTTATGGCCTCAATCGATCTCGAAGATGCATACTATTCAGTACCAATACATGAGAGTCACAAGATATATATGGTTTATCTGGCAAGGCCAGTTGTGGTAATTTTAGGATCTTCCTAAAGGGTTGAGTTCAGCCCTAGGCTATTTACAAAGATTCTAAAGCCAATGTTGCCCTACTCAGATCTCAAGGGCATATTGTCATGGGGTTTATAGATGACATGCTCATTGTAGGGATGAGATCATGTGTCACAGGGTTAGCTATTTCAGCAACCAAGACACTCCTAGAATATCTAGGGTTTGTTATTCATCCAGGAAAGTCCATACTGGAGCTGACAAAATCTATTACATATCTAGGTTTTGTCATAAACTCTGCAGATATGTCTGTGACCCTACCCACAGATAAGAAACAGAATATTGTAGAGGCATGCACAGGGCATAAATATCGTAAGATGCCTCCAAAGATAATTCAAGACGAGGCAACATGAATTATAGTAGTGCCAATTTGGCCTACTCAACCATGGTTTCCATTGTAAATTCGTCTGCCGAAAGAAGCTCCTATATTTGCTCACAAACACGAGCAGTGGTTTGTTCAACCTATCACTCGTGCACCTATCATTGCATGGTTTTATGGAAAAGTTTTGTGAAGAGACACAAGTGAGCTACTTTTAAACAGAAGTAGCAGATGTTTGTGGGTTTCTTTCTGTTTGGTTTTATGAGAAGCAACTAAGTTATAGCACAATTAACACTGGTCGTAGTGCTTTGTCATTGTATCTAGTACTAGAAGTGGGACAATAAACGATTGGCTCTCATCCAATGGTGACAAAGGTTATGGAAGCTGTCTTTTATATGAACCCTCTAAAGCCTAGAAACAAAGTAGTTGGGAATGTTTTAACGCAAATTGACATCAGCTGTATCCATAACGTTGGAGCAGTTACTCTTAAGTTAGTCATGCTTATGACACTTATTTCAGCATGAAGAGCTCAGTCTTTATGCAATCTCCGTCTGGATACTCGGTCATATCTGACAAGAGGGTAGCATTTTATGTGAATTTTATGTGGCACGTCAGCAGCCAATAGAATGGATGTCCCTCTTGATCACATTCTTGCAACAGCAGGAGGCTCAGAAGAATGCATTTTTGGAAGTTATAAAATATCGTTGAACTTGTCTGGACGATTGCAGATAGAATTCTGGATAGTGCTACATGAGCTGTTGTCCAACTCAAAGGCAATTGGGACTGTGGTCCAATTAAGGGCGATGTACATGTATGTAAGTTAGCATCATGTTGTTAATGGCCCATGTCTTTTCTACCATTTATGGTTTATCTGTGTGGTGTTTTCACATACAGATTGGTTTACTGCATGAAACCACAGAGCTTCAAAGGCTTCACGTAGTCTCATCACATGACCAAAATAAAATAGAAAGATTAAACAAGAACTTACTGTTTAAAGTTTGATCTTGATTTTATGAGAAGTTGGAGTGAGAGACTACGTGCCCTCCACTCCCAATCCTGATTCTCATAAATTTAATTCGGTAAGTCAAGGGTTATTAATCTTTCTATAATTGATTCTGGTTTAAGTGGACTGTGGTTTCATAGAGTGGCTCTGAAGATTGATGCGCATGTGGGCTGGCGGGTTCTTCACGTAGTCTCTCACTCCAACTTCTCATAAAATCAAGATCAAACTTCAAATGGTAAGTTCTCATTTAATCTTTCTATTAAACCAACAGGCAACAGGAAGTCCTGGATCATGCCTGTGAACTCCTTCTCTTAAAAGGCAAGGTGAAAGAATTGTAGAGCAGGTCATTAATTTCAATGGTAAGCTTCAACTTAGACAATCCTCTAAAAAAGCTACAAGTGCATTCTACACTGACATATGATGAAAGAATGGATCGACTGGGCTTATATTCACTGGAATTTAGGATGATAGGCAATCTTATAGAAACCAGGCACATGCCGTGAGTAATTAGTCAGGGTAGATAGTGGCTTTTAAAAATCTTGAAACCCCTGCATGCGCAGATTATTCTATCCCAGGCGAGCTGTCAGTTGGGTTTTTTTTTTAAAAGTGTTAACAGCGCATGCGCAGATTGTTCTCTCCCCCGCGAGCTGTCAGTTGGCTTTAAAAAATCTTGAAAACCACGCACGCGCAGTTTGTTCTCTCCCGATGAGCTGTCAGTCGGCTTTAAAAAAACATGGAAACCGCGCATGCGCAGTTTGTTCTCTCGACTTTTATCAAGTAATTTGTCTTCTATAGATCCTATCTCTTATTAAAGTATTTAAAAACATATAGCTCAAAGAAATTTACTTACCATATTATTTGTACACAAAATCCTGTTTTAAATGTTCTAATTATTTTTTGTTCCTTTGCGCTGTTGAAGTTCTTTAAGTTCCGGCGTTGGTCTGCCATTTTCAGTTATTTTGGTCTTTTCCTCGTAAGTTTGCTTTGAGAAAGTCTTCAGGTAACCACTATCCATCTTTGAAAAACCTGCCAAGAAACATGCGCATGCGCAGTGTGCAGTGTGCAGCGCAGCATATGCACGCAGTCCACGGTGTAAAGGCAGAATTTCAGCTGCCTTTATGGACCGTTGCCACTGATGGTTGAAGCATCGTCGACGGCATGTGAGTAGCACATACTTCCGCGTTTTAAATGTACTGCGGATGAAAGGCACGGGAGAATTATGCCTCTGCCACAGAAGGCAGTGGAGGCCAATTCATCGGATGTTTTCAAGAGAGAGTTAGATATAGCTCGTAGGGCTAACGGAATCAAGGGATATAGGGAGAAAGCAGGAACGGGGTACTGATTTTGGATGATCAGCCATTATCATATTGAATGGTGGTGCTGGCTCGAAGGCCTGATGGCCTACTCCGGCACATATTTACTATGTTTCTATGTTACCCATTCTAACATTGGTAAACCTTCTATTTATAGAGCCAATTAAACAAAAAAAGATTCAAATAAATATATTTTTTATATTTTAGGAGGAAAAGCTGTGCAGGTGTATCTAGATCAGGATATGTCTACTTTTGGTAAGAAATAAAATTTAAAAAACTATTTTTAACATGCACCATCAACACTGAGGAAAACATTTTTTTTAATTCCAGCTATTCTTTGTAGAAATGTGTTGGCTAAAACACAGCCTCATGGAATAAAGCACAACCTTCCAATCATGAAAGAAAACAAATACCTTAAATATCTTAAAAGTATTGCAGTATTCCCAAGATAATGCTGGAGAAGAATCAGGAAAGTAGTGTTATGCTGATGCAGCCATAGTTGTCAGTTATATAACTGGTGTCAGAATGTAACAACCATACAGCAATATTCATGTCTTGAGACTGGGAAGATACATATTGATTTATATTACCAGAGAAGACACATTGAAAATGTATTTTTAAAAGGAAATATCATTAAAATGAAAATATTAAGGAGGATAAACTCATATCAATCTAAGATTGTTCCACTCTAACTATTGTCATTAATATTGGAAGTCTCTTTGGTATTAAATATAATTATAGCCCATGAATTGCCAGACGTTGTCCTGTCCTTCCTCTTTCCTAGCTTTATTTCCCCCCCCCACCCCCACATAAGTCTCAAGATGTACCGTGACCTGAAATGTCACCTACCCATGCTCTCCAGAGATGCTACCCGACCCACAGAGTTATTCCAGCACTTTGTATCTTTTTTTTGTAAACTAGTATCTGCACACCCCCATATCTAACAAACCTATATTGAGGACAGCCACACTATCCTGCCATTTTTGCACAGCTGTTTCTAAATAAATAATTGTAGGTTTCAATGTGAATTGTTATTCACTGTTCAGTTAAGATTTGAGAAACAAAAGTTAAATATGCAATATAATGCTGAAAGACTTTTACAGTGTGTACAGGACCATCAAAGTTAATTAATTGGTTCTGGAAACAATTATCAACTTCTGCAGCCTTGAGAAACAATTGATGATTTGGGTGGACTCCAAGCACTTATATGACTGCTTCAGCTTATTATCTTTGTTTTCTCTGTCACTGCTTAATGCCTTGAAGCGTTCCCTATTCACTATATATTTTTTCTAAAAAACCTTGAACTATTTTAGAACATAAAACAGTTCTAAAAAACCTTGAACTATTTTTGAACATATATTTGTGATAGAGCTTGGGCTGGCTTGCATTGATTGTGGTCAATTTCGGTTTTCAGCATTCCCAGCTTACACCTGATCTCTCTCAGTGACCCAACTCTCAATATCAGCTCACATTTTAATGAATCCTGAAAATCATTAAATTTATCGATAGTAGAGTCAAGATTGGGAAATAAATAATAGTTTTGTCAATTCCTGTTCAATCAGAATTAGCATACGCTCAGTTCTGTACAAATGACAGTGATTATCATTTAAGAAACATTTTTGTCTGGATGATTACTAACAGCACAAATCCAGCTAATGTAGGAACATTTAACCCCCTCTGCCTTTCAATGAGATTACTGCTGATCTGTGACTTTTCTGTATTCTTTAGTGGCACTGCTATGAATCTCAGATTTAAACTAACAATTGATGCATCTTCTGGTGTTTAGAAGGGAGTTACACATATTCCTCAACCAGCAGAAACGTTTTCTTTTGGTCCTCCCCATCAGTTCCCATTAATAGAATGAACACTTCAATTACATGATTTCCTGAGTTATAAAAAAATCACAACATAGAACCCAATGTTTTCTTGTGATGAGAAGGGCAATACTTCTTCTAGGGCAATAGATTCATCCTTAGGTGGCTGGTCCAAGCAGGCTTTAGGTTTACAAAAAATCTTTGTTGGAAAAACCTCCAAATAAAGGCCGATATTAGTTAGTCTGTTTTATTATTTATTTGCTCCTGCCCATGACATTTAACAATACTTACACTTGAATCAAAGGACAAAGGACAAAGGACATTTATTGTCACATACACCAATTGGTGTAGTGAAATTTGTCTTGCCATGCAGCACACAGATAAAGATGAGACACAACATTAAAGAATTTAACAATAAACATTAAAAAACATCCCCCCACAATGGTTCCCATTATGAGGGAAGGCACAAAGTCCAGTCCCCATCCCATGTCCACCCGTAGCCAGGCCTATTGAGGCCTCCGCAGTCACCGCTACGGGGGCCGATGTTACAAGCCCTTCTCGCCGGGTGATGGTGCTCTGGCGCCGGGAGAACCCTCTCAGCGGCTCGGGGTGCCTGTAACGGCCGCTTCCTTGCTGGAGACCGCGGCCTCCGACGCCAACAGGCCGTGCTGAATGGAGCTCTACAACTGGTGATCTCGCCAAGAGATCCCAGGCCCCCGACATTAAATTTAAAGTTTAGCGCTGCCCGCCCGCGGCCGACCGCCCCACAGTCCCACAGCTCCGCGATGTTCACCTGCGGTCTTCAGCTCACCGGAGCTCCAGCGCGGCGACCAAGCAAGGTATCGCCCGCTCAACGATGGCGCTCCAGTTCTGTGCCACCGCCGAATCTGTGGCTCGGGACGGTCCCCACAGGAAATGCCGCTCCAGACTCGCTGGTAGGCCGCGAGGACGGGTCGACAGTGCAGCCCGGAGAAAAGCTGCCTCTCCGACCAGGTAGGGACTTGAAAAAACAGTTTCCCCCTTCCCCCCCCCCCCCCACCCCCACATAAAAAAGGATAGGACTCCGAAAACAAAAAACTCAACTTACTAAAAATAAAAAAAAGAGAAAAAACGGACAATTGCAGGTTGGGCAGCCATATCTGTACAGGACGGTGCCCCCACTAAGAGAGAGAGAGAACGAGAACGAGAGAACAAGAGATAGAGAGAGAAAGGGAGAGAGAGTGAATTGGAGAGAGAGAGAGAGAGAGAGAGAGGCAGAGAGAGAGGGAGAATGAGATAGAGAACGAGGGACAAAGAGAGAAAGAGAGAACGTTAGAGAATGAGAGAGAGAATGAGAGAGATAGAGAGAGAGAGAAAGAGAGAGAGAGAGAAAAAAAATGGAGAACACAGGAGAGAGAGAGAGAGAGAGAGAGAAAGGGGGAAGGAGAGGGAGAGAGACACAGAGAGAGGGAGAATGAGAGAGAGAGAACGAGAATCCATAAATCCCATAAGGTTGCCGATATTTGTAGCCATTTCCAAAGTATTCAGAGTTTTCCATATTGGAATGATATTTCCTACACTGAAGTACAAAGCCAAAGTTTAATCAAATCCATTAATCCATTAATAGATCTTTGTAAATCAATGCCCATCTATACCACTCAGAATATCACATAGCATTCATTGGTGAAGTTGTACATGTTATATGTTGTCTAAATCCTTAACAATCATAATCATAATAATCATCAGAGAGACACCAACACAGATCCCCAAGGAACATGGCCACATTCTGTCATTTACAGCTCCAGCTCACCTTCCCTCATCGAGCTCACCTGCTGCTTGGTCACTCAGCCAAATTCCTTAATGGCTCATTTTTTAATCATTCCCTACCTGAGGAATGTTACACTTGCAACAGAGGGAATGAAATAAAGGAGTATAAAGATGATTTCTGAGAATAGGAAGCAATATTCGCTGAGGAAGACATTTTTAATTTGGCAAACACTCTCTAAAGTTAAAAAAGATATTCTCTAGAAACATAACATTCTTAAGGGGCTTCACATGGAACATAGTGCGATGATGTTTCCCCAAGCTCGGATGTCTAATACCAAGGGCTAAAGTCTCAACACAAGAATTCAGCCTATTCAGGACTGAGACAAAAATAAATTCTTCAGCCATGGCCTTCATGGATTGTGACTCACAAGCTAAGAGAACCGTGGGAGTTCAATCCAGAATATAACCCTGCAAGTTTTAATTTCCATTTGATTTTTCAACTCCTAATAAAACATTTATTGCAAATGGAAAAATGCTTCGGTAAAAAGTGGTAAAGAATACAATTTACATTCTTGAATGAGGAACATTGTGGCCATTTAACTGCTAGGGAGAAATATACAACAGTGACATTTAAGATACATTTGCATAGGCTCATGAATATGCAGGAAATGAAGTGATATGGATTATGTGCAGGCAGATAAGAATTAATCTTGGCATCATGATTAAGCAGTATAATTAAGGAATTGGACACGCTAGATGCAGGAAACATGTTCCCAATTTTGGGGGAGTCCAGAACCAGGGGCCACAGTTTAAGAATAAGGGGTTATCTCTGGATTGTTTCCAGTACTTTGTGCTAGTGAGGACAGGAACAGGAATATAGGGGATCTGAATGTGTGGCTGAGGGGCTGGAGCAGGGAGTAAGGATTTAGATTTATAGACCACTGGGATCAATTCTGGGGTAGGGGTGACCTGTACAAAAGGAACTGGTTACACCTTAACTGAGGGGGACCGAAGTTCTGACAGGCAGATTTGCTAGGGCTACACGTGTGGGTTTAAACTAAATAGTGGGGGGGAGGGATGGACAAATTGGGAGTACACAGATGTAGTTAAAGGGGAAGTGAGTTCAGGAAAAGTTACAAAAGACTCCCAAATTAATGGGAAGGAAAGTTCGAGAAGGGATAAGAGAGTAAGGTCAGGGCCAAGAGTGAGAAGGGAGGTGAATACCGACGTTAAAGTGTTGTATTTGAATGCACAAAGTATAAGAAATAAAGTACGATGTTGTGGGAATTACAGAGACATGGCTGCAAGAGGACCAGGTCTGGGAACTGAATATTCAAGGTATACATCCTTTCGAAAAGACAAACGGGTGGGCAGAGGGGGTGGGGTAGCTCTGTTGGTGAGGAATGAAATGTAATGCCTTTGCAAGAGGTGACATTGAAGCAGGAGATGTGGAGTCAGTGTGGATAGAACTAAGGAATTGTAAGGGTAAAAATACCCTAATGTGACTTATCTACAGGCCCCCAAACAGTAGCCTGGATATAGGGTGCAAGTTGAATCAAGAGTTAAAATTGGCATGTCGTAAAGGTAATGTTATGGTTGTTATGGGAGATTTCAACATGCAGGTAGACTGGGAAAATCAGGTTGGTACTGGACCCCAAGAAAGAGAATTTGTGGAGTGCCTCCATGATGGATTCTTAGAGATGCGTGTACTGGAGCCTACCAGGGAGAAGGCAATTCTAGAATTAGTGTTGCAGGGCTGCCAACATTGGGTGAGAGTTGAGAGTGAGAAATTCCGAGGGAGCTTTGCAATCGAGGGGGGAGGGTGTGGAAGGGGGTATTCCCCCTCCCATGGTGGGATGTTTTGCATTTTTCAGCTTGAAATTGTGCTATCTGGCATTCTATAGCGGGCCTTTTAACTTACACTTGAATGCAACATTTATGCTTTAAATTGGATTAGGTATGAATAAGGTTAGGCTAAATTACATTCCTAATTACATTCCACACTAGAGCCAGGCACTGATCAACAGGTGCAGCACTTGAATGACTATATTCATGTATGGAAATCAGATTCCATTCATGCTGTTATGCATATATATAAAGAAAAACACAGAAAAACAAAGCAAAAGTCGGACTTCCATCACTGTTCTGCAAAAAAAAATAAAAATCAACCTTACCCTTTGAATATAGAAACGACAAAAATAATGCCACATATTCAATCATATATGGTTCAATGAAATTAAGGTATATATGTAAAAATATATATAGAAACAGGCCCTTCAGCCCACCAAGACCACACCGCCCAGCAATCTATCATACACCAATTCCATCCATCACGCCAGGGACAATTTACAGAAACCAATTAGCCCACAGACCTGCACTTCTTTTGGATATGGGGGAAACTGGAATATCCAGAGAAAACCCATATGGTAGTAAGGCAGCAGCTCTACCACTGCGCCACCGTATTAAATTATTTTTTCTGTAATATATTTATTATGGTGTCACGTGAATAAAGACAAACACATGATTCTGATTTCTGCCCTTAGTTGGATAACACACATATCCAGTCATTGTGTTTAATGGCTGGTTTTCAACCTCTTCAGGCTGAAGGTCTCGAACCGAAACATCATCCATTCTTTCTCTCCAGAGATGCTGCCTGTCTTGCTGAGTTTTTCTAGTTTTTAGTGTCTATCTTCAGTTTAAACCAGCATCTGCAATTCTTTCCTACACTCTTTGTTAAGCGATACAGGTCCTATTCTCGTAATATTATTCACCTCAACTACGTTTTTTCTTCACCTCCGTTGCTGCAGAGAACACAATACCAGTTATCAAATCTTTCTTCAAATTGAAAAAAAAATTCCAGCCCTGCCAACATCTTCATAAATCGCCCCTGGATCCTCTCCAGAGCAATTGCACCCTTTCTACAATGTGTCATAGTCTCACAACATGGAAACAGGCCCTTCATCCCAACTTGTTCATGCAGTTCATGCCCCATCTAAACTAGTCCCATTTATCCGCATTTGGCCCACATCCCTTTAAACCTTGTGTGTGCCAGTGTGTGTATGAGAGTGTGTCAGCGTCTGTGTCAGCGAAGCGGAGACAACACCCGGAGTGAGCTGAGACTTGGCAATGTCCGGGGAGCATTTCCCTCTCTCCCCCCCACCCTGGGAATGCAGGCCGGCCCAGGTGCTCTGTGAGGGTGAGGGTCAGTGACCCATGGGGTCAGGCATCGGAGCGGAGCCTTAGCCCGAGATTCATCCCAGCGGCTCCGTAAGTGGCTCCGACGCACCCACTCACCCGGTCCGCTCCTGGCCGGGGTTAAAACTCCATGGGGTGTGGGCAGAGCGGCCGACGGACATAGAGCCACCAGAGGTGAGAGTGGGAGGTGTGTGCCGTGCCTCAGGGGGGAAGGGGGAGGGGGGTTGGTGCTGGGACCACCGCCGTCGAGTTTCACCTCTCGCACCATCTGCTTGGGAGAAACTAAACTACTTTATTTTCCCCAAAAATCATCCGGCGGGCCGGTAGTTTGACAACCCTGCTTTAAACCAATGCCCTCTAGTGTTGAATCACATATCCCGGAAAAAGACTATGCATTCACCTTATATTCCCCTCATGGCTTTTACTCACCTCTAAAACAATTTTTGCTTTATTTTGAACTTCCAGCACCTGCAGATTTATGAGCGTGAGAAATTTTGTGATCAGCGTGAGAGCGTGAGAAGTTTGTGAAATGTGTGAGTCTCACGCTCAATGCGTGAAAGTTCGCAGCTCTGCTAATAATGCAAACATTTTATGCAAGTTCCAATTGTTTGGACAAAAATCACTTATTACTGCTTTAGAACAGTTAAGTTACTTTAAAACCATTTCAGAAATTATGGCAGTCAACTAACAATCAACTAACAAATTAAAGCAAACTAAAAAAAAATACCATGTTCCCTTTCCTGACTCTACCTCATAAGTACTTCAATGCTGTTAACAGAGCAAAGGGATATTAATCTCAAGAATCAAAATGTGGAAAGTGGGGGCAATTTTGCTTAAATGGTAATTCTAAGCCCATTCAGATCTGCACAGAGTCAGAGTTATACAACAATTACATGGCTGGCCCAATTTGTCCATAATGATCAAGTTGGCATTCTGCGTGCCCAGGGACTGGCTGCCGTTCTCTGATTAGCTTGCATCCCAGGGACTGGCTGCAGTTCCAGGTCGGCTCGCCTGCCCAGACCCCGCAACAACAAATTGAAAACTCGTTTTTTTGGGTTACGGGCCGGATTCGGCCCGTGTGCCGTGGGTTGCCGAACCCTGTCCTAGATGTTTGGCCTCATTGTGGTCCCCCCCATGTTTTACAACCGATTCGCCTGGTTAGTTCTATCTCCGGCTGCTTCATGGTGTCAGCGGCTGCACATCCAACCAAGGAAGACGAGAAGGGAAGAGAAGAAACATAGAAAATAGGTGCAGGAGGAGGCCATTTCGCCCTTCGAGCCTGCACCGCCATTCAATATCATCATGGCTGATCATCCAACTCAGTATCCTGTACCTGCCTTTTCTCCATACCCCCTGATCCCTTTAGCCACAAGGGCCACAACTAACCCCCTCTTAAATATAGCCAATGAACTGACCTCAACTACCTTCTGTGGCCGAGAATTCCAGAGAGACGAGACGTCACTCACAGCCGCCAACTGATGTGCTTCCCCAGACTGCACAGGTCGCTGAGATGTGGCGCACAAAGACAAACTGTGCAGGGACTGAAGACTGCATGAGAATTCTGTCATCAGCCTGAGAATTGGCTGAAATGCGTGACTCCCATGCTCAAAGCATGAGAGTTGGCAGCCCTGACTGAGGCCAGGACATGACAACAGACACACAGGGAGACACATACACAAAGGAACACACACACACACACACACACACACACACACACACACACACACACACACACACACACACACACACACACACACACACACGGAGATACAAACACACACAGGGAGACACACACACACACACACACACATGGAGACACATAGACACACACACACAGGGAGACACACACACACACAGGGAGACACACACAAGGAGAGAAAGACACACACACACAAGGAGACCCACACAGGGAGACAGACACACACACACACACACACACACCTTTCTTTCCCCCTTCCTCCCTCCCTCTTTCCTCCCCACTCTGTCCCTCTTTCCTCCCCCTCCCTCTCTTTCCTCCCCCTCCCTCTCTTTCCTCCCCCTCCCTCTCTTTCCTCACTTTCCCTCTTTCTCCTTCGCTTCCTTCATCCCCTTTCTACATTCCCTCCCCTGTCTCTCTTTGCCTCCATCGCTCCCTTTATTTCTTTCCCTTTCTCTCTCTCTTTCTCCCCTCCATCTCTTTCCCCGGCCAGTGTAGCGTTGATTGGCGGTGCTGGCGCTGCTGTGTGAGTTGAAGGGCAGAAGGGAGGGAGGGAGGTAGCGAGGCTGCAGCGGCGGCCGGCAGCGTAGCGCTCGCAGCCGGCACACAGAGGCGCTGACACCCGGCGGCTGCACATCCGACCAAGAGAGAAGAGACGCGATGTCACTCACTGCTGTCAACTGACGCGCTTCCCCAGACCGCACAGATCGCTGTCATGTGGCTCAAAGGGACAAACTGTGCAGCAAAGATCGTATAGTTCCGCTATAGGATCCTTGCTGTGCAGGGACTGAAGACAGCGTGAGAATTCTGTCATCAGCGTGAGGGCGTGAGAATTGGCTGAAATGCGTGACTCTCACACTCAAAACATGAAAGTTGGCAGCCCTGGTGTTGTGTAATGAACTTGAGGTTAAGGAGCCTTTAGGAGGTAGTGACCACAATATGATAACTTTTAATCTACAATTTGAGAGGGAGAAGAGTAAATCAGAGGTGTCAGTATTACAGTTGAACAAAGGGGACTGGAAAGATACCCGAGCAGGGATGACAGTGGAACAACAATGGCAGGTATTTCAGGGAAGGTGCAGGATCAGTTCATTCCAAAGTGGAAGAAAGATTCCAAGGGGAGTAAGGGGCGACCGTGGCTGACAAGAGAAGTCAGAGACAGAATAAAAATAAAAGAGAAGAAGTACAACATACCAAAGATGAGCGGGAAGCCAGAGGCTTGGGTAACATTTAAAGAGCAACAGATAACTAAAAAGACAATCTGGGGAGAAAAGATGAGGTACAAAGGTAAGCTAGCCAAGAATATAAAGGAGGATAGTAAAAGCTTCTTTAGGTATGTGAAGAGGAAAAAAATAGTTAAGACCAATGTTGGACCCTTGAAGACTGAAAATGGTGCATTTATTATGGGGAACAAGGAAATGGCAGATGAGTTGAACAGGTCCTTTCGATCCATCTTCACTAAGGAGGACACAAACAATCTCCCAGATGTACTCGTGGCCAGAGGACCTAGGGTGACGGAGGAACTGAAGGAAATCCGCATTAAGCAGGAAATGGTGGGTAGACTGATGGGACTGAAGGCTAATAAATCCCCAGGGCCTGATGGTCTGCATCCCAGGGTACTTAAGGAAGTGGCTCTATAAATCGTGGATGCACTGGTGATCATTTTCCAAAGTTCTATAGATTCAGGATCAGTTCCTGTGGAATGGAGGGTATCTAATGTTAACCCACTTTTTAAGAAAGACGGGAGAGAGAAAACAGGGAATTATAGACCAATTAGCCTGACATTGGTGGTGGGGAAGATGCTGGACTCAATCATAAAAGATGAAATAGTGGTACATTTGGATAGCAGTAACAGGATCGGTCCGAGTCAGCATGGATTTATGAAGGGGAAATCATTCTTGAGTAATCTTCTGGAATTTTTTGAGGATGTAACTAGGAAAATGGACAAGGGAGAGCCAGTGGATGTAGTGTACCTTGACTTTCAGTAAGCATTTGATGAGGTCCACATAGGAGATTAGTGGACAAAATTAGGGCACATGGTATAGTGGGTAGAGTGCTGACATGGATAGAAGATTAGGGCACATGGATAAAAAAGTGCTGACATGGATAGAAACATGGATAGAAAATTGGTTGACAGACAGGAAACAAAGAGTAGGGATTAACGGGTCCCTTTCAGAATGGCAGGCAGTGACTAGTGGGGTACCGCAAGGCTTGGTGCTGGGACCGCAGATATACAAAAGATATATTAATGATTTAGAGGAAGGGTTTACAAGTAAGATTAGCAAATTTTCAGATGACACAAAGCTGGGTGGCAGGTTGGGTGAGTGGGCAGATGCATGGCAGTTGCAGTTTAATGTGGATAAATGTGTGATAGCAAAAACAGGAAGGAAGATTATTATCTGAATGGTGTCAAGTTCAGAAAAGGGGAAGTACAACAGGATCTGGGGGTCCTTGTTCAAACAGAGAGTTGTGAATTTATGGAATTCTCTGCTTCAGAAGGCAGTGGAGGCCGATTCATTGGATGCAAGGGAGATGGGAAGAAGGCAGGAACGGGGCACTGATTGTGGATGATCAGCCAAGATCACATTGAATGGCGGTTCTGGCTCGAAGGGCCGAATGGCCTACTCCTGCACCTATTGTCTATGTATATGTTTGGCATAGATATTGTGGGTCAAAAGGCCTGCTCCTGTGCTGTACTGTTCTATATTTTAATTATAACTTGAATTTCAATGTGGATCAATGCTAGATAATACATGTTGATGGGGGGGGGGGGGGGGGGGGGGGGGGGGGGGGGAATGTGGTCACAGATTCCATGCAAAGTAAAAAGATGAATGAGGTTATGTCACAGAGAGATTTATGGATACAGGTCCCCAGGTCACAGGTTAATGTCATAAATAAAAATAAGTGGGGTTCAATTATAAAAGAATGCAATCGAAGGATTTTACAAAAGGATTTTACCATGGGTATTGTAGGAGCCATTTATGTTTAGGCGAGCTATTGTTGGCATATTATTAGCAATATTACAACATTTTGAGATTTAAAAAATCAAGTCTGCAATTTATCCCATCAGATAAAGCATAAAAAGAAGTTTAATTTGACACCAAATTCACTTTCATATCTTCAGTATTAAAAACGTTATGGCCATTTTCATACTCAGAAATTAGCATCTTGTTCCCTATTGTTTTTCCATTAACTTAACACAAAAGCTGTGATCGAGGACAAAAGCCCATAACTTTCTTAAAAATTAAGAGAACTGAATAACATTTTCAGCTATTATAGATTGAAGCATTCTGAAACAAATTTAAAACATCTTACTTGGATGACCTCATATTAAAGCAAATAATTAGTTAGTCTCCTAATTGTAGTTAATTACAAAATTGACCATTGTGATGGAAATAGTACTAAACACCCAGACTGCCTTGAAAATTCAAAAATGTGATATTCTCAAGATCATAACTTTAATATTATTGTATTATATGCCGTAAGTCTGTAACAGATATGTAAATAAATTACAATTTCTAGCAATAGACCAAGTCTTTATGGAGAAGATCAGTTGCGAGCTGGTACATTGGCATATCATAATCAGTAGCATCATCATACTCCTCAGATTGTATCCAATAAGCAACCCTGAACACCTTGTTTTTCCTCAACTTTTCAATTTTGGCATTGAAAAGTTGAGGACAAACTACAAGTTGTTGCTCTTCAAACCACGCATGACATGCCTTTCTGCCCACTACTTTCCCATTAAGAATGTCCTGTAGATTCCATTCCTTAAGAAAACTATATATTTTTTTAAATAGTCTAACTATCCAAATAACAAACTAATCCCATTCACACAAGAATTCACAATATAACATGATTTTTAAATCTCACTGTCATGAATTCATATGCCATATGGAAGGAATTTTATGTTTAATTCCCATAAATTAATCTAGAAACATCCACTCAATATAATCAGATTTTTTTTTTTTTTTGCACAATCCATGGGACTAAAACTGATATTTAGTATAAAAATATTGACTATAGGTGGACAATAACACAAAATGTAGACGATTTAGATGCTCTTCTGACATGATTGTCCAAAAAAAAGAGCATTTAAATCATCTTGCGAGTGGGTTTTTCCGGAATCCGATCGATTGGAAAGTTGCGGTTGCGGTGAATTTGAACTCCATATTGGCAGGAAAAACACTGCCGGTTCGTATAAGGCCCAAATAACATTTTCTCAGTGTAAAATTTGATTAAAGCCATCCCAAGAAGCAAGTTTATATGTAAAATAAACGACTTACCCGTTGTTTTGTCCCAATCATGCGATCCGTCACGTTGTAGACGTTGAAGGCATTAGAAGTCGCCTTTTATTTTAATCATATTCTTAAATTGTCTCGTGATTACAATTTTTTTTTAAATCGGGAACGGAAGTCGGATCGATGTTCGGCAGCTAGCAGCCCGAGTAAGTCCGCCTCTAACAGGCAGGAGAAAACGGTATTTTAATCCCGCCCCCCCTCAAAGGCGCCAAAGTGGCGCACACGGCCAGTGAAGGAACAGCAGCGCCGCTGAAGGTAAGTTTTGTAACATCGCTAATATTATATTATTTTGTCTAGATATTTCTAGCAGTACTATTTTTGACATTTGGGGCAGTCATTTGATGCATAGAGGGGCGCAACATATGGGCATAGGGGACAGGGAGTGATCAGACCAGGCATAGAAGATGGAGAGTACACCCTTCATACCAGATGAGAGAACAGAAAGTTACAGCTTGTATGAGAATAAGGTGAACCTGGTATGTTCATCTCTTTGTTTGTACAACTACAATTAATTAAACTGGAATTAACGACTGGAAGATCTGTCCTTTTTAATCCGCATAAGATCATTCTGATCTACCTGTGTAGTAATGGCAACGGAAAGTTAGACATTGGAAAATAAAGAAATTGTCATTACATTTAAGTAAGAACTTGCTCGATGAGTGAAACTGAAACATCCAAACGAAATAATGGATTGTTTTATTTCACAAGCCTGACGTCGTCACTCCCTATCGACTGGAGAAGGTCGCACCTGTGCTAATCTGACATGAAGATTGAGCAGCCAATGCGCAGGGAGAGAGTGAGTATGTACAGCATTAAGCTTTATTGGAGAAGTTATGTATGATTAGCTGTATTGGAAAACGGCTGCTAAAATGGAGAATTTTGAAGTGAGCTTGAGGATCTGAGCGATATCAGTTGTTTTGAAATACCAGCCGCAGGCTTACGACTTTACGTCAACACGTCTCAAAGGGATAGTGAGCCAGTATGTCTAAAGCTCAGTCACAAGAGGGTAATGTTGGACAGGATTCTGGAAAGGAAAGAAGAATCATTAAGCACACCGGCAAAGGCTGGGAATTGTTTGTGGAAAAGTGTCAGAAGTCAAGAAACTTGATATGTAAACAAGCTAACAAATTAATTGAAAAGCTGAAGGAGCTCATGAAATCAGATGAAAATGTGAATGAAGTACAATCTAACCTGGTTCAATTAATCAAGCTCTGTAATGAAGTCAGAGAAAAGCAAGAGTCGTTGATGAAAGTACCACTGCCTGAAAAGGAGCTTGAAAGGCAAAATCAGTAGTTTCAACAAAGAATGGAAACTTTTAATGGTATTGTACAAGATGTAGAGAAGTGGTTATCCAAAGTTGGACAGCAAACTACACATAGCTGAAAGTGTCATATAACGGAGTGTTGTAGAATCAGAAGAAATTGGACCTGAAGACAGTGTTTCAAATGTCTCAAAACAAAGATCAGGCCACAAACCTAATTCTTTATCATGTGCATTTTCAATGGTCTCTGCTAGCTTAAAAGTTCAGGCAAAAAATGCTGCTCTTTTGGAACGGGCTGCGCCATGGACAAAAGGCACAGGCTTGAGGCATGAGGAACAATTGAAAAGCGAGACGGAGCTGGCATAGCTTGAGCTTGAAGCACAAAAAGAGCAATTGAAAAGAGAGAAGGAACAGCTGGAACTAGAGATGGAGCTGGCAGTAGCCAATGCAAGGATCCAAGGGATCAAGAAGGAGCTCCAGAGTATCTCACGGGATGAGCTCTTATGTGAGAAAAGGAGCTGCTCAAAGGGAAACATCAGCTAAATTAAGTCCACAAGCAGATGAATACTTGTCTGATCATGTGCAACAGGTTGTTAGACCAAAACAAACAACTCATGGACCACCTGTTAGAGCTCATATTATGATCCATCTAACTCACTTCAGTGGCAAAATGTACAGACTCATATGAAGAGGAGCCAGCAGCGGCATGTTATACTATCAACCCCCTTGTACTGAACGATGGAAACCAACGTGATATCTGGAACTTAATGCAAAGGCAAAATGACATCACTGCTCTTCTGGCTCAACAAAAACTCTCTTCTACTTTACCACCAAGAGCCATTCCTGTTTATGATGGTGATCCTTTGCAGTATGGAGTTTTCATCACGTCATTCAAGAGGGGAGTGGAAAGAAAAACTAAGGACCAGAGTGATTGCTTGCATTTTCTAGAGCAATATACAAGAGGGTATCCAAAAGACTTTGTCCGCAGTTGCCGACATTTGCCTCCAGTCCAGGGCTATGAAAGAGCAAAAGATCTGCTTAAAGAACATTTTGGTAATGAGCAGAAGATTGCTACTGCTTACATGGCTAAGGCCTTTGCCTGGTCGGTGATCAAGCCAGAGGATGTGAAGGCATTGCAAGCATTCTCGCTGTTTCTTAGAGGTTGTTGCAATGCTATGGAACATCTCACCTATATGGAGGAAATGAATGTTGCTTCCAATATGAAGACTATCCTTCTAAAACTGCCTTACAGGCTCAGAGACAAGTGGAGGGATAGGGCATGTCAGCTACAGGAAGAACGTAGAAGTCGAGCTAGATTTTCTGACCTGGTAGACTTCCTGGAGAAGCAAGCGATGATACTGTCAGATCCACTTTGCAGAAAGATCCATGATGCTAGACCAATGGCAACTGTCAAAAGCTCTACTTTTGCTAAAGCAAGAGAAAGGTCAGGACCAAAAGGAAGCAGTTTTGCGACAACTGTAATACCTGTGGAAGCAGCAGTGCAATAAAAGCTGACAATAGGTGGAACGAGAAGAAATATATCAACCACCAATACTCAAGGCTCTGTAATAAAAGCGGTCACAGATTGGGGCGGTGTCTACAGATTAGGAAGAGGGGTCAGAGAAAGGATAGACTTCTGAAAGGACAAGGGTCTGCTTTGGATGCTTGAAGGTAGGACACATGAGCAAAGACTGCAAGAGTCGTTTGACTTGTGATGAGTGCAACCAAGATCATCCTGAAATACTTCACATTGAACAAAACAACACAGAGAAAAAGCCGGAGCATGCAGAACAGAATGAGAAGCCAATTGTGAGTAATGCTGTTCCCTCATCTCAGATGTGTGGGCATATTGGGGCCAGTGAAGAAACCTGCATCTTCTCCATTATACCAGTACAGGTAAAGAGCCATAAGGAGGGCACAGTGTTGCAAACATACGCATTTTTGGATCATGAAAGTTGACCTTCTGCAAAGAAAGTTTGATGAGAAGGCTGAACATTACAGGACAAAAGACTAGTATTCTCTTGTCTACCATGTTTCAAGAAAAGCCTTGATTAGTCATCATATCTCAGGTTTGGAAATATCTAGTCTGGACAAAGACGATTTTATGAAACTATCTGATGTGTTCACACATAAGACCTTGCCTGTTTCTCAGCTAAACATACCCAGACAGGAAGACCTGATACAAAGGCCTTACTTGAAGGATATCAAGATTCCTAAAATATAATCTGGCATCAAACTACTCATCGGAACAAATGCTTCAAAGGTATTGGAACCTTGGGAGCTGGTCAACAGCCAAGGGGATGGACCATTTGCCGTGAGGACCATAGAAACATAGAAAATAGGTGCAGGAGGAGGTCATTCGGCTCTTCGAGCTAGCACCGCCATTCATTGTGATCATGGCTGATCATCCTCTATCAATAATCCGTGCCTGCCTTCTCCCCATATCCCTTGACTCCACTAGCCCCTAGAGCTCTATCTAACTCTCTCTTAAATCCATCCAGTGATTTTGCCTCCACTGCCCTCTGTGGCAGGAAATTTCATATATTCACAACTCTCTGGATAAAAAAGTTTTTTCTCAGCTCTTAACTGACCTCCCCTTTAATCTAAGACTGTGGCCCCTGGTTCTGGACTCACACAACATTGGGAACATTTTTCCTGCATCTAGCTTGTCCAATCCTTTTATAATTTTCTATAAGATTCCCCCTCATCCTTCTAAACTCCAGTGAATACAAGCCTAGTCTTTTCAATCTTTCCTCATATGACAGTCCCGCCATCCCAGGGATCAATCTCGTGAACCTACGCTGCACTGCCTCAATCACAAGGATGTCCTTCCTCCAATTAGACCAAAACTGTACACAATACTCCAGATGTGGTCTTACCAGAGCCCTATACAACTGCAGAAGAACTTCTTTACTCCTGTACTGAAATCATCTTGTTATGAAGGCCAACATTTCATTAGCTTTCTTCACTGCCTGCTGTACTTGCATGCCAACTTTCAGTGACTGGTGTACAAGGACACCCAGGTCTCGCTGTACCTCCCCCTTACCTAACCTAACCCCATTGAGATAATAATCTGCCCCCTTGTTTTTGCTGCCAAAGTGGATAACCTCACATTTATCTATATTATACTGCATCTGCCACGCATCTGCCCACTCACTCAACCTGCCCAGGTCCCCCTGCAACCTCCTAACATCCTCTTCACAGTTCACACTTCCACCCAGCGTTATGTCATCCGCAAACTTGCTAGTGCTGCCCCTAATTCCCTCTTCCAAATCATTAATATATATGGTAAACAGTTGCAGCCCCAACACCGAGCCTTGTGGCACTCCACTCGCCACTGCCTGCCATTCTGAAAAGGACCCGTTCACTCCTACTCTTTGCTTCCGGTCTGCCAACCAATTTTCTATCCATGCCAACACCCTACCCCCAATACCATGTGCTCTAATTTTAGTCACTAGTCTCCCGTGCGGGACCTTATCAAAGGCTTTCTGAAAGTCTAGATACACTACATCGACTGGCACCCCTTCATCCATTTTACTCGTCGCATCCTCAAAAAATTCCAGAAGATTAGTCAAGCATGATTTCCCTTCCATAAATCCATGTTGACTTGGACTAATCCTTTCACTGCTATCCAAATGCTCCATTATTACCTCTTTAATAATTGACTCCAGCATTTTTCCCACCACCGAAGTCAGGCTAACTGGTCTGTAATTCCCCGTTTTCTCTCTCACTCCTTTCTTGAAAAGTGGGATAACATTAGCTATCCTCCAATCCACAGGAACTGATTCTGAATCTATTGAACATTGGAAAATGATCACCAATGCATCCACTATTTCTAGAGCCACCTCCCTGAGGACCCTGGGATGCAGACCATCAGCCCCAGGGGATTTATCATCCTTCAGTCCCATTTGCATACCCAATACTATTTCTCGCCTAATGAAAATTTCTTTCAGTTCCTCTACCCCCTTAGATCTTCTATCCTCCAGTACATCTGGGAGATTGTTTGTTTCCTCATTAGTGAAGACAGATCCGAAGTACCTATTCAACTCTTCTGCCATTTCCTTGTTGCCCATCATTATTTTACCCGTGTCTGCCTTCAAGGGACCCACATTGGACTTTGCTACTCTTTTTCCCTTAACATATCTAAAGAAGCTTTTACTGTCCTTCTTTATATTCCTGGCCAGCTTCCACTCATACTTCATCTTTTCAGCCCGTATTGCCCGTTTTGTTTCCTTCTGTTGTCCTATGAAAGTTTCCCAATCCTCTGGCTTCCGGCTACTCTTTGCTGTGTTATACATCTTTTCTTTTAGTTTTATTCTGTCCCTAACTTCTCTTGTCAGCCACGGTTGCCTCCTACTCCCCTTAGAATCTTTCTTCCTTTTTGGAATGAAATGATCCTGCGTCTTCTGGATTATGCCCAGAAATTCCTGCCATTGCTGTTCCACTGTCATTCCTGCTAGGATCCCTTTCCAGTCGACTTTGGCCAGCTCCCCTCTCATGCCTTCATAGTCCCCTTTGTTCAACTGCATCACTGCCACTTCCGATTTAATGTTCTCCTTCTCAAATTGCAGATTAAAACTAATCATATTATGATCACTACCTCCAAGCGGTTCCTTTACCTCGAGTTCTCTTATCATATCTGATTCATTGGACAACACTAAATCCAGAATTGCCTTTTCTCTGGTCGGCTCCATTACAAGCTGCTCTAAGAATCCATCCCGGAGGCACTCTAAAAACTCTCTTTCTTGGGGTCCTGAACCAACCTGATTTTCCCAGTCTACCTGCATATTGAAATCCCCATCACCACAGTGGCATTACCTTTGTTACATGTCAGTTTTAACTCCTGCTGCAACTTACACCCTACATCCGGGCTACTATTTGGGGGTCTGTAAATAACACCAATTATTGTCTTCTTGCCTTTACAGTTCCTCAACTCAATCCACAGTGATCTTGTCAATCCGTATGTCTTCCCTCGCAAGGGAATGAATTCCATCCCTCACCAGCAGAGCTACCCCTCCTCCTCTGCCCACCTGCCTGACCTTTCTATAGGATGTATAACACTGAATATTAAGGTTCCCAGGCCCGATCCTCCTGCAGCCACGTCTCAGTAATCCCCACAATGTCATATCTACTGACCTCTAACTGAACCTCAAGCTCATGTACTTTACTTCTTATACTGCGTGCATTCATATACAATACTTTTAATTCCTTGCGCATCTCATCTTTCACATTGATTCCTATTACACTTGGCCATACTCTCCTATTCCTTTGTGAGCTTCCTTTCCCATTAATTCTGGGGTCATTAACCATCCCTTTACTCTCTTTCCCTTTAACTCCATTGTCGATTATCTCATTTGACACCCCACCCCCCTTATTCAGTTTAATGGGTCCTAATTCATCCTACTCGGATGGGTCATCTATGGTCCCCTGAGAAGAGACAATGAAAGCAGGATGTAAATGGCTGCTGCTGTCACTCAAATATCCATTGTAAACCTAGTGGAGCTACTGGTCAAACAATACTATCATGACTTCAGTGAAAGAACCAGCAAGGAAACAGAAGAAATGTCCAGAGTAGAGGTAAAATTCTTGGATATTGCTCAGCAAAGATGTTAGATGGACACTATTGTCTAGACTTACCTTTCAAACAAGAGAGCATCAACATGCCAAATAACCGTTGCATTGCAGAGCAGCTCATCCACAGCCTGAAACACAGGTTTGGCAAGAATAAGAAATTTCAGTAAGAATATACATCTTTCCCCACAGAAGTGATTGACAATGGTTTTGCTGAAATGTTACCAGTGGACCCGCTGAATCCAGATGATGGAGAGCTCTGGTACATCCCTCACCACAGGGAAGGGTGGTCCTTGAATGTGGAGCAGTCTTTAAAGGAACATCACTTAACTGTCAACTGCTGCAGGGTACAGAGTTTACCAACTCACTCATTGGAGTTCTCATCAAATTCAGACAAGAACCGGTTGCTTTGATGGCTGATATCAAAGCAATGTGTCATCAGGTCAAGGTATCAGAAAAATATATTGACTATCCATGATTCCTGTGGTGGCCCGTGGGTGATATGCAGCAGGATCTTGTTGAATACCGGATGAAGGTACACCTTTTTGGAGCAGTGTCGTCACCAAGTTGTGCAAACTTTGCATTGAGGAAGACTGCTGAAGACAACAAAGCTCACTTTCCAGCAGAGGTGATAGACACAGTAAAGAACAACTTCTATGTATACGATTGTTTAAAATCCATGCCTTCGGAACAGGAATCAGTTCGAATGGCAGCAGACCTGACTTCCCTCTGCCAAACGGGAGGATTCATGTTGTCAAAGTGGATCAGCAACAGTCGTGCTGTATTAGCATCCATTCCACAAGAGATCAAAGCCAAGGAGACCAGGGAGTTGGATTTGGACAAAGACAATCTTCCTTTGGAAAGGACACTCGGATTGCACTGGTGCATTGAAGCAGATGTGTTCACATTCAGAATTGCGGCACAGGAACAACCATACACAAGTCGGGGCATCTTGTCCGTGGTTGGCTCTATATAAGACCCTTTAGGATTTCTAGCACCATTTACTCTGCCAGCCAAGCTGATTATGCAGGAGCACTGTAAGGAAAGACTCAGATGGAATGAGAGCATAACACAAACCTTCTCTCAGAGATGGACAGGATGGTTAGCAATCTCAACAAGATGTCGGAATTTCAAGTGGACCGCTGCATGAAACAAGCAAACTTCGGTCAAATCAGATTTGCACAGCTGACAGGTAAAATGTATGAAGGGGAGCCAGTGGATGTAGTGTATCTAGACTTTCAGAAAGCCTTTGATAAGGTCCTGCATGGGAGACTGGTGACTAAAATTAGAGCACATGATATTGGGGGTAGTGTTTGACATGGATAGAAAATTGGTTGGCAGACCGGAAGCAAAGAGTAGGAGTGAACGGGTCCTTTTCAGAATGGCAGGCAGTGGCGAGTGGAGTGCCTCAAGGCTCGGTGTTGGGGCCACAACTGTTTACCATATATATTAACGATTTGGAAGAGGGAATTAGGAGCAACACTAGCAAGTTTGTAGATGACACAAAGCTGGATGGCAGTGTGAACTGTGAAGAGGATGTTAGGAGGTTACAGGGTGACCTGGACAGGTTGAGTGAGTGGGAAGATGCGTGGCAGATGCAGTATAATATAGATAAATGTGAGGTTATCCACTTTGGTGGCAAAAACAAGGGGGCAGATTATTATCTCAATGGGGTTAGGTTAGGTAAGGGGGAGGTACAGTGAGACCTGGGTGTCCTTGTACAGAAGTCACTGAAAGTTGGCATGCAGGTACAGCGGGCAGGGAAGAAAGCTAATGAAATGTTGGCCTTCATAACAAGAGGATTTCAGTATAGGAGTAGAGAGGTTCTTCTGCAGTTGTATAAGGCTCTTGTAAGACCGCGTAATATTGCGTACAGTTTTGGTCTCCTAATTTGAGGAAGGACATCCTTCATAATGGGAAAATCCAGAGTGGCACCATTAAAACAAATGATGATTCCGAGAATGGAGCTTACAGCTGCAGTCCTAGCTGTCAGAGTGGACATCATGCTGCAAAAGGAATTACAGCTTCAACTGGACAAATCCATCTTCTGGACGGATAGCACAACAGTGCTTAAGTACATCAACAACGAAACAAAACACTTTCAAACATTTGTATCAAACAGGATCTCTTTTGTAAGGGATGCTACTGATGTATCACAATGGAGATATGTTTGCACAAATGAAAATCGTGCAGATTAAGCCTCTGGAGGACTAACAGCAGACTGCTTCTTAAGCTATGAGAGATGGATCAATGGACCAGAATTTCTCCGTAAGCCAGACAGAGAATGGCCACAGCTTAATTTGGAATCTGCAATCTTTGCTACTGATCCAGAACTCAGCAAGCCATCACAATGAACATCATTGTCAATGATCTATTGAACCCAACAAACTCACTGATCACCTATTTCTCATCATGGAGGAATCTGAAGACGGTGGTAGCTTGGCTCCTTAAAGTAAGGACAATACTCTTGCAGTTGACTCGAAAAAGAAAGGAGATTCAGATTGCTATGAGCAGCTTTGAAGAAGATCCTGGCAAACTAAAAGGAAAGGTTGATAAGGAGATGCAAGTTTTTAAAGCAACATTCGGCGGACAGTGTTTATGTCAAGATCTTCTCCAAGCAGAAAGCACAGTCAACTCTTTCAGTAAAAGATAAAGATTTAAAGAAGAGCTATCAGTATTGGAAGCTGGTAAACATGGTGTAAAAATAAGCAGTCATTTGTACAAGCTAGATCCGGTGCTGGAGGATGGACTTCTGAGAGTAGGTGGTCGTCTGAATAGACTAGCGATGCCTGAAGAGGCTAAACATCCTATTATTCTCTCGAAGGACGTTTATATATCAACACTACAGTTTCCGACATATCTATGAACAGCACGGACATGGAGGAAGAAATCATATGGTGTCTCGCCTTCGTAAAAGATACTGGATTATCAAAGCTAACTCCGCTGCAAGAAAGGTCATACAGACCGTGTTGTGTGTAAAGAACAACAGGGGAACAGTTGGAGAACAAAAAATGGCAGACTTGCCCCTGGAGAGGATTCTACCTGACAAGCTTCCATGTACAGATGTTGGAATAGACTACTTCGGTCCTATAGAGTTCAAGAGAGGACAATGTGTTGTTAAACGGTATGCTGTAATCTTTACCTGCATGGCAAGCAGGGCAGTACATCTTGAAGTTGCATCTACACTTGACACAGACTCCTGCATCCATGCATTATGAAGATTCATCTGTAGACAAAGTCAAGTTTCATCTTTAAGATCAGACAATGGCACAAAGTTTTGTCGGACAGGAAAGAGTATTGAGAGAAGCACTCAATGGCATGAATCAGGATAAGATCCCGAGTGTTAGGCTTCAACGAGGGATAAAGTGGCACTTTAACCCCCCAGCAGTATCCCATCTCGGCGGTGTTTGGGAACGATTGATCCGCATGTGTTCAAAATGTGCTGCTCTCTGTTCTTAAACAAGAAGTTCTGGACGATGAAGAATTGCAAACTTTATTTTGTGAAGTTGAAGCAATTTTAAGTGATCGACCCATTACCAAGAGTTCTGATGATCCAATGGACCTGGAAGCACTTACACCAAACCATCTTCCTCTGTTAAAAAACAGGCCAATACTACCACCTGGACTCTTTGCGAAGGAAGAGAAGATTGAAGAATCACTAAAGAAGATTAAATGCCAACATACCTTTGTTTTTGAAAATATGTAAAGCTTTTATAGTTCCTTTTAATGTTTATTGATAATTGTTTCGTTATATACGTAGAGCAATTAGGAACCATTTATGTTTAGGCTAGCTACTGTTGACATATTATATAATTTTGTCTAGATATTTATAGCAGTATTATTTTGGACACTTGAGGGCAGTCATTTGATGCATAGAGGGGCGTAACATATGGGCTTAGCGGACAGGGAGTGATCAAACCAGGCATAGGAGGTGGAGAGTACACAGGTCTTACCAGATGGGAGAACAGAAAGCTACAACTTGTATGAGAATAAGGAAATGGAAATAACGACTGGAAGATCCATTCTTTTTAATCTGCGTAAGATCACTCCTACCTACCTTTGTAGTAATGGCGCATTGGAAAATAAAGAAAATGCCATTACAGGTATATTATGAAAATTCGAACAACCATACTACGAAAAGTATTTAAGGGCACTTCAGAAAACACAAGAAGAGAAGTTGTTTAACTGAAAGACTATTACAAGGAAGAAAGGCTGGGATTCTTTTCTCTTGTGAGAACTAAAGTGGTGACCAAGCAGAACTCTCCAAACTTATAACTCAGTTTTATATGGTGAAAGCCAAGAAGCTCTTTCTACTTGTAAGCAACACCAGAATCAAAGAACATGAATGTATGAAAGTAAAAAATGAAGCCAGTGTGGGATTTGGGAGAAATCTATTTGCCAAAGATAATGTTTAGGTCATGAAACAAGCCACTTAGATGCTTGGTATTTGTAATGAACTGCTGGATGATGTGAGGACCATTACAATGTTTAAAAGACATTTGAACAAACACATAAATAGGAAAGTTTCAGAGGAATATGGGTCAAACACAGGCAAATGGGACAAACTCAGGGACAAATTGGGCTGAAGAGCCGGTTCCTGTGCTGCATAACTCCATGCAGTAACAGAATAAAAAACCTGATGTATTGATGTTAAGAGAAGCAAGTGAGAAAGGAATAGAATACAGTAAGGTCAGACAAAACGGTGTAAGTAGAGACTTGGAGGAACTAAATGGCCTGCTTCCCTAAATGCTTTGTCATAGTAATGAATTAGAAAATCAATTTCTCAAGAATATTTGTATTCTTCCAATAAAATCTGAATCATCAAAGGGGTTAGAGTATATATATGCAGCAATTCATTTTGCTGTCATTCCAAGGTGAAAACGAGGAAACGAGGAAATCAATTATGACAGTTTGTTGCATTGGTAATACACTTAAGTAGGACTAGATAATGATCAACAAATACTAATTGATCAAGACAAATGCAAATATACCTCTCAATGCATTACATGAAGCACAGAGAATCTCATTTCAGTAATATATTTTAGCTCATATTATGACACTCAATGCCTTGGGTATATTTGGGGGAAAAATGCAAATACTAACTAGACAATAATAAATGCATTTTTTTCTGGAAAAATGTATGACTTAAGATGTATTGGGAACATTACAGCCTAGACATTGATGCATAATTATATGCTTATAACGTTTTTCCAGTTTTGTCTGATGCTGGTCGTTACTTACTGCTAATTTGTATACAGATGAGTGTAAGTACATTGGAACAAAAAGAACAGGGGGAACTATTAAAGTAATGAATCTAAAAATATTAAAATGTAATTTATATTTTGGCAATCCAAGATTTTTCTTAAAGATTATTTTGATTTGGTTTGAATGTGTTCATGTAAACCAGTTGCTCTACCTTTTGTAAATTTTGCAATATAAAAATTAATCGACAGCAGGCACAGCAAGATTATAATTTAAAAGTCACTCACTTTGATTGTTGTCTGGTAGTCATCCTTCCTTGTTCAATATTTCTTTGTACTTTATGTAATACATTAAGCACATTTGCATATTGTCTTCATCAATTAATATTTGTTCATCATTATCAATTCTTAAGTGAATGACCAATTCAGCAAACTGTCATCACCGTAATTTTCACTTTCACCTCATTTGCATTGACAAGAAGAATAATCTATCAACGGAACACAGTTTCTAACACATTCGCCCATGTTTATCTTGGTCAATGTTAAAATCTACAATTAGGGCTTTCATGTTTTCATTTACAATCACCTTTCAGATGAGATGGTGAATTGTGAACCCTGGCAGATACAAAAGATTCCACAGAAGTAGTGGAAACAAGAGCAGGGGAGTTATGCTCATTATCATGATCAATGTTTATCCCTCAACTTACATTACCAGTGTTGATTAACTGTCACATCACTGTTTGTGGTGGTTTGCTGTGTGAAAATGGGCAGCTGCATTTCCTACATTGCAACAGAGAATGCACGTCAAAAATACTTCATTGACCAGAGAACACGTTGGGACATTCGGAAATCAATTAAGGCCATATACAAATATAGTTCTCCTTTCTTATAACAACAGAATAAAGTCTCCCTCTATTAATCAAACCATATTTAGCAGTGAATCTTAATGACCCACATGACGTTGATGTAGCCTGATGTCTCCTTATACAAAAGATGTGATACCATCATCCATCATGGCGATATTAGACCCCCTTAAAATTTCATTTTGCGTTTAGATTTATGAGCTGTGTGTATCTCATCATGTGTGGCTTGGATACATCCAGGTCTGATGGCAGATAAACACATAACTGGGCTATTTCAAACTCCACTACTACAGATTTACCAAAGTTCATGCAGGTAAAATGTGTAGGGGGATCTCAGCATGTCAGGCAGCATCTGTGATGGGAATGTGCAGATGACGTTTCCTGTTGGGACCCATCTTCAGCCTTAAATACCGTGCTTCTGCAAGACCAATTGTATAGCTGCCATCAACAAGTAATAAAGTGGTCTGAATGTCGGTCCTGTTGGCAGTTGGTTATAGTGGAAATGCAGGAATGGACTTATTTTCTAACTTGTGGGTACAATTGGCTTGAAGAGTGAAGGAGAGTTCTGTGCTGGTTTGTGACCATAACAAAACTGCATTTGACAGCTGCTCCATAAATTCTTCTCACTGCTTCAGCATTATCTTGTCGGCGGCACCTAATGTTGTTGGAATTCCCATATGCTGTTGTTTTGTCACTGCTCTGAGACAAATTGTGATGGTGAAGGAAATCAAAATCAGATGGAATATCATCAGAAACATGAAAACTGCAGGCTGTAATAAGGTTAAAAATGACGAGTCACATGCATACTACATGCTGTAATTGGATTTCAGTTGACATGTTATGTATACACTGTAAATTATTTGCCAAGGGAAGCAAGATTTAATAGCGTATCCTCTGACAAGTAAACCCTAAGTCTCAGATGGGTGTCACGCTAGCATATTAATTTGCTTACGTTTTATCCGATCTGTCATTTTAAAACAAAATAGGGTCTACAGCCAACACTTTTTTTTTCAACTCTGAGATATATAACTACCTATTGGGATAAAATTGAAGCAAACTTATATTTCAGGGTACTATGTCAGGGAGTGCATTACAAAACCCGCATAATTATTCAGTCCTGTTGGAAGATTTGCTGACCTTCAGTGGATTGGATGTGGACCTGAATTTGAATGCCTTGGCAGATGGCATGAGAGAGATCCCAGAGTCCAAGTGAAATCCCTGGAAGCTTCTGTACCATAATAACCTAGCCACTGCATTAACTAATTATGTCCTGTTTTCCTGACAAATTACATTGAATGGGCATGACTTGCCATCACGATCAGGAAGTGTAAGTAGAGCAACAGATTCACCTAAAATCTGATTCACCTCAATCAAGCCCCTACTATCTGCCCCCAATGTCCATATCAGTGGATCAATCCTCGCTCCAACTCATATTGCAAGAGTCTATCTTGGCACTTCATATTCCCATCTTACTAACTTCAGCACTCTGCTATCTCCTTCCTTCTATGCAGCAGGAGCAGCCTGATCCACTTATTCATAATTGTTCTGATCCTTCTCGGAGTCTGAGAGTATTGCAGGGTAGGCAGCATTTGTTGTTGACAAATGAGAGTTGCAAAGTGCAATTTGTGAGCAGTTACCTACAAATTTTAGAGACCACATGGCCAAGAATAAAAATATTGTTCCAACCAAAATTACTCTAATGTTTTCTAAGAACATCTGACCATAAATTCAGTGACCAGAGGGTTTTGGTTTACAGAGCTACTCAAAACTTTAGTTGTCATATTGCCATACTTATTGCCTTTGAATTCCAACTCTTAGTACAACTTTAACTGATCTTCACTTGCAAGTTTGAGGAAAACTGAGGAATGTGTGCACTGACAGAACATAAAAAAATCCTGTTGGCCTTATTCTTAATAAACTATTAACATGTTGAAAATGACAAAATGTCTTTTTTGGGGACATTGTACACATGCAATTTAACATGCTCAGGTTAAATGCAAACATCAGTAGGTTGGAGTTTTTTTCCAAAGCGTTTTCATTTACAGTGCATTTAAACCCTTTCACAAGAGTTATTGTTCAGGCCATTGGATCAGTTAACTTCTAAAGTAAGAGGCGAGATGGGACGAGGAAAACTGCTGTTTCTTTGCTTCATTTGGTCCAGAAGGGAAAGCAATGCTAATATTCCCTGAATGCTATAACATCACCTGATTGAAGGCTATGAGCCAATATTATAAGTTCGAGAACTTTTAATGCAGGAAGCAACTCATCATAATGAGTTTGGTTGATAGTTTCCATACTGATCCAATTAGAATGACCTGTCTCGTCATACATTATAACCTGGAATCATCAGTTTTGAGCATGCACACTGTAATCATTGAAGTTTGATTAAACACATATGGCCTGTAACCTTACATGAATATTTAAAAGCCATGACCTACTATGAAAGATTTCATACAGCCAAAACTTGCCAGAGGAACAGGACGTCCTTGACGTTGGGCATGAAAATCAATGACAGCTGTAAAACATAACCATAAAACTTAAAATTCTTGTAAAGGTAGCTTACCGAATACACAACTTAGATAAAGCATTGTACAAAAAACAAGTTCAGCAGATGACTAGTAATTCAAGTTATATAAATAATGAAAAACAGTGAAGCTTCAATTAATAACATTTGTAACTTTTAATTCTGGACAAAACATTCCTGGACAAATATGTTTTAAAGGAAATCTGAAGCTAGTAGTGTTTTAATGTCAACAGGGCTTAGTGCATTTTGAAACATGTTGCTATCTATACCATTAATAGTTTGAGGGGAGGATTTAGAGGAGGAAGAGGATTAGGTATGAGGATAACATCATCTTTTGTGGTTTTGGCCCCTCCAGTGCCAATGAGCTCATTGCAGAATTGAATACATGGGACATTGTTAGACTGTGTGGAGATAAGTGAACTCAGTATCAAGATGGAAACATGTGGACCAAACCAGAAAGTAGTATCTGGAAGGCAACATCTTAATTTTCATTTCAATATAGCGGACGCCACATAAAGTCTATTTATATACGTAGTGGAAGCTCAGACTATTGCATAAGCTCATATTGCTATCAAGCAAACTCAAGCATTTCAAGAGTGTCAAGATATCAGGATGTCAAGAGTGACAGTGTCTCACAGGATCATTATTTTTTGATGACTCTCAGGATGACAGTACTAGTACAGTATATGTAAAACAGTTTGTGATCAATTAAGAATTATCTCATGTGAATCACCTCCATCCAGACTATAACCATTTGTAAACATATTGATCCTCCATGGCATTATTGGGCAAATAATTCTAAAGATTGAAGAAATTGCTTCTCATCTCTGAATGGCTGACCATTTCATTTCAGCTAGTGCTTAGGGGAAACTTTAACTCCACAATACCTCTCTTAATAGTAAGATTAAATGAGAACTTACCAGTTTGAAGTTTGATCTTTATTTTATGAGGAGTTACAATGAGCGATTACGTGAAGAAGACCGTAAGCCCGCATGCTCGTCAACCTTCAAAGCAGCAGTGTGAAATCACAGAATAACAGTTGTTGAACTGACTACATAGTAAGATATGAGAGACTAGAAATACCAGCTGATCTTTTATGAGGGTTGGGAGCAGTGGGCACGTAATCGCTCATGGTAACTCCTCATAAAATAAAGATCAAACTTCAAACTGGTAAATTCTCATTTAATCTTACTATTTTACTTCGGAGTCACGTGAGTGACTACGTGAAGACTTTGAAGCTCTGTGATTTCATGCCATGGACGCAAGACCAAGCCACACACTATATTAGTTGACCAAGGATGAGAGATGAATGCAATCAGACATGACAATTTTTTTAAACATGCTGATGCTTTTAATGGACAAATTGTAATAACAGTAGATCCTCTTATCCAGGGAAACTACATAACAGAACTTAAAACGGTGTCGGCAAAAGCCCGTGGTTTGGCGACAGGTTTATGATAGAACATCTGAAATGTGCGTTCTCTAGACCATCCTGCAGTTGCTAGGATCTGGTCTAGCGGGACGTCCATAGTCCTCGCTGCTGACGTGGATGCGGCCCTGTTGGAGTGAGATTTAAAATAATCAGTATTTACTCCTGCTTATGTCAGTACCTGTTTCAGCCACCTCAAAATGGTCTGAACTGAGACCTTTTTGTGAGGTTTCTTAACCTAACAAATACTACCAGTTCCTATCCCCTGAGGCTCCCAGTGACCTTTAGATATAGCTGGAGGTGTGTTACCAGACATAGCCGGAGGTCCAAGGGGTAAGCCGCAAAATGAAGCTTTTGGCCGGATGTACCTGGTCTGCTTTGCTTGACTAGGTCATACACGTAAAACGTGTTACTACTGGCAGACATGGCCATCCTATCCAGTCGGATGGAACTTTCAACACGTTACCAGCAGTCCCGAGTTCCCGCAGTCCAATGGACTCGCCGAATGCGCCATTCGGAGTGCAAAACAACTCATGGAACGATCCTACCTTGCCAAATCCGATGTGTACCTAGACTTACTCAATCTACGGAACAATGCACGGGATCCCATACTAGGTTCTCCTGCCCAACGACTGATGTCTTGCCAAACCCATGGTCCCCAGCCTGTCTCCCAGCAGCTGTTGCAGTCACAAGTTCGTTTCCTGCCTGTCACTCAGAAACAAATGCAAATTAAACGTGACGTACAGAAGACGTGACGTTCTTCGACAAGTCCAGCAAGCCACTTAAACATCTTGCGCGTGGACAAGTGTTTAGTCTGCAAACCGACAAGGGCCATGCACGCCTGGGACACATTAACGGCCCTGCTAAAGAACCACGTTCATATCTGGTCCTCTACAGACACAACTGTCAACACATCGTTCCTGTGAAGGAAGCGCGTCCTGCGACTCCCTATCCTGATGCACAGCGCCTTATGCTCACTCTCACAGTCAGTCCTATCTCCTCACCTCCCACCGTTGTTCCTACCGCGGTCTCTCCGCGTCATTTGGCACCTGGTTCGCCTGTTCCGTCTCCCACTGTGCCTATCGGGTCGCCTCCCCGGTCTCTTCTCCTGCGAAAGGAGGTGAGGCAGTCTCCTAACGCACGAGGGCCAGTCGGGTTTGTGATTTAATAAATATGTGTTGTATCGTAATGTGTGTTCAGGTCACATCATTACAATAATAATCATACAAATACATTACAGAATAATCATCAGGAGCTGCCATTGGTTTACCAAGAACATATTCTGTACTAATTTATTGTGAATGTTTAAGGTGAATCTTTGCATGTTTCAATTTTAAAGCAGTAGAAATGCCCACATAATTAGCAAAAACATATCCTGACATAAGAACGATTCAACATATTTTTCATAGGTGTTTGCAAAGCACAAGTATGATTCTTAAAAAATTAAGCTGCTTATCAAACATGAACTTTGTAAAGAGGTTATTTGCAATTTTTACTATAATATTTTTATCATAAACTGTGATGCATCTATTAGTAATATTACAACATTTTGAGATTTAAAATATCAAGTCTGCAATTTATCCCATCAGATAAAGCATAAAAAGAAGTTTAATATGACACCTAATTCACTTTCATATCTTCAGTATTAAAAAGGTTATGGCTATTTTCATACTCGGAAATTAGCATCTTGTTCCCTATTGCTTTCCATTGACTTAACACAAAAGCTGTGATCGAGGACTGTCAAAAGCTCATATCTTTCTTTAAAATTAAGAGAACTGAAATAAATGTTCAGTTATTATACATTTAAGTATTCTGAAACAAATATGAAACAATCTTACTTGGATGACCTGAAATTAAAGCATATAATTAGTTAGTTACCCAATTGTAACTAATTACAAAATTCAATTACTAGATCTAAACATCTATCCATTTTCTTAAGAAATGATTAACATTTTTAAATAACCTAAGTGTCCAAATAACATTCACACAAGAATTCACAATATAACATGCTTTTTAAATCTCATTGTCATGAATTTATAGGGCAAATGGAAGGAATTTAGTGTTTAATTCCCGTAAATTAATGGCCATTTAAATCATCTTGCGAGTGGGATTTTATGGAACGCGATCGATTGGAACGTTGCGGTTGCGGTGAATTTAAACACCATAACGGCAGGAAAAATACTGCTGTTTCGTATCTTTTCCAAGTCACTTTTTCGCAACATGAAATTTTGATTAAAGGCATCCTAAGAAGCACATTTACATGAAAAAATAAACGGTGTACCTTGCCTTGTCCCCTACGTGAGATCCGTCCCGTTGTCTCATGCTAATAATTTATCCAGCGTAGTTTAAAAATAACTTCATAAAACAAATTTCTCTTCAGCAACTAAATACCCTGAGAAAAATCGATTTGAATAGTCTGGAGAAAACTGCATTTTAAACCCGCCCCCCTCTCAAAGGCGCCAAAGTCGCGCACACGGGCAGTGGCAGAACTGCAGCGCCGCTCAAGGTAACTTTTGTAACATACCTACATCTATGGTGTGTTTTATAAGCATAATTTCCAAATATCCTGAGTGCATTTCACGAGACATTCAGAGCAGTTTGTCTGAAATAGAAACATAGAAACATAGAAAACATAGAAAATAGGTGCAGGAGTAGGCCATTCGGCTCTTCGAGCCAGCACCTCCATTCATTGTGATCATGGCTGATCGTCCGCTATTAATAACCCGTGCCTGCCTTCTCCCCATATCCCTTGACTCCACTAGTCCCTAGAGCTCTATCCAACTCTCTCTTAAATCCATCCAGTGATTTGGCCTCCACTGCCCTCTGTGGCAGGGAATTCCATAAATTCACAACTCTCTGGGTAAAAAAGTTTTTTCTCAGCTCAGTCTTAAATGACGTCCCCTTTATTCTAAGACTGTGGCCCCTGGTTTTGGACTCACCCAACATTGAGAACAATTTTCCTGCATCTAGCTTGTCCAGTCCTTTTATAATTTTATATGTTTCTATAAGATCCCCCCTCATTCTTCTAAACTCCAGTGAATACAAGCCTAGTCTTTTCAATCTTTCCTCATATGACAGTCCCGTCATCCCAGGGATCAATCTCGTGAACCTACGCTGTACTGCCTCAATCACAAGGATGTCCTTCCTCAAATTAGGAGAGCAAAACTGTACACAATACTCCAGATGTGGTCTCACCAGAGCCCTATACAACTGCAGAAGAACCTCTATACTCCTGTACTGAAATCCTCTTGTTATGAAGGCCAACATTCCATTAGCTTTCTTCACTGCCTGCTGTACCTGCACGGCAACTTTCAGTGACTGGTTTACAAGGACACCCAGGTCTCGCTGTACCTCCCCCTTACCTAACCTAACCCCATTGAGATAATAATCTGCCCCCTTGTTTTTGACTCCAAAGTGAATAACCTCACATTTATCTATATTATACCGCATCTGCCACGCATCTGCCCACTCACTCAACCTGTCCAGGTTCCCCCTGCAACCTCCTAACATCCTCTTCACAGTTCACACTGCCGCCCAGCTTTGTGTCATCCGCAAACTTGCTAGTGTTGATCCTAATTCCCTCTTCCAAATCATTAATATATATGGTAAACAGTTGCGGCCCCAACACCGAGCCTTGCGGCACTCCACTCGCCACTGCCTGCCATTCTGAAAAGGACCCGTTCACTCCTACTCTTTGCTTCCGGTCTGCCAACCAATTTTCTATCCATGTCAACACCCTACCCCCAATACTGTGTGCTCTAATTTTAGTCACCAGTCTCCCGTGCGGGATCTTATCAAAATATATAGTGTAATGTCATATTGTGGCAGAGAAACAGATATCAGGACTGATCATGTATGGTCATGCTTTGTGTTTGAGCAGGAGCCCTCATTGCCATAGTCATCCCAGAAGACAGACAGTCTTCATGCAGCCACTGTAGGCAGATCCAAAGGCCCTGGATATAACCATATAACCATATAACTATTACAGCACGGAAACAGGCCCTCTCGGCCCTTCCAGTCCGTGCCGACCATTTGTTTTCCCCTAGTCCCATCTACCTGCTCCATTCCCTCCATACCCCTCCATACCCCTCCATTCCCTTCACGTCCATATACCTATCCACTTTACTTTTAAATGTTAAAATCGATCCTGCCTCCACCACTTCTGCTGGAAGCTCATTCCACACAGCCACCACCCTCTGAGTAAAGAAGTTCCCCCTCACGTTACCCCTAAACTTCTGTCCCTTAATTCTCATGTCATGCCCTCTTGTTTGAATCTTCCCTACCCTCAATGGGAAAAACGTATCCACGTCAACTCTGTCTATCCCTTTCATCATTTTAAAGACATCAATCAAGTCCCCCTTAACCTTCTGCGCTCCAAAGAATAAAGACCTAACTTGTTCAACCTTTCTCTGTAACATAGTTGCTGGAACCCTGGCAACATTCTAGTAAATCTCCTCTGTACTCTCTCTATTTTGTTGACATCCTTCCTATAATTAGGCGACCAAAATTGTACACCATACTCCAGAATTGGTCTTACCAATGCCTTGTACAATTTTAACATTACTTCCCTACTCCTATATTCAATGCTCTGATTTATAAATGCCAGCACACCAAAGGCTTTCTTTACCATGCGATTCCACCTTCAGGGAACTATGCACAGTTATTCCTAGATCCCTCTGTTCCACAGCATTCCTCAATTCCCTACCATTTACCATGTACGTCCTATTTTGATTTGTCCTGCCAAGATGTAGCACTTCACACTTAACAGCATTAAACTCCATCTGCCATCTTTCAGCCCACTTTTCCAAATGGCCCAAATCTCTCTGTAGACTTTGAAAATCGACTTCATTATCCACAACACCACCTATCTTAGTATCATCTGCATACTTACTTATCCAATTTTCCACCCCATCATCCAGATCATTGATGTACATGACAAACAACAGTGGACCCAACACAGATCCCTGAGGCACCCCATGGTCACCGGCTTCCAACCTGACAAACAGCCATCCACCATTACTCTCTGACATCTCCCATTCAGCCACTGTTGAATCCATCTTGCTACTCCACCATTCACACCCAAAGATTGAACCTTCTTAACCAACCTTCCATGGGGAACCTTGTCAAAGGCCTTACTGAAATCCATATAGACAACATCCACTGCTTTACCCTCATCAATTTCCTAGTTACCGCTTCAAAAAATTCAAGGAAGGTTAGTCAAACATGACCTTCCAGGCACAAATCCATGTTGACTGTTCCTGATCAGACCCTGTTTATCCAGATGCTTATATATATTATCTCTAAGTATCCTTCCCATTAATTTGCCCACCACTGATGTCAAACTAATAGGTCTATAATTGCTAGGTTTATTCTTTGAACCCTTTTTAAACAATGGAACAACATGCGCAGTACGCCAATCCTCCGGCACTATTCCCGTTTATAATGACATTTGAAATATTTCTGTCATAGCTCCTGCTATTTCTACACTAACTTCCCTCAATGTCCTAGGGAATATCCTGTCAGGACCTGGAGACTTATCCACTTTTATATTTTTCAAAAGTGTCAGTACTTCCTCCTCTTTGAATCTCATAGTTTCCATAGCTACTCTACTTTTTCCCCTTATGGATATGGATCGTCACAATGGGTAATTTAATAACTTGGGCAAAAACAGTTGACAAAGGTTGAAATAATTAAAAAAAATGTCTCTACTATGCACAGGTACAAAACTTAAGAAGGCGCTGATCTGAAAGGAGAATTACCTTAGCAATCCCCTTCCAAATGATCAGCAAAACATATAACAACTCAAAGGATACAAAGGACATTTATTATCACATACACCAATTGGTGTAGTGAAATTTGACTTGCCATTGCAGCACACAAATAAAGATAAGACACAACATCAAGAATTTAACAGTAAACATAAAAACATCCCCCCACAATGGTTCCCACGGTGAAGAAAGGCATCCAAAAGTCCAGTCCCGACCCCTGTTCACCCATAGTCAGGCCTATTGTGGCCTCCACAGTCGCCTCTACGGTAGCCCGATGCTTCAGGCCCTCTCGCTGGATGATGAAGCTCCGGCATCAGGTGAACGCTCCTCAGTGGCTTGGAATGTCTGGAGCGGCCGCTTCCTCCCCGGAGAACGCGGCTCCCGAAGTCCACGGGCCGCGCTGGTCAGAGCTCCGTCTCAGGCGACCTCGTCGTGAGATCCCAGGCTCCGCGGTGTTTAAAGCTCAACGCCGCCCGCGGCTGGAAGCTCCGCAGACCGCAGCTCCGTGATGTTGGAGTCGGCGGTCACAGCATTCCGGAGCTCACCGCACGGCGACCCGGTATGGCATTGTCCACTCCGTGTTGGTGCCTCAGCGCTGAGGAGCCGCCGGCGGAGCTGAAGTCCTGGCCGCGAGGAAAGGGCGAAAACAAGGCTTGGAGAAAAGCCGCATCTCCGACCAGGTAGGGACAGAAAAATGGTTTCCCCCTTCCCCCCCTCACCCCCCGCATAAAATGACTAAAAGACCTCCAAAACAATCACTTTTAACTCACTAAAAATAACAAAAAGGGTGAAAAGCTGCTACCATGTTTGTGTTGAGAAAGCAGCACAGTCAATTTTAAAGCTTTTGCTGTTTTTATTATTGTTGAGTTAATAAATTATGTTTGGGTCTTTTTTTTGTGCTGTGCAGCACTTATTTTGGTATTGACAAAGAAACAGTGCAATTCAGCAACTTGTAGCTGGTTCACATATGGGTGCACCCGACTAGAATTGAATGTAATATTCTGTCACATAATGACCACATCTCCTGGAGGATCGCATAATTAACAGTCATTACAAAAAGCAAAATTGAGTTATGGCATGATGAAGTTACACAACACAGAATCAACCATTTGGCCCACCATGTCCATGTTGTCCATTGTACTTGTCCCAGCAATCAGGCCCGGCTCGCTGCGGTGGACCGGGGACTTGCACGCCGCACACTGACGATGGGGAGCCTGCTCACCACGGACCGACGACGGAGGATACGCCTGCCGTAGACCGAGGAATCACTCACTATGGTCAGCGGACTGAGGATCTCCCGCCATGGACTAACGATGGCGAACCCGCCGGTAGTCCGGCTCACCCACCGAACTTGACCCTGAGCCTCCAACGTCGATGGGACCCGAGCCGCCGTGAGCGAGGTGGACCGTCGAGAATGAGTGGGACTTAGTAAGCGAGCTGTACCATTGAGAACAATGGGGTGGGGGACCCGGTGGGGGCCGCCAGGAACAATGGGGGACACAGCGGGGGCAAGAACAAAGGGTTAGGGGCAGCAGCCACGTGAGGCGGCAAGGAGCAGATAGGACAGTACGGCAAACTTTTGTAACTTTGTCGGCATCAGACACGTGGCAAATCTTGTGTACTGCCTTTGTGAGATCTTCTGTACGATTTTACCAGGTTGTATGCAGAACAAAGCATTTCACTGTTCCTAGGTATGCACAAGAAGATACAAGGCAGACACCATTGTATGCAGATGCCGAGAAGTGTGTTCAGCTCTGGCTGAACAACTTCTAAACTTGAGTGTAGACTCGATAAGATGAAGACTGTACCTAGGTAAATGTGACATTAAAGTACAAGTGAATCATTGAATTGAATCATTGAATTGAATCAATAACTATACTTGTCTCCTGTACCCCCATTTATAGCATGTTCTCCGGTTGAGTGCATGGGTAGTAACAATTAATTAAATCCAACATAACTCAAGTTAAAGAATCCCACTCAATGAACAGGTTATTTGGGAACTATTTCATTAAAGAGCATATAATCGCCCGCAACTTACTTTTTTGCTGTTGCTGTTGCTGAGAGTTGGAAAATGTGTGAACATGTGTGTGGGTGATGATGGTGGTAGAAATCACAGGTGCAAATTCTGTTCAGTTACAGACTATGCAACCCACATAATTTATAAAAGCATCTTTAAATTATCAGCTACACTTACAAGTACACATTAAAAGACATAAATTTTAAAGTTAAATATCTAGGTAATTCAGAATTAGTTACTTCACAAAATATTAGCATGTAATTAATTGCCATCTTAAAACACGAAGCCTGGGTCCCCACAAGTCTTGGCAAACCCATCACCATTGGGCAGGAGCAACTTTGCAATTAAATAATAATGCAACAAGTCAGAAAATAGTAAGATTAAATGAGAACTTACCAGTTTGAAGTTTGATCTTTATTTTATGAGGAGTTACGATGAGCGATTACGTGCAGAACCCCGCCAGTTGGCATGCGCGTCAATCTTCAAAGCAGCGGTGTGAAATCACAGAAGAACAACAATTGAAGTATTATAGTAAGATTAGAACCTAGAACTTCCAGGTGAGCTTTGTGATATGAGGGCTGGGAACGGTGGGCACGTAATCGCTTACATCACAAATTTCAGAATACCTAGGCCTGGGAGGATTAGAATTAAAAACACAATTAAATCTGGAAATTAATGGATGAGATCCTATAAACAGAAGATCTGACCCCCAGCATAGGTACGAGGACAAAGTCCTCCTGGCACTGTTGATAGCATTATAGCTCTACCCTTCATCGAAATGTAAGTTGGACAGAAATTCAAGCACATCTGGGATGGAGGCTGTGTGGTATGTAATGTTCCCCTGTAAACAAAGTTCCTCCCATTTCCAGACATGAGAGATGTACTGCCTTTTCGTACTATCCCTCCAGGATGCTGTGATGGCATGTACGGTTCAATTGGATAGTCCCAGACCCAGTTATGGCCTTCTTAAAATCTGCAAATCAACAAATTTAGATGATCATACTATGGGTGTTGACCTCCAGTCACAGGGTGCACTAACAGATTATGACATTTTGGAACCACCATAATAGGCAGTGTACTAATACCCGAAATCAGAGGGAACCATGGCTGTGTAGGCCAGTCGGGTACCACCAAAACCCCTGAAGTCCTGTTTGATCTTAGTCGAGCACCGACTGATGAGGCAGAAGGGGGGAAATGCATATAAAAACATTCCGCCCCAGTGCAGCGAGAATGCATTCACTGCCCCTGGGTCTGGTTCCCTTGAAACATACTTCGGTACCTGGTGATTAAATCTGGATGCAAACAAATCGATATCTGGTACCCCATACTGGAAAACAATTTCCTTAAATACATCATGATTCAACATCCACTCAGTGTTGTAATTGAATTTGTGTGACCTGGTGTCTGTCCCCATATTGAATCTGCCTGGCAAGTAGAGAGCTGAAATCCAAATATTATTTTTTAATGCACCAGTGCCAAATAAAGTTAGCCAAGCTGTCACAAGATTTCGATTTGATTCCACCCATGTGATTGACATACGCCACTGCCATGGTGTTGTCAATCTGAAGCTGAACATGTAAGTGATGCTTAGTGGTACAGTAAGCTTTGAGCCCATAAAATTCTCCTAAAAGCACTAAATAATTAATTCCATGTAATTGGAGAATCAACGCCTCATGCATATTTCATCTGTCTCCACAGCTAGACCTGGTGTCAGTAGCACCCCAACCTAGGGCACTAACATCACTCTGCAAAACAACTGAAGGTGTTTCGATCAAAATTTTGCTAGAACAATTTGAAATGTTTCTAATCCACCACTGTACTTCAGTAATGGCTGCAGATGGTAAGTGCATGGGCCAATTGAAATGACCTGCATGTATTCTCAGTGCCTGTATCTTTGCCCTCTGTAAATGTTCGTAATGCAAAGGTCCATATTGCACAGCTGGAAAGGCAGCTGCCAATTTACCAATTAAGCTGGCAACCTGTTTAATTGAAGGTGATTGCTCCCCCAAGAACTTGATACAACCTTCAATTAAATCTAATCTCTTGCCTTTGGGAGAGTTACACACATGTTAATTTATTCTATTGTGAATCCCAAATAGTCAATTGTGTTCACCGGCACCAATTTGGATTTAGCTGGGTGAATAATGAACCCCAATCTCTCAACCATGAGTTTAACAGCTGAAACTAATAATTCGGCTGCCACAAAGGTGTTTCCAATTATTAAGATGTCATCCAAATAGGCCATTACAATATGGCCATGTAACTGTAATAACCCTAGTACTGGTTTCAGCAATTTGGTAAATAAGCGAGGGGCTGAGATTAACCCATTAGGCAGTGCTCTAACCTGTCATAATTACCCTATCCAGCTAAATTTCAAATATCTCCCTCCGATAGTCTGGCACTGAATAATATGCATCTTGAAGATCTTTACATGCCATATAACACTCTCTGGAAAACAATTGCTTGGCAGTAGCAAAAGTTTCCATCTTAAAATGATTATACTGCACAAACGGATTAAATCCTGTCAGGTCCAAAATAATCCGACACCCACCATCTTTCTTTGGTCTAGTAAACACATTAGACACAAATTGATGGGTTTGAAAAACTGTTTTCTCAATTACACCTTAAAACATAATTTTGCTATTTCAGCTTGAATCTCCAAATTCTCCCGTTGTGAGAAAATGAGTGCCCGCTCTGGCTTATGCTGGGTGGGAGGCCATAGGTTGGGAATAAATTCAATTTGAAACCCTTGTATACTCTGCAGTATAACACGTTTGATGTTATTTTACACCATTCTTTGAGAAACCTGTGTAACCTCCCCCCAACTGGTTGGTAATTTTCACTCAATATGTTTCGACCAGAATCAGACACACCTACCTCCATGGTTACCGGTGGAGTTCTGCGTCCCCTGGCTCTGGATGTAAAAGGCATGTTTGCCCGTACTTCTGATGGAATGCGCCAGCTGCGCACATTGAATGGCCGGCTTGGTCCTTGTCCGGATCCGGTTTCAGCAAACCGTTTGTAAGGGTACTGTCGCCGAAGGGTTCTGCTGGTCACTGGTGCCTTGATGTGCCCGACGGTTTTTGCCTCTTCGTCTAGCTCCTTTACCCTTTTTGCGAGGTCTTCCCCGAACAATAGGTTTCGGCCCTGGATGTTGCTAGGCTTGCACAGGGCAGAGAACCTTGGGTTAATGGTAGGTCAGATGGCGCTCTTTCTAAGACAGTTAATTTCAAGGTGCACATTGCACATGAGAGCCAGGCATCCTGCTGGACTTCAGTCAGGAGCCCACCATCCACCAACCTACCAAAAGCCATAATGCCGGCTGAGAGCAGTTTCAGCACCCGTTTCAGTTTCAACTCCTGCGCTCGGATGCCTAGTCCCATATGGCCCCAAATGGCATGGTTGACGGTCGGCACTTTGAGCAGAATACAATTTTCTGGGGGTCATATTTTTTGGCTGTTGTGTCCATGGCCAGTTCCTGAAGCTGGTCGAAGCCAAGTAATTTATACTGGCAGCCAGCTCTTCCCCCAGTTGCTCTCCAGAGTCTATTGTGACGGCAAACCTGGCCGCCAGGAATGGGACCTCTGGCTGTTGCCCTTCGTCCCGTGGGGCAGCCTCCAATGCTAAGCCCTCAGAATCATACTGACCCGGTATACTCTCCTCCTCCAAGAGGGAGATACTAGGCAGCCCAGTAGGTGCTGCTGGCGCGGGCTCTTGGAGAGGCCAGCGCTCTTGATGGAGAATCCAACAGGAGTTCCATCCTGGATATCCATTCTACGGTATCCGTTCTTGAGGGAGAACCCTCCCGACCAGACTCGTCCGAGTCTATCGGCCGGACAGACTTTCGAGTGGCCTTACGCCCCTCTGACGTAGCCACGGTGCTCTTGGACACGAAGTCTGTCGTCGCTGGTCTCACTACCAGCGACTCTGTAGATGAGCTAGGCAGCCGCCCGCTACCCGCACTCCCGCGGGCATTAGACACTTTTGCTGCGGCTCGCCTTGCTGCTAACGACTTCTTCATGCTTGAACTTGCCCTCCTGTAACAAGAATTAACAAGCGCAGAAAATCGACCTCTAACAAGTTTGACACTTACCTGAGGCTTTTTTAAACTTACTGCTGGAGGAGCGCTGCCCCTCCCATCTGGTCGCTGCGCCATGCGTCAGACGTAATGACGCGCATGCCGACTGGCGGGGTTCTTCACGGAATCACTCACGTGACTCCGAAGTAAAATGTAAAGCTGGTTAGTTTAATGTGTCATAATTTAAGTCAAGTCTATCGTCATATGCACACAGTGTGGTACTATAATAGTAAGATTAAACGAGAACTTACCAGTTCGAAGTTTGATCGTTATTTTTATGAGGAGTAACGATGAGGGATTACGTGAAGAAGGCCCGCCTGGCGCTGGAACGGCATACTTCAAAGCAGCGGCATGAAAAAACACAGAACACAAAATAGCCGGAGTAAGATAGTAAGGCTCATCATAGATTTAGAACTACCAGATGATCATTTATTTTATGAGGGTGGGGAGTGGAGGGCACGTAATCCCTCATCGTTACTCCTCATAAAATAACGATCAAACTTCGAACTGGTAAGTTCTCGTTTAATCTTACTATTTTACTTCGGAGTCACGTGAGTGACTACGTGAAGAGTTTGAAGCTTTCTGTGTTTTTTATGTCGTAGAATTCGTCTATACGACAGTCCGGCTAAGTCAACACATACATGAGAAAAACAGACTAATTTTAGTTCTTTCCATAATAAAATTTTTTAATGATAAAAGAACATATAATAACTCTCTTTATATCCGAGGGAACCATTACAAAGTGATAAAAGATATAAGTGGTAACATAATTGATCATAGTAATCAATAGTGAAACAAAGCAGGTGATTATAGTGAACCCAACACCGCGTGGCCAAAGCTTGTCATTGTGTGAACAGGTTTATTGTAGAACTTTGAAAAAGTTTCTTCTTTACTCCACCCTGCGGTTTCTAAAATATGCTCGAGCGGTACGTCCCGCCCCTTCGCCGCGGACGTAGCTGCAGCCCTGGTGGAGTGAGATTTGAACACATCAGTGTCTACTCCTGCTAAAAGTAACACCTGTTTCAACCACTTTGAGATTGTTTGTACTGAAGCTTTTGTGTGTGGTTTCTTATGCGTAATCATTAACGTTTTTTCATTACCTCGAAGAGTTTTGGTAATTTTTATATATTGGTTCAAATGTCTAACCACACACAATGTTGGATCAATAGGATAAGCTTGAAAGGTTACCTTTGCTCCAGCTCTTCCTGGTCTGCTTTGTTTGATCAGATCATAAACATAGAACACAATGTTATCTGTAGTCATATGCATACAGTCTAAACGCAACATTTGTAATGTTTGCACCCTTTGAGCTGAAACCAATGGCATTAACATTATTAATTTGAATGTTAATCTTTCCAATGACAAACCTTCGATTGGAGTCCATTGTCTAAGTAAAGTAAGTACAATGCTAACATCCCAAATCTCTGTATATCTTGGTTTGGGTGGATTTTTGTTAAAGATTCCTTTCATGAATCTGGATATTAGTGGATGTGATCCAATTGATTTCTGGTCAGACATTAGTCCTAAATAAGATGATAAGGCACTACGTGCAGTATTAATGGCACTGTAACTTAAGTGTTGCTCAAAATGCAATTCAGCAAGGAACTCCAATACATTTGCAATATTCACAGTATGATATGATATATTTGACTGTCTGCAAAGTTCTTCCCATTTCTTTATATGTGTCATATATTGTTTCTGTGTGCTATCTCGCCATGATGCGGCTATAACTTCCACAGTTCTATCCGACGATCCAAGCTCCTGTAGTGGTCTGGTCAAAACCTGCAGATTAATAAATTCATATAAGCATGTAATGGATGAATTTCTTTGGTTACTGGATTTATCAATAAATCACTGCAGTTAGGAATTGACATATATGGTTCTTTAATCATGTTTAACATTAATGGGAACCAAGGTTGTGTCGGCCAATTTGGGATTACCAACAATCCTGTGGCAGAATCTTGCCCTATTTTCTTCAGACATTGCTGAACCAGAGCAAATGGTGGAAAAGCATAAAAGAACATATTCCCCCAGTGTACTGAAAACGCATCTACTGCTACTGCATCTGGGTCGTGTTCCCAAGACACATATTTAGGCAATTGATGATTTAGCCTTGATGCAAACAGATCAATGTCTGGTAACCCATATCGAGTTACAATTTTCCTGAAAATTACTGGGTTAAGCATCCATTCTGTGTTATCTTTAAATATCCTTGATCTATTATCTGCCACCACATTGTCTTTACCTGGAATGTAGTTTGCCGAGATCCAAATTTGGTGATTAATACACCATTGCCATATCTCATTGACCAGACAATCACATGATACCGATCTGACTCCGCCCATGTGATTAATATATGCAACAGCTGTTTTATTGTCTAATTGTATTAATACATGTAGACTCTTTTTTGTAGAACAATATGCCTTTAGTCCATAAAAGCACCCAATAACTCTAAATAGTTAATACCATATGTTTGAAGAAACATTTCCTCTTGGACAGTCCATCTACCTCCACAACTGGAGAATGAATCTGTTGCCCCCCCATCCGAGAGCGCTAGCATCTGTTTGTAAAACCACTTCAGGCTGTTGTATCAGAATGTTCTTAGCAGCTTGTGGGACATTTTCAATCCACCATTGTAATTCCAACAAAGCTTCTTTTGTTAATTGCATAGGCCTATCAAAATGGGCCTGCCCTCTTTTTTCGAGCTCTTATTTTGTCCCTTTGAAGATTTTGGTAATGTAATGGATCAAATTCCACTGCAGGAAATGCTGCTACTAGCTTACCAATAACTTTTGCTACTTCTCGGATGGAGGGATAAGGTTTGTGAATGAGACCCTTACAAGTCACCAAAATATCATCAACTTTATCTGTTGGTAAAGTTACTAACATAGTAACTGAGTTAATTATAAACCTCAAATAGTTAATTGACTGTGCTGGCTGCAGCTGTGATTTAATTGAATGAATCAAGAACCCTAGCTTTTCAAACAAAGCTTTAGTTGCTGAAACTGATTTCTCAGCTGATTCCTGATTGTCATTGATGATTAAAATGTCATCGAGATAAGCCATAACGATGTGTTTTTGTGCTCTTAATTGAGCTAAAACTGGTTTCAACAGTTTAGTAAAGAGCCTGGGAGCTGAACTTAACCCATTTGGTAAAGCTCTGAATTGCCACAGCTGTCCCAGCCAATTAAATTTTAAATACCTTCGAAAGAACTGATGTATTGATACAGAATAATAGGCGTCTTTTAAATCAATTGTAGCCATATAACAACCTGCTGATATCAAATGTCTTGCAGTATTAAACGTTTCCATTTTAAAATATTTGTATTCTACAAATTTATTAAGATTTGTAAGGTCCAGAATAATTCTGCAACCACCATCTTTTTTATCTCTTGGAAATATATTTGACACAAATTGATGCTCGTGTTCAACAGTTTTTTCAATAACACCTTTTTTAAACAATTTGTCAATTTCCCCATTTATTTCTGCTTTTTCTTTTGCAGAAAACACGAAAGCATAAGCAGGTTTATTCTGTACTGGAGAGTTAATCCCTTCTTTAAATGTAATAGTGGCTCCTGAAACTGTTTGTAAAATAAACCGATCAGATGTGATAGTAAGCCAGTCTTTATAAAACTTTTGTAATCTCCCTCCAACTGGAGATTTGTCCACAGTTTCTTTAAGCATAGAATAAATCTTTAATACCTCTCCATATGAACGTGGTGGTCTCCTTCTCCCCGTATACGGGTAAGCATTAGGCTGTGTTGGATGATAATATTTCCTTGACATACTCCTGCCTCTGTTTCCAAAATCAAATCCCCTTCTTGGCGAAAAATACCTTTTTTGTCCAAAGACGAAAGGTCTCACGTGGCTAAAAGATTTAGCTTCTTCATCCATATCTTTTATTTGTTTAGGCAGGTTTTCTCCAAACAGATAACCAGGAGCTTGAACACCACTTGCTCGACACAGACTTGCAAACCTTGGGTGAAATATGGGCCGAATTGCAATCTTTCTCATACAATTAATTTCATAGAAGGAATTGCATAATAAGCCCAAAGTATCTTTTTGAATCTTATCCATCTCCAACCCCTCCATTTGTCTTCCATAAGCCGTAACGGCAGCAGAAATTAATTTGAGGATTTTTTGAAATCTCATTTCTTGTCCTCTCATGCTTGGGGTCATAGATGTCCATATAGACGGATTAACCGTAGGTACCTCCAGTGAGGCACAATTATCCAGTGTTTTATATAATTCTGATGTTTCAATCATCACAGAATCTTGAAGTTGGTGAGATACCATATAATTAATGTTGGCAGCTAGGTTTTCTTCCATAGCCTCACCACTTCCTTCAGGTATAGCAAAATCTTTTGCTATCCCAGGCACATCTGGCCTTTTCTTTTTTATTTGTGGTGTGCATTCATAATCCACATCACCACCTGCAGGGTCTGTCTTTTGCAGCCCTAATTCACTTGGAATTATATCCCATGAGACTTCCTCCGCCCCGAATCCCGGGTCCGGAGTTTCAAACTCCCAATTTGGCACACAGCCATATTCTGGATATTCAAACCCCTCAGGGTCTTTTTGGGAAACTTCTGGGTACTGTGACCCTTGTCTCATAATTTTTTGGAGTACTTTCTCCATATGCTCCATTTTTAGCCACATAGTTTTTATTATCTGGAGAACTTTCATTATCAGAGTCATTATCAGAAACCACGGGCCTCACAGATTTCTTTTTACATTTTTTAGGAGCATTTCCCTCCGTGGTTATTATTTCTGGAGAAATTATAATCTCGCTAATGGGTGAATCAGCGGCCACCGGTATCGGAACCGGATCCGCACTAATCTCTTGTCCCGTATTTTTAGCTTCACCCCGGGATGATCTTTTTACCCGCGAAATTTTCATTTGCGATTTCTCCATTTTTCTTTTTCATTTATCTGGCGAAATCAGCACGCCAGCGTGACTCTGATTTTTACTTTTACTTTCACTATCCTGCTGGTTTTTACCAGCGTAACTTCTTTTTTAGAATGTCCCGACTTTATCACACTTACCTGCGGGTCCGTTCCGACCTCTGCGAGGAGCTGCGCTCTGCAGCTTCCTGCTTCTGCCGTCAGCGTCGACGTAATGCCGTTCCAGCGCCAGGCGGGCCTTCTTCACGTAGTCACTCACGTGACTCCGAAGTATAATAGGCATATAGACTCAGACAACACATAAAAATATAAATTGTACATAAATTATATGTAAAATTCTGTATGGCAATAAAAAGAAAAAAAGGACTGAAAAATAAAATAAGACGTTAGTTCAAAAACACAATTAGGAGCTGCAGCTAGGTGTGGAACACATAGACAAGGCCTCAGATTTAAATTAGGAATTAATCGATTTAGAAGTGCAGAACCATGAAAACAATATCAGCTGGATAGAAGGGTACTGGGCTGAAAAATGAACTATTTAATTCTTCATGGATGTCTGACTGCTGAGTATTTCCAGTATATTTCAATTTTATTAATGATTTCTAGCATCTGCAATTGTTTTATTTCTAAATTCTTCAAGTTTGTTCTGATTGGGACAGAGTGAATGTGAGTATGTAACAAGAAGATCATACAATAGCTGAAACATTAATCCAGAACAATTTAATTTCTCAAGCAAATTGGCAACTCAATTTATTCTCTTCCCAGTTGACCTTGTTTCTAAAAGTGTGTGAAGAATAAAACATTGATGGGAATGGCCCAATTAGCTTTCCATGTATGGGTCAGAACGTCCCAAAGCCATAATGGGAAGAAATTTACTGTTTTATTGATTTATATTTGCAAGAATGCTCTAAAATAACAATGGGAAATTATTTTGGCCACAACTGCACCATTAACAGTTCAAAATCAGTAAGGAAGATGTATATCCAGTTTAAAATAATTTCAAAATCAAAATATATGAATACGTTTTAATATGCGTGGTATTTTTGTTATAAGGGATCTCAAATATCTGACCACAATAAAAATAAAATATAGCCAATGTTATAAATAAAGCAACAACAACTTGTACTTTTAAAGTATTTTTGACATAGACAAACATCTTAAAGCACTTTCACAGGAATACTATTTCACAAAATTGACACAGAGACACATAGGGAGATAGTTAAAATAGCAAGTTTTAAAGAGGTTCCCAGGGGAAAGTGAAAGAGAGAGAGATTAAGATGTTTTGACAAGACTCTCCAAAGCATCAAACTTCAGGAGCTGAAGACATGGTACATATACGGCAGTGACCAGAAACTGATATGCACATGCGACTAGAATTGGAGTACTGGAATAGCCTTGGAGGGTAATAGGGATGCAACTGTTTAAAGTGGTGGGTCATGGATAATTTGAAAAAAACAAATTTCAGCTGATCCTATGGTTTTGTGGGGGCTAATGATTGAGCAGTTTATTTAACTATATAATCAAAATGTGGTGTTTTAAAATTTAAAACTAACAAACCTGGGTAAAATAATTATACTTTCAATTATTGAATTTTTGTGGTTATTTTAACTGTTTTCTCTTCTGATTTTACAGCAATAGTTTTTCTTCATCCATTATATTTGTTCACTTGCAAAATCTGAAAACATATTTTCATCTCTTCCCTACTGTTAGTCTGCTTAATTCAAAAAGAACATATTTAGTTCCTTGAAACGTTTGCCATGCCCTGCTGATTTAAAATGTGATAACATGCTATTTAATCTTCTTTGAAATCGTTCTAAGTTTTAGTAAGTTATTGACCATAACTACAGTAATTAGTGAACATGCTGCATTCTTGCAGTTGTTAGTCCAATTTGGGCCTCTACTAATAAAATGGAAAATGTTACAATTATGCTATTAGAGTAATAATTAAACTAAATTCTGAAGAAGAAAGTAAGAAAAGCTTTTCCAGTTGGAACTTATTACCTGAATCTCCTCTCCAATTTCTCAGTAAAAGGAATAAAATACCTGACTTGACAGCTTCTCAGTGATTTTATATGTACCTGAAAATGTACCTCATGCCAAAAAGCAGTCCTGTTCTCAAGGAAGGATTACATTGGTTGCTGTAGTTTTAAGAGGCAAACCAAACACACTACATTATTTTCATGAATATGTCATCCCGCTTCCTCTCCCATTACCAATCTGCAATCTTTTTCCATTATAAAATATTTGAATCCACTAGATACTTTAATGGTGCTGTAAAAGAGAGCCATCCAACATAAGAGACATGAATATATGGTACTATTTACATGTAACCATACAGTACTGTAACTTTAGAATAGGAATCGTTTGACATAGAGGATATCACTTAAACCACAATACAGAACTACAAAAAATATTTTCATTCTTTCTGCTATACAATCTGAATGAAAAAGTTGAATCTTCCCTAAATGCTAAACATTTTAAATAGCTTTCAAAATCTGTTCATTAAAGAAATGTTGACATCTGCCTTGGATAATGGACCCAGAACCATAGCAGCTTGATCTTTTCTCCAATATTTTACCCTTAGAGAGGGTAGATAGGCAGGGGAAAGGAGAGAAAAATAATCTATTACAAGTGTACGCTTGAATTTTTCTATATTTGTGTTTGCATTGGTAAATGTCATTAAATATCTTTCCAAATTAACCTATTTTGTAGCTGAAGCTATCATGGAATATTTATAGATTTAACGATGCTGTTACTCAGTATAGACAATAGCTGCTGATGAATTCCATAAATATTAGTTTGGCTTTCTTGTGAATCATTCTTTCCAATGGCACTATGCAGTGACAAAAAACACTAAACATGATATGCATTGCACAAAAAATATTTTTGTAGCTGAAAGCACAAAAAAATCTTAAAGTGATCTATATAATTTCAACAACAATCAATTTCAACTTCTTGCATTGTCAGCTACAAAGTGAGGTAGAATCCAAGAAAAAATTGCCTGGGTTTTGAATTTTAGATGAAAACATTAAAAAAAAAATCACATCATGGTCTCAATATCACTCCCTTTTTCATGCCCTGCAATTACAAACCAGCACACAAAATACACGCTTGGACGGGGCTATTAACATAATAGTGCATTAGTACTACCAAGTCACATCTGCGGCGCAGGCTCTCTCTGGCAGAAGCCAGAAAGCCTTCAGGGCCAAAATGTTAATGGATCTCGGAGAGTAAATAGTTCACTTTGCAAACTTACTCCACCCGAAAATGCTTTACTGTATATGAACTCTGGAGGTGCTCAGATTGCATCCCTGAGCACATTCACCCTCTAAAGTGTCTGAGAGTCATCATTCTTAGGGAGATGGCGGCTGAGACAGAATCACATGAAATCATGGAATGAAGAGACCAAAAAAAAGTGAATACAAGTTTTCCTAACACAAAAATCAGCTTACTTTCTCCACTGACACAAATAAATACTTTTGTCTAGGGACTTAAATTATATCATATTTCAGCAAGTGGTTTGAATAATTTGCATTTCTATATCAGCTTCCATGCAGAATATGTCATAAAGAATTCCACAGGCGCAAAATCAGACAAAAAAAACACTAAAATAATTATTTGAGTGTTAATCAAAAGCTTGGACAAAACGTTGGGTTTTTATTAAGTTCCTGAAAGGCGAAGAGGATGAAGAATCAAAGTGATTTATAAGAAGTTCTGAAGCCCAAGTGGCTGAAAGTACTGTGGTGCGTTAAGATAGGTAGGGGACGTTTCAGGGATAGATGTAGATGGTCTTTGCTGTGAACAATATTTGGGTTTGGAATCTCAGTTTTGGATCAAAAAGGACACTGCTCTTGAAATTCCGGTTTACTTTGAGACTGAGGCAAGAGGAATTGAACTGGTCATTTGGGAGCAATATGAATTAGATTCAATCTTTCCAATCCTGTGGTTTTGACGGGCGGAAATTGCTATCAAAACAATGGAGGGGACATGACTTTTTGGAGCCGCGCAAGGCTTCGGCCGTGGGCCCTGTGGACGATAACATCGGGAGCTGACCTGGTTGGTGACCGACTCTGAACTCCAGCAACAGCAGCTTCATCTGCCCTGAATCGTGGGGCTTCAATCGGCTTGTTCGCGGGGTTTCATCGCCCGGCGGGGCTTAAAACCGGCCGCGGGATCTTCCATCGCCCAAAGGGGCTACATCATCGGGAACCTCGATCGCCTCGACGAAGCAATTTGACCGCAGGATGATGGAAGATCCCGCAGCCGGCTTTAAGCCGCACTGGGCCGGACGATGAAAGACCCCGCGAACGGGCTGATTCAAGCTCCGCTCTATGATCTTTACTCCACCAGGACGTCTCCCTCCTCCAATCACCACACTCTATCCTCAGTCCCACCCCCCCTACTTCTGAACTCGGTCCGCCACCTCCCTCCTCCAATCATCGCGCTGAATCCTCATGTCCAGCCCCCCCATTGCCTGCTGACCGACGTCTCTCGTCCAATCGGTGCCCTTGATCATCAGTCCCACCCCCACTGTCTCACGGAAAGCGGAGATTTTAAACTTTTTTTTATCGAATTTCAAAATGCGGATTACAAAACATGCGGGGGATTGTTCCCCACCTCTCAAAACATGAGAGGGACGTGTGTCCCCTGTCCCACCCCCCCCCCCCGGGATTTCCGCCCTTGGGTTTTGAATACTTCAAAGCTCGCTATGTTTACTTAAAATACAGCATAAAGATGAAAGTTTGGAAGAGTGAAGAACTTTGGAATTTTAATACGTGTTTTAAAGACTAAAATAAAACCTGAATGCGATAGTACCCGATGCTGAGAGAAAAATCTGTTTGATGGCAAAGCAAAATTTAGCCTTATATTGCAAGATTCAAACCGAGACCATCTGACGAAAAGAAACATATGACAGTTGCAAAGAAAAGAAATAAGGCTACCAAACTGGTGAGATACATTGTTAAATTAAATTAAAAAGTTCATTTCACAAATAATTTTTCAGGAGAATTAGGGAGAAAATCAACATAATGAAGGAAAGAAAACTTGCTTTGAATTGTACTTGCTAAAAATTGTTAGATTGCTGTCATTGTAGTTGTGCTTCAAGTTTAATTCATTAAAGATAGAAAATGATCCCTCATTCTTGAGCAAAAAAAAAATGTATCAAGAGTCAAGTCAAGAGTGTTTTATTGTCATATGTCCTGGACGGGAGAATGAAATTCTTACTTGCTGCAGCACAACAGAATATGTGAATATGTAAACATTGTATATAATGGGGAAAAAAACAAAAAGTTCAATAAATAACAAATATAGTGCATATAAATAGTTTATAATATAGTCTTTTGCAGGTCAGAGCTCATAGCTTATTCGTTGTGTTTAATAGTCTGATGGCTGTGGGGAAGCAGCTGTTCCTGAACCTGGACGTTACAGTCTTCAGGCTCCTGTACCTTCTTCCTGATGGCAGTGGTGAGATAAGTGAGTGGCCAGAATGATGTGGGTCCTTGATGATTTTGGCTGCCTTTTTGAGGCAGCGACTACCATAAATCCCTTCGACGGTGGGGAGATCAAAGTCGATGATGAATTGGGCAGTCTTTTTCGCTCCTGGACGTTCAAGTTGCCAAACCAGGCCGCGATGCAACCGGTCAGAATACTCTCTACCGTGCACCTGTAGACAGGAATAGATCCTGGGAACATGGTTCAGGTCCGGAATATAAACTATTGTAAAAATTAAGAAATAAGGAGCTCTTATGCTGGAGTTTTGCATAGAACACAAAGTGGTGGAGTGATTCAGCGAGTTAATCAGCATCTTTGGAGGACACGGATAGCCGACAATTAAGGTTGGGTCCCTACTTCAGACTGATTGTAGAAGGAGGGAGAAAGTTAGGAAAAAAGGTGTGGGTGAGACAAACCCTGGCTAGTGATAGGTAGATGGGGGTAGATAGGTGAAGGGGGTTTTAATTGGCAGATGGGTGGACAAAGGACTGGAGATTAAAAGGAGATGTGAAGGAGACAAAAAAGGAGATGAGACAAAAGAGTGAGAAGAATGAAGGAGGAATGAACTGGCTACAAATGTATTGTTAAAACCAGATATGCACTATATTAAAGTTTACAGAGGCCAATTAATTTACAAACCCGCACATCTTATTGATGTGGGAGAATCAGGAGGAAACCCGCACGGTCACAGGGAAAACGTGTAAACTCCACCCAGACAGCAAATGAGGTCAGGGTTGAACCTGGGTCTTTGGCACTGTGAGGCAGCAGCTCCACTGTGTTGCCCCGAACAGTTAAAATTGGATTAATAATGGGTAAAAGTGTTTTGCTGGTATTATATTACATAAAATATAAATGCATTCTTATCTAATTTAACTTTTTAATTATCTTTGCATTCTTTTTTCTGCATGCTTAAAAACACATGCTGTTCCAGCCTCTTGTTGTTGTATGAGCAAAGTTCTCAGTTTATAGTACAAAGTAAAATAGATGAGATTGTTCAGATAAAATAAACTCAATGAATGACATTTCACTAATGAAGGTGAAGGAAACAATTCCCTTTTTTAAAAACTATCACTACTTGGGTTACAAGAATCGCCTGAAACATCATACAGCATAATCATCACCACAAAATCTTTTGTTAGACAATTCATTTTTATTGTTCTCAATTGTTGTCAATATTTGTGTACTATTTAACGTTACTTCTCCATGACCTACACAGCTAATAAAATGATTCACAACAGTGAAATTTAAAACCAATACAATGTTTCTCAGTACCTTATCCTCAACTGCCGTCTCTAAAATTAGAAGTTATTAACTGCAATACTTCAAATTGTTTCCCTCTGGGGAATGGGTGGAACCAGAAACCAAACCGTGATAAATTGTTTAAACGTCAGCTAATAAATCACACTGCAACCAGTGTGAATAACAATCATCATCTTGTAATCATTAATATTTTCTTGATTTCTAGTTTTTTGTTTAAAATAATTCAAAGCCTGTACAATGAAATACAATTATCTCTGCTTTTTATCTCCTCACACTCTATAAACATAACAAAAATTGTAATATTTAGAATCATTCTCGTGGACAGATTATTAAATTAAAAAATCTGAAAAAAAAAACATAATTCTGATACCATGTGACAAAATACCATTATTTTTAGATGATAATAAACATTCAATTGTGGATAATCTTCTCCATGATTCTTCTTTGATATTTTAATTATGTACTAAGAATCTGGTACTCAACTGGGAATCAGTGCCTCCAGTAAGGCAGTTAGATCACTGAATTTTGATTAACCATCTATTACTTTTAATTAATTTCAACCCACAAGTGAAACATGAACAGTTATGTAGCGTTCAAGGGAGTTCAATGTTGAAACTGTAACAAAACGTCCAAACTATTTAAACTTCCTTATTCAGCAACACAGTATTGTGAGAATTTCAAAATTATAAATATGTAGATCTCTCTCTCATTGATCATTTAAATATTTCAATGCAAGCATTTTTATAATCATAGACAAATTGGCAAATTAAAGCACACAGGACAACTGCAAATATAATGCAACTATTCAAGAGGGAAACAGAAAGCAGGAAATAATAAATAGTTAGCGTGATACCTGTTATTAGAACATAGAACGCAGAACAGTACAGCGCAAGAACAGGCCCTTCGGCCTGCAATGTCCATGCCAAACATGATTCAAGACCAACTCATATCTGCCCGCACATAATCCATATCCCCCCATTCCCTTCAATATCCATATGCCTATCCAAAAGAATCTTGAATGACACTATCGTATTTGCCTTGACCACCACTCCCAGCATTCACAGGCACTCCCAGTTACAGGCATTCACCACCCTCTGAGTAAAAAAATGTGCCCTGCAAATCTCCCTTAAACACGCACAGCATAATAATGACTGATTCCCCTAAGGGGGAAAAGGGGGGTTTATCTCCCAATGCTAATTAACGCCTAAGTATAAGGATAATGAGTTAAATATGATCGATGTATTAACAATATACTAACAAATTTAATGGATATAGCAGATCTAGTTTAAGCTGTGCGTAAAGGAGGGGGGGGGGGGAGGAGACTTAGATACTTGGAAACTATCCAAGGGTCTGAATCTGGTTAACCCCCTGGAACCTGCTGTTGTCGAATATAAAAGAATGGGACTTAATTGGGGAGAGAAATGTACTAATTGTCGGTATATAGGCATACACAGGTATATAACTAACATAGTTACTGGTATATTTTAGCGTATACTTAATGTTGGATTTTTTGAAGATGCATTTGAATAGTCAGATTTGAAATGCGTTTTATCTTATATATATTTTTCAATTTTGAACCGGCCTTTCTTCCTTTTAATAATACTTCGTCAAGGGGGCAGAGCTGAATGTATAACAATATCTACGGAAGTCTACAAGAACTTACCTACCAGGTGGTTTCTTTTTTATAATATCATTATTTTTAGATATTATATTATCACTTTTTGTTTTTCAATTACCTTTTCACCACTTTACACTTTCTGGTCTTTTCTAAGGTCTATTTTGAAGGGGAGATGCCAACAAAATTTAACAGCTGTGGATGACAACCCATCACCTAGAGTTCTGAGGTACTTGGTTGCACCATATGACTTAAGGGTATTAACATGATTTACAATGCAAGACGATAAACAAAAGAAAACTGGAGGAATCACGTTTTGTAGCTAGAATATAAGGGGCGCGAATGAACCAATTAAAAGGGGTAAGATTTTTGCCCAATTAAAAGCATTCAATTCTGACATCATTTTTTTACAGGAAACACATTTGAAACATCAAAAACAGATAAGACTGAAGGCAAATTGGATTGGGCAAACATACTACTCTTCATTTACTTCTAATTCTAGAGGCACGGCTATTATTATTCGTAAAGGTATACCATTTAAATCAAAGAATATCATAGCAGATAAAGAGGGGAGGTACGTTATAGTTACGGGAAAAATTGCAGGATATTTAAAAAATCATAATACAAGCAATAAGTCTTCTTCTTCTTCTTCTTCTTCTTCTTGCGTATGGCGTGCACAGCCTAAAGTTGCAGGACAACTTGTTCTATTTGATCATATTTGATTGTGCACGCCAGGTAGATTGCATTCGTCGAAACAGGGGAGACCACGTGAAGGTTGCAATCTCCCACCCATGCAATAAGTGAATATAGTTTAATGAAAGATAAATTATGTTTGAAAAAAATCTCGCTAGCATCCTTTGAGGATCTAATAAATAGGATGGATGAATGAAAGCAGTAATATATTTAGATAGCCAGAGACAGCAACTGCATGGGATAAGTGTGCACAAGATTGGGGGTAATGTATTTGCATGGATAGGAAAGTAATATGAATAGTGAATCAAGATGAATGGGTTAGTTCAGATTATCATTCAGTGACTAGTGGGGTGCCACAGAATCATTGCTAGGGCCACAATTATTTACACCCTATATTAATGATTTTAACTGGGTATGTAGTAAAAATATATGTTGATAGAACAAGTGCACTTACAAGTTGTAAGGATACTAAAAAGTCTGAAAATAAGTATTGGTTTGTAAAGTGAATGAGCAAGTAGTTGGCAGATTTAGTATATGTGAGTGTATCCTCTTTGGAAGGAATATTTAGAAACATAGAAACATAGAAAATAGGTGCAGAAGGAGGCCATTCGGCCCTTCGAGCCAGCACTGCCATTCATTGTGATCATGGCTGATCGTCCCCTATCAATAACCCGTGCCTGCCTTCTCCCCATATCCCTTGACTCCACTAGCCCCCAGAGCTCTATCTAACTCTCTCTTAAATCCATCCAGTGACTTGGCCTCCACTGCCCTCTGTGGCAGGGAATTCCATAAATTCACAACTCTCTGGGTGAAAAAGTTTTTTCTCACCTCAGTCTTAAATGACCTCCCCTTTATTCTAAGACTGTGGCCCCAGGTTCTGTACTCGCCCAACATTGGGAACATTTTTCCTCCAGTCCCTTTATAATTTTACATATTTCTATAAGATCCCCCTCATCCTTCAAAACTCCAGTGAATACAAGCCTAGTCTTTTCAATCTTTCCTCATATGACAGTCCCGCCATCCCAGAGATCAATCTAGTGAACCAACACTGCACTGCCTCAATCACAAGGATGTCCTTCCTCAAATTAGGAGACCAAAACTGTACACAATACTCCAGATGTGGTCTCACCAGAGCCCTATACAACTGCAGAAGAAAATATTATGATATACGAGACAAAGTTTTGGCAAGCAGCAAACAATTAGGGAAGGTTAATTGAATGTTGGCTTTTATTGCAAGGACTATGGTGTATACAATTGACTTTAAAACCTTGTGAAGCTACTCCTGATGATGTGACCTCACCTGGAGTACTGCATATTGTTTTGGTCTCTGTATTTACAGGATGATATACCTACATTGAATACAGTGTAGATAAGGTTCATTGAGTTGATTTCTGTGATGAAGGGATTATTATGAAAAAGTGAGTTAATTAGGGCTATATTCATTGGAATGTAGAAAAATTAGTGGTTATCATTGAAACATATGATATTTCAAGGGAAAATGACAAGGTAGATACTGAGAGAATGCTTCCCCCAGCAGGATATCTAGAACTAAGGAAAATAATTTCTCAATACGTTTTTCAACATGCAGGAATTATTTATTTCCAAGTTAAAGGTCAATGACTGGTTTACATAATTATATGCGCTAGTCTGAGCATGTGCGAGAATGAGTACAGTTCATATGCATAGATTACATGGATATTGTCACATCCTTTCCTTTTTGGCATTTTGGGATTACATTTCCAACGATCCAAAACAAAGCAAACCTTTAAAACTTTTCATAATATTACACCATAGTAATATGGTTTAACTTAACTGAATAAAACAACTGTTCTGTCTTATTTCACAATTTCAACCATAGCCACACTTGTGACATATTTCAATAACACAAAATAATATTCACATGCTTTCTTCTCATAAACATTTGGGTGCATCATAACAAAGCACCTTACTTCTTGACATACCGCATCTTTCCGGCGGTTTGACAACTGTTCCTGCCCTAGTCTTTGTGATGGTGTTTCTTTCAGTGTCTTCCTTTTCAGTGTGTACATTCTGTGCATCACTTCTAGTTTCTTCTCTTGTGTCACTTTGTTTTTGTTTAGTTTTCTCTGTGTTCTGAGTTTCACGAGTTGCATCTTTTCCTGGTGATGCAGGTTGTGTTGGTTTTTCCTGTGTCAGCTGAGGTTGCAAAGGTTTCTCAGTCTTCTCTGCGTCTGGTGGTTTCTCTGGAGTTATGTGTGGGGATAGTTCTCCGGTCTTCTTCAGATCCACTCGATTACGTCGGATCAGAAGTCCTGACTGTCTCGACTTCATATGATCTCTCATCCAGTCGTCTTTGAACTGTTGCTCTCTGCCATCTGGTATCTCCTAGTTTATAGGGTTTGAGTGTAACGATATCACCTTCTTCCAGGATTGGCAGATCCTTGGCATGTTGGTTGTAGATCTTTGACTGTTTTCCTTGCAAATCCTTCATCTTTTTCCTCTCTTCTGTGAGTACCTCAGCACCACGTGGTTTGAGGAGGTTTGATGTAGTTGGAAGTGTCGTTCTTGTCTCCTTCCATGTAGTCTTTGTGGACTACTGTTCACTCCTTTCGCAGGAGTGTTGCTCAATTCCAGTCTTGTCAAGTAGACATCTGTCTTGGAGTGTGTGGTTTTCTTCAGTACTCGCTTAGCTGCCTTGACTGCCGATTCCACCTTACCGTCAGCTTGGCTATGTCTTGGAGAAATTGTGTAGTGGTCAAATTCCCATTTCCTGGCAAATTTGTCGAACTTCTCAGATGAGAACTGTGTCCTGTTGTCGCTTACCACAGCTGGGGCGGAAATCCGGTGGGGGGTACAAGAGGGACACGTTCCCCCCCCACGTTTTGAGAGGCGGGGGACCATCCTCCCCCCCTCCCATCCCCATCCCCATGATTTGCAATTCGTATTTTAAAACTCAGTTAAAAAAAGCTATTAAAAATCTCCGCTTTCCGTGAGACAGTGGTGGTGGGACTGATGATCGAGGACGCCGATTGGACGAGAGAGACGTTGGTCAGCAGGCAGTGGGGGGGGGGGGGACATGATAATTCTGCGCGATCATTGGAGGAGAGGGGTTTCCGTCAGAGGCGGAAGTGGGGGGGTGGGACTGAGGATAGAGCGTGGTGATTGGAGGAGGGAGACGTCCGTGGAGCAAAGATCATAGAGCGGAGTTCGAATTGGCCAGTTCGCGGGGCTTTTCATAGCCTGGCGCGGCCAGCCGCGGAATCTTCCACCGCCCCGCGGTCAAATTGCTGCGTCGAGGCGATCAAGGCTCCCGATGTTGAAGCCCCCACGAACGGGCCGATTGAAGCCCCACGATTCAGGCGGACGAAGCTGCTGTAGCTGGAGTTCGGAGTCAGTCATCAACCAGGTCAGCCCCCGATGCCATCCACAGGGTCCGTGCCTGTACCACAGTGCTGGGAATTCCGTATCTTGCGAAGTGGTTCTTGAGTTGCACAATGACTGTCCTGCTGCTCAGGTCGTACAGTCTGTCTATTTCCCAGAAATTAGATAGTCAGCTGTGATTAAATAATGCTTTCCCTCAAGTTCGAACATATCAGTTCCCACTTTCTCCCATGGGCGATCTGGGAGGTCATGGGGCACCAGAGTTTCTTTCTGATTCTGTTGTTCGTACATCCTGCAGGCTTCACAGTTTGAAATGAACTGCTTCACATCGGAGTTCATTCCGGGCCAAAAAACGCATTCTCTAGCACGTCTGAGGGTTCCTTCTACTCCCAGGTGAGAGGTGTTGAGTGTCTCCTTCATATCTTTGCGTAGAGTGATAGGGATTACAACTCTCTTTCCTCTGAATACCAAGCTGTCTTGCACACTCAACTCGTCTCTGACGTTGAAGTACGGTTGTGCTGCCTCTGGGACTTCTGCTTTGTGATCTGGCCATCCATTTTGGATTACTTTCTTAACGGTCTGTAGTGTTTTGTCTTCCCTGGTGTGGGCTTGGAAGCGTTTGACCTTGTCCTCTCCCATGCTCAAGGACTCAACTATGTTGACATCAGTGAATGTTGTTGATCCTGTGGTGTCCGGGAGGTATGCTCAGAAGAGCATATCTGCTAGGTGCATGTCTTTTCCCTTTACCCATTTGATCTCAATGTCATAGCGTAGTGTCCTCATCATCATGCCCTGAAGATGTCTTGGTGCTCTATGTAGAGGCATTTTGACATGACTTCCAATGGATTATGGGGCAAACACTATTGCTAGTGCCTCCTTCTCAATCTGAGCATATCTATGCTCGACTCACATAGGACAGGGGGTTGTCCTTTCTGCATAAGTGTTGCACCTAGACCTGCCTTGCTTGCATCATATTGTATGGTCAGCTGTTTGTCTGGTGTATAGTACACCAGGATAGGTGCCGTTGTCAACAGCTCCTTGATCTTTGACATTGCTGTGTCATGTTCTGATGACCATTCCCACTCTGCTTCCTTGTGGGTCAATCTCCTCAAAGGCTCGAATGTGTCCGACAACATAGGCAGGAATCTTGCCAAGTTGTTTACACTGCCTTGTAATCTTTGGATTTCTGTTGGATTGGTTGGGTTTGGCATCTCTAGGATAGCCTGGATCTGCTTCGGATCCGGTTTCAGGCCACGATATGTAACTAGAAATGTGATACAAGTAGTTTTCACTACCGACTTCTTCCGGTTCAGCTTGATGCCTTTGTCTCTGCATTGCTGAAGATCTTACAGTCTTGCATCGTGATTCCTTTCTGCATCTTCTCTGGTGTCCCTACTCCAAATAGGATGATGTCGTCTGCAACACATTTCACTCCCTCTAATCCTTCGAGGGCTTGTTGCAGCTTCTGGAAGATCTCTGCACTTACTTTCAGTCCAAGTGGTAACCTTCCGGCGATATCTCCCAAAGGAGGTGTTCATGGTTATTAGGAAACTGCTCTCCTCATCTAGTTCGCAGTGGAGGTATCCTGACTTCAGATCGAATTTGGAGAAATTTGATCTGAGAATTTGGACATTTCAGGGACTATGTCCTCTATAATTAGTCTGTGGATCTCCCATTTGAGGACTTTGTTGAGGGGTCTAGGATCTATGCAGAACCTCAACTCTGTGCTGTCCTTTTTCTCCATAAAGACTAATCTTCTACACCACTCACTTGGTTCTTCGACTTTAGTCAAAATGTCCTGCTCAACCAGCTTCATGAGACCTTCCCTTTCATGGCTACAGGTACCGGTTTTGCAGGACACTGTGATGGGGTCACATCCTCCATCCTAGTTACCAACGTGACCTTGCTTGGTAGTCTCCCTGTCGTCAAATACATCTTTGTAGCTCTTGAGTAATGAGTCAGCCTCGCTAACAGCATTCAGGCTCTTGAAATTCTTGTAGTGAACCGTGATGAGTTTCATCTGTTGTGCAGCTTTGCCGCTCAGGTGCGGTGTGAGCCAGCCTTCCTCTACAACTATGAAGTGAACACGATACTTCTTGTTGTTCTTCTCGTCCTACCTTCCGCCAGCAGGTTGGATCCGTTGTACATCTTTAAGGTGATTTTCTCTCGTCTAATGTCCTCTTTGTTGGGTACAAGATGCTTGGGAATCACATTAACACTGGTACCAGAGTCAATCTGAAATTTGATGGCTTCTGTGCTGACCTGCATCTCAGCGAATAGGCCTGAAGAGGAAGTGTTTCCGGCTGCATTGACCTCAATGCAACTCACAGACTCTGTCAGAAATGAACATTGTGTCAGATGTCCCTACGTTCTTGTGCAGACCCCGTTTCTGCATGCTCTCCTTCCTTTTCTTGCAGCAGCAGGCGAAGTGGTTCTGTCGTCCGCATCTGTTGCAGTCCTTCCCATACTCTGGGCATTCCTCCTTCCTGTGCTTGTGCGCCTTTGCACAGAACTTGCACTTGTCTGGTCCCCGATTCTTCCTCTGTGAAGGAAAATCAACCTTCTTTTCCATCGGTTTGAATCGTTCCACCTTGTGTATTGTCGGCTCTTCGTCGATGACCTGCATTCTTGTCGCTGTTACCTCCGATATATATGTCCACAGTATCCTGCAGTGTCAGATTCCTCTTCTGAAGGAGTGTCTTCCTGGTTGACTGGTCTGCAATCTCGAATGAGGCTTTCTTTCAGGCAATCGCAGAAGTTGCATGTCTTAGCAAACTAGTTCAGCTCTGCAACATACGATTCAATGCTTTCCCCTGATTTCTGGTCTCAATTAGTGAAAATGAATCTTTCATACATTTCATTCGTCTCTCCTATGATGATGGTAGATATCTTGTCGATGATGACGTTCACATCCGTCTCATCTGCTACCGTTTCGAACGTCAGGTAATTGAAGATTCACTGCCCTTCTGGTCCAACAGTATGCAGGAATACTGCTTTTTGATACTGTTTCTCCTTCTTATCCAGTTCTGTTATCACTGCATAATTTTCATACATTTGTTTAAACATTTTCCATTCTTCCACCCGGTCCTCTTTGAGCTTTAGATTGAGTGGTGAAGCCACGTGGAAAGACGGACTGGTCAGTGCCATTTTGAAATATCAGCGTACCCCCTTGCTCTTGATAGCTTATGTTATCTTTAAGCAGTTTGTTTCAACCCTCAACCCCCACAGCACTGATTTACACACTGCATCTTATCTTTGTGTGCTCACTGACCTGCATACCATTCCACTCATGTATGCAGCTAGTCTGGTCGCTGGGCGTTGAAACACTGATTCCCGAAAGCTTTTCAAAGCATTTTTGCTCATCATCATAGCGTCCATTTGATCCACAAATCTTCACTTTCACCGCTGCCACCATGTTTTGATATGTGTCTGCTTACGTTATAGGTAAAACTAGCACCTGTGAAGCCATGTGTCCCAAACATTATGGTGCCCTGAAATGGGGGGACATAAACACAGCTGTAATTTTTACATGGTGAAACCAAAACATATAAAAGTGGCCTTTATTAAAATCTGACAATGTCCACTCTAACCACATGTGATTTTTTTTCCAATTACAAATCTCAAAATGTGGAGTACAGAGGCAAATAAATAAAGGATGGGTCTTTGACCCAAACAATATGGAGGGCACTCAATATGCAGACTTTGTATGCCTACTAATTTAGTCAAAAAATAGTCCACCTTATCCAGCTATTTGCATGCAGCTATATTGATAGTTGCCCGATGTTCATCAACAGAAAGGAAGCTATTTAACTCTGACATGAAATTCCGCTGTTTCTCTTCTGCACACAGAATATTGTTCTTAAATCTTCATTCGGTAAAGTTATCCGGTTTTTGCCACTGACATGCATGCAATGCTCATACTGTGTTTTTATTTCCTTGAAAGGTTTCCTCTGTGAATTAAGAGGTGAAAACATGTTTCTGTGTCAGATAAAAAATCAAAGATGTAAAAAGATGATCAAAAGTGAAAGATTTAGCAAATTAGAATTGTGAAACCAGACATGAACTGGGTGAACAAATATACAAAGTCAATACCCACGACAGTTGAACTCAAAAGTTGCACTCAGACTTCAAAACAAAACAAGATCGGAGGTAGATATGAATACACCATGAACATCTCATTGTTCATAACAAAATCCTTGAAATTAATATACCCAACATACAGTTAGGGTTGCCAACTTTCTCATTCTCAAATAAGGGACAAAAGGTCAAAATAAGGGACAAATTCCCAACAGCATAAAGTACAGAAGGCCTTTGTCGAGTCACCACTGACAGGCTATTTGCTTCCCATTGCTATAGCTGCACACTTTTCTTTTTTGCAGGTTTATCCATATTTGCACATGCCAAACCGACTGAAAAACACTAGACTTTTTACTGTTACTGAAACTTTTTGTTTTGGCAGGAATTGGCAAAATATAGCGTACAGCTGATGTGTATAAGGGGGCTTGTGATTGGATGACAGGTGAATCACTCGTGCGTGACGTCAACAGCACATGCAACACACACGCACGCTGTTGTATCAGATCTAAGATCTGTCTGTAAGCGAGCCCACTGGTAATTACAGAGTACAGATGCTCCTCATCTTACGATATTTAAACATTACGATGGTGCAAAAGTGATACACATTCAGTAGCAACCGTATTTTTCTAGCCTGTCCTCATGGCAGCGTTGGGCTGCGTTGATAATTTAAGCGGGTAATGTCTAAACTGTTTAATGTACAAAAATTGCGGATGGAATTTTCCGCCTGTGATAAAGTATATTTTTGAAGATTTACGCCTGCTCTGTTGAGCAGACGCACTCGCTCGCCTGAGCTGGCTTGTTAGTATCTAATGCTAGCCTGTGCATTTTCTCTTCTATTTATCTTGATGTAAGGTCGATTGAGAGCTGGAGGGAGAGGGAGAGGGAGAGTGAGAGAGGGAGGGAGAGGGAGGGGAGAGGGGGAGGGGGAGGGGGAGAGGGAGGGGGAGGGGGAGGGGGAGGGGGAGGGAAGTGAGGAATCTTGCAGGTGGCTAGATGGGCATCAAACGGCAACAGATCTGATGAGCCGGTTGATAACCTACCTGCTGTGACAATTCGCCATGTGTTTGCTCCTGCGGGGCTGGCACTCGGGAGACTTAAGGGGCGTTGGTGCTCAGGGAATTGGTGAGTGCTCTGCCCGAACAGGGGCAGTGGTGGGAGTGGGGGTGGGATGGGCATTTGAGAGACGCCACAATTGTGATTTCACAATTAAAACCACCTGGAAATTAAAAACACTTCAAGAGGCAGAGGACTGGAGAGGAGAGATAAGGGGGGGGGGGGGGGGGGGGGGGGGGGGGGAGGGGGGTGTGTGGAGAAACGACAAAACCCACAAGTGCCTGGCAGTCCAAACCTGAACACTCTGGTGATGGTAGGTTGGGTGTATTAAATGCATTTTCAACATGATATTTTCGATTTACGATTATCAGAACGTAACCCCATCGTAAGTTGAGGGGCACCTGCTAGTAGCAGTCAAATACGGGACAAGGGTGGTCCCGTATGGGACAAACCAATTTAGCCCAATATATGGGATGTCCTGGCTAATACGGGACAGTTGGCAACCCTACATACAGTACACATGTCCACATTGCATACAGTGGATGTAATGAGATATTCAGCATTATGTACGCTATAAAGATTTTGCACAGATCAGAGTGAGCATTATGAATCATTCAGATCAATTTCCTGCAAAGCTGCATCTCTATTCTTTAATTCAGAGGATACAAGGGTTTCTGGCAAGGCCGATGTCTATTGCATTTTTGCAATCTGCCCGAGAAGGCAGCTGTGTGCCACCCACATTTGCAAAAGCTGCATAAGATGCAGGTACAGTCCCTGTCCAACTTACGTGTCCTTGGCACGCTAATTACGCGACGGTCCCGCAAAGGTCGCGCGCGTCTTCATGCATCGCATAGCCTTCTGGAGTGCGTGACGTAATTTGAAGATGGACACAAATTGCAGGAATAACTAAGCAGGACCGGCAATATCTCTGGAGAGAAGCAATGGGTGATGTTTCGGGTCGAGACTCTTCGAGAGTCTGAAAGAAGGGTCTTGACCCGAAACATCATCCATTCCTTCTCTCCAGAGATGCTGCCGGTCCAGTTGAGTTACTCCTGCATTTTGTGTCTATCTTCAATTTTCTTGGCCCCACTCTCGAGGAGTAGAAGTGGGGGCAGATCCGGAGCGCAACGGCCGTGAGCCCCAGGCTGAGTTCGATGAACATTTGCCTGCTTCTGCTGCTGTTGGAGGTGAGACGTTGTGTCGCACCAGGGTCTTGGGCCTGTCCCACATTGGCCGTCAGTTACGCGACAGGCCGGTGGTGCGTGAAGATTTTGATCGCTACAAAATTTCGGAGTGCTGCACGATATCGTGCACAACTACATACCCCTCCGCGCTTCTCAGTGGAACCGGCCCCGCACGACCACACAATGTCCATGCGCCTCAACACGACGACGAGGTCGTATAATTTGCATGCCAAGGACACATAAGTGGGACACGGCCTTATTCCTTCTGTGTTATTAGGTAGAGAGATCCAAGATTTTCATTAGCTGATAACAAAAGAACAGTGGTTTAATTCCAAGACTGGATATTTGTGACTAGGAAGGGGATTTGAAAGTGTTGATGCTCTCATACGGCTGTAGCTTTACAAGTGGTAGAAGTTGAAGATTTGTTACAAATGCGGAAGTACATATTTCATAGGACAATTTGCAGCCACTTTGTGCCATTGAAAGTGGGTTACCGATCAACTGAACTGAAATGTCTGAAAGCAGGAGATTTTTCTGAGTACTGGAGTTGCTCTCAATCATGCAACTGGGGAGGATTTAATCTGACTCCTGACTTATGGAAAAGTTTTTGAAATGAAATGAAAAGGCCTCAGAGTGTACTCCTGGCCGGAAAGGAATATGTTGGTGGTCAATCTTCCGGCTTCTGGGTGACAGTGACCTCTTACCCACAGATCTGTCTTGCTCATCCAACATTTTTCAACCTGTCCATCCTCCTCTCAGTTCTGACTGCGTCCTGAATGCTGACAGATTTGCAAATAAGCTTATGTTGTTATTTATACGATGCAGACCGAAACTGATAGTGTTATTGTATGCTGATTGAATGATAAAGCCACTTCTCCCCTAATTAACATAGACTGGCCTGTATCAACATCCTAGAAAATATGTTACTGAATTCTCAATAATCAAGCACCAATAACATCTTGCCCTCATTATCTGAGTGTCAATTTGTAAACTACACTCTCATTGACTGAGCATCAATAACATATTGTTGAGAAAATGTGAACAAAATGGCTGTGATTGGCAAGCAAGCTGGACAGATTCAGCAAGCTGGTCAAATGTTAAGCTTCCAAGTTATGACCATTTTTTGAGGAGGTTTTGTAATGTGTTTATTTTTGTAAACCATATCTTGGGCCAAGAAGATACTGATACTGATACAGCGCTCTGCAAGACAATGCCATGCGGTGTACCAGTGCAATTAATCAAATGATATTTTACTTTGCTTTTCTTGGAAGGGACATATCTGGGTAATTTTCCATGTAGCTGTAACACCATAGCTAGAGGCACACCTAATTTAGTACAGGTCTTCACCATTACGCTTGGCAGGTGATCAAGTCCTTAGCTTATTTGCAATTCAATTTATTTATACCGTATAGAATTAATTGAATTTGCTATAGATTGGCTTGGGTCTTTCTTACACATAGGCACAGAGCAGAGTGAAGAAGATACCAAGCCTTGGGTGACAGGAAAAATAACACAATTCTGCTGCTAGTGCCCCACATTTCAATGGCTAGACCAGTTCTGAATTTCCCATTTGCACAATGCTAGTCTACTCAAAACTGTTTTCAAAGTGAAGATGTTGGGAGAAAATTAATCAGAAAATAATTACAACAATGCAATAGTTAGCATTGCCCATTATTAATTTGTAAAAATATGAATTTGGAAGAAAAGGAGATAAACCATGTATTTGACTTTACATCAAATTATTAAAAAATATGCACTAATCTATTGTTATGATTACCAAAGCCAATGATTACCTTCTCCCCATTTTGACTTAATTGCAATAATGGAATTGCTAGAGTAGTAATGTTATTAGTAATTACTGCTAATAGAAAAATGTAGTGCAGGAACAGGCCCTTTGGCTCATGATGCCGTGAGTTGCACATGATTCGAAATTGAACTAATCCTTTCCATCTGCATGTGATTCATTTCCCTCCATTCTGCTGCATATTCATGTGCCTATCCCAAAATCCCCTGAACACCACTATCGTACTGATTCTATCACCACTCTGGTGGCGCAAGCCAGGCACCTATCACTCTCTTGTAAAGCAATTGCCCTGAGCATCTCCTTCAACTTTCCCCTCTCCTTAAATTCAAACTCTCTAGTATTTGCCATTTCACAAGGAAAAGTTACCAGGGAAAAAGACAATGACTGTATAAGCTATATATGCCTCTCCTAATTTTATATATTTCTATCATCGCCCCTTAGCTGCCAATACTTCACCAAAAATAATCTGAGTTTGAACAACCTCTCTTTATATTTATAACCTCCCTTAATCTTCAACAGGCAACTTTCTAATAAATGTGCTGCACCCTCTCCAAACCCTTTACATCCTACCTGGGGGCAACCAGAACTGCACACAACACTTGAAATGTACCCGAATCAATGTCTTATAAAGCTGCAACATTACTTCCTGATTTATACTCAAAGTCCCGATGAATGTAGATAAAGTAAAGTATAAAGTATCCTTATTATCATTCAAACTTTTGGTTTGAACGGAATTACGTGCCTTGCAGTCATGACAGAGAATAAAATAACAGAACACACAATGAACACAGTTTAACATCCACCACAGTGAGTCTATCAGGCACCTCCACTCTGTGATGGAAGGCAAAAGTCAAAGTCCTCGTCTCTTCCTTCCTTGTTCTCCCTTTGCGTTGAGGCGATCCAGGCTTTCGATGTTAGGCCCCCCTGCCGGGTGATGATAAGTCCCGCGGCCGAATCCGAGCTCCGCGAACGGGCTGGTTCAAACTCCGCGGCCCGGGGCAGACGAAGCTGCCACCCTCCAGTCCAGCAGACGAAGCTGTCTTTGCGGGAGCTCCGGAGAATCGGTCACCAACCTGGGACCTGCGAGCTCCCAATGTTGTCGTCCACTGGGCCTGCGGCTGAAGCCTCTGGGGCTCCGGTCGGGCCACCGCCGCAGCGCCACCACAGCCCCGAAGTCGGCCAGTCTCACGATGGTGAGTCCTGGCTCTGCCCCTGGAGCCCCGAGGTCGGCCAAGCTAACCATATGGCTTTCTTACTACTCTATCTACCTTTGTTGTTACTTTCAAGGAGCTAAGGACTTGCACTCAAAGATTCCTCTATACATCAACACTGTTAAGGATCCTGCAATTAACTGTATACTTTCCTCTTACATGGCAGAGCTGCTGCCTTACAGCACCAGAGACCCAGGTCCAATCCTGACTACAAGTGGTGTCTGTACAGAGTTTGTACGTTCTCCACATGACCTGCGTGGGTTTTCTCCGGGTTCTCTGATTCCCTCCCACATTCCAAAGACGCACAGGGTTTGTACGATAATTGGCTTTGGTAAAATGTCCTTGGTGTGTACGAGAGTGCCAGTGTACGGGGTAATTGCCGGTCGACACGGACTCGGTGGGCCGAAGGGCCCGTTTCCATGCTGTAACTCTAAACTGAACTAAATGTTACTTCCCAAAGTGCAACACTTCACACTTGCCTAGATTAAACTGCATCTCTCATTTTCCCATCCATATCCGTAGCATATCATTTTCCTGCTTTATCCTTTAATAGCAACCTTCACTGTCTTCTGCAAACTTAGTAACCAACCCATCTACCCAGCTCATTTATATATATCACCAACAGACGTTCCAGCACTCATCCCTGCAGAACACTACTGGTTACAAACTCCAGCCAGAATGACACCCTTCCACCACTGTCCCTCTCTTCTATGGGTAAGCTATTTCTGATTACAAACTACCAAGGCTCCCATCATCTTAACCTGAATTAGTTTACCATGAGGGAGCTTGTTAAATTCCTTACAAAAGTCCATGTAGACAATATCAACATCCTCAACCTCATCTCATGAAGCCACATGGACTGTGCACAATTACCTCTTTCTCTTCTAAATGGGATTAAATCCTATCTCTAAGAATCCTTTCCAATAGCTTCTCTACATCCAATGTGCGCCTCGTCGGTCTATAATTTCCTGAATTAACACCATTTCCCTTCATAAAGAAAGAAACAACATTGGCTACTCTCCAGTCCTCTGGGACCTGCATGTGGGAAGAGAAGATACAAAGATCTCCATCAAGACCCCAGCACTCTCCTCTCTTGCTGTAATCGATAGAGCCCATCAGGTCCTGGGGACTTATCAACCTTAATTCTCTTTGAGATCCAAAATCATCAATCTTAATCACAAAATGCCCTCGCACATTGATATACTACCCATTGATCTCACCATGACGTATAAGAATGCAAAGCTCTTGTTCAGTACCTTGCCTACATACTCCAACTGCAAGCATAAATTCCCATATTTATCCTTTGAGTTGTCCCTGGTTAGCCTCTTGTTTTTAATGCATAGAAAACCTTGTGATTCCATTTAATCCAACTTGCCAATGACATTCCATGTCAGCTTCTTTCCCTCCTGCTTGAGTTCTTTCCTGCTTCCTCCATATTCCTCAAAGGTCCTGTCTAATTTCATCTTCCTAAATGTTATGACCATGTTTTCTTCTGACCATCTCTCACCGTCCAAGGTATCCTTACCTTGTCATCCTTGTCCTCCTCCATACTGGAATATGCCGATTCTGAACCACGATCAGCTGGCCTTTAAATGACAGTCACATGTCAGATGTAGGTTTACCCATAACAGCTGATCCAAATTCACCCCCTCTAGCTCCTGCCTAATGACATGGTAATTTGCCCTACATTAATTTAACACTTTTCTCCAAGTTCTAGACTATCCTTATCTATATTAAAATTAAGGAATTGCGATAATTGTTCCAACAAAACGCCAGTCGCCTGACCAGGGTCATCTCCCAGTACAAGGTCCCGCCTCGTGTTAGATTATCCAAGTTTTGTTTCAAGAAACCCTCTTGGTTGCCCTGTCTATGCCTTTCACAGGAAGCCCCAGTCTATATTGGAGAAGTTGACACCAACTACGACATACCTGTAGTTTTTACATCTTTCCATAATCTGTCTACATATCTATTTCCCGCCAGCCACGGGAAAGCCTGTAGTATAATCACATCAGACGGATTGCACCTTTAATTCTGAGCTCTACCCATATTGCCTCAGTGGATGAACCTTCCAATATGTTCTCTCCAAGTGCAGCTCTGACACTCTCCCAGATTCGTAATGCAATTGTTCCTCCGCTTTCACCTCCATATCCGCAAACATCTTATACATCAAAACTCAAGAATACTCTTGAGCTGCCAGTCATGTCCCTCTTGCAACCATGTCTCTGTAATGACACACTTCATTGTTCCATGCACTGATCCAGGCTCCAAGTTCATCCCCCTAACCCATATTACATTGCATTGAAATAAACACACTTCAGCTCATGTTTCACCATGTGCATTAAACTGTCCCTGCTTGTCCTTCCTTTGAGACTTACTTGCCATAGACTATTTTCCTAGCAGTCCCTCCACATGCTAACCTGCTGCTCTTGTTGCCACCCTCATGCCAAGTTAGTTTAAATCCGCTCAAGACTAAATTACAGCTCTGACAAGACATTAATTTAAGAAACCAATGAAGCTATGTAGGCCCATTCAAATATGTTGGGAATCATTACGAGAGTATTTCTATAGTAACAATTTTCAATAGTTTTCATTAGTTTTACAATTTCTGCAACTGTAAATGTTGGAAAGCAAATATTGCAGGGTGCAAAGCTATTTCAACAATAAGTAGAGATTCATTCAAATACATTTTAGATAAATTTGTTGCCAAAATTAACATTTGGAACATGACATGAAGTTAAGTGCTACATGCTTGAGAGAGAAAAAGGGATTCCAAATCAATAGTTCCCAATGGTCCACAATTGAGTCATTTCTTTTCTCAGAGTCTGTTCCAGGCAACCCAATGTAGATCGATTGCTATGGTTTGTCATCAGTCCCATTATCATTACAGAATGCAGCCACCCTGAATGATAAAAGGCAAAGCAAATGGACTCTAGAACTAACAATTCCAAAGGTAACATGAAAGCAACACAATTATCTAACGACTGTTTCTACGCATTATGGATAGTTCTTTACTCCACAGTTCAAGAACATTAGGATGCCATGGCATTCATTCATTATTTTCCAAGGATCAGTACAGCCATTTCAAAACACAATTGAGTTAGAAAGTCTGAAGAAGAGTCCCAGTCCGAAATGTCATCTATCAAAGAGTCTGAAGAAAGGTCCCGACCCGAAATGCCACCTATCCATTTTCCCAGAGATGCTACCTGACCCGCTGAGTAATTCCAGCATTTTGTGTCTATGTTTGAGTTACAATATCATTGTTCTCCTTTTCACCACTTCATTTTTTTCTGATTGTCTTTGACTTATTTTCCTTTCTTTGGGTACTATTTTTCCCTTTTGTCTCAAATTTACCATCTTCCTTTTTTCAGATCAATGTTTGAGAAATTCAAAGCAAATACAATGTAATTTCAATGGTCAACAAATGTTCTTCACAGCCTGCAATTGCACTATTTTCTGGCCATGTATTCTGCTGCCTGAGAGCATAATTTTGAAACTTTCATTGTGTTGTCTTGTTTGCTACATGACTTGGACAAATTGTCCATCTTATGGATCGTTCTCCCTTCTCTCTTGTCTCTAATCATAGTCATCGAAACAGATCTTCAGGACCGCTTATGGATATACTGTGGATTAAAAAACAATAATTTTTAGTGCTAAATATGTAGAATATGTTTAAAAGGACTCGGGTACAAGAAATGTTACTGACAATTTTTTTATTATTAAATATGACATCCAAATACAAATTAAAATCCATTGTTCCCTTGCAAAAACATTTTCAAAAGGTTTGTCTATGTTTTCCTTCAGTGAAAGTAAACTTTCTTCAATGATCAGGAAAAGGTGAAGTCTATAAACTTTTATTTGTTGAAAAGATCTTTTTCTAATGTTCTCGTTTTTGAAATCAGATTTCAAACAGCTTGATGTAACATCCCAAGTAAACTAAGTTATATTTAAAATGATCACGTAAACAAAGGCTAATAAATGATACAGCCATCACTTCTGTCAGCCTGGTCAAAGTCAGCCAAGTAGGTAAAAGGGGAGCTGCAAAATACTGCTCATTCTACACAGAACAACAACCCATCTACAATTAAACTGGGAATGCCAGCTCTCATGCATCAATCTGATGACTGTCGTATCCAACAGTGATCTTCAAAACAGCTCCAATTTATCCAAATTGGTTCTAACCAGCTTTATGTAACCAACATGGTTTCTGGCGAAATGTTGGGTGTAAGAGAACCCTCCTGGTTGCAAATTGTACAGATCCAAGAACAATGACAAGCAGCATACAGATTCAACCTTGTCTCTTATACAGGGGATTGGATTTTTATTAAATCACGAGACCAAGTGGGACTCGTTGAGCCCGATTCCCGTAACTCACCCATAGCCCCCAACTGCGCAGGTGCGGCTGACGGGTTCCCGTTGTGACGCTAGAGATTCCCGTTGTCACGGCAACCCTCCCCAACTGCGCCTCGCCATCCCTCTTCCTGCCCCTATCCTCCTCCATTTCCACACATCCCCCAACAATCCCTCCCCCTCTTCACCCTCCCTCTTCTCTCCCCTCCTCCACTCCCTCCCTCACCTCTACCCCCCTTCTTTCCCCTACCCTTAGTCCCTCCCTCCCTCACCCTCTACCCCCCTCCTCTCCCTCTATCTCCGTGCTCCCCCACTCCTCACTTCTTCCCTATCCCACTCCCCCACTAAAGACAATGTTGAAATAACATTTCTCCCCCTCCCGTCCCCCATTTTCTCCCTCTCCTTAGAACAAATTAACAAATCTCTCATTGCACTGGGTGGAATACTGTTGACCGGCAGTTTATGTAAATGAAATCCCATTGTGACGTCATAGCTGCTAACTGCCACTGCAACTTGAACTGATTTTTCTCAAACTGGATTTTGTAAAGTTCAAAATGTGAATAGCTTATAAAATATACCATCAATCTGAATGAAACATGATACACCACAATTTTGAGTAAGGTGGTCCCAAAATTGTAGCGCTATTGTGTACCGTTTTGGTGTACTTTCAGAAGTGGTCAGACTCACAGACATAGAAACGAACAAGATGAGAGTTTAGTAATATATAGATTAACTGGAATGGAGAAAGCCAGGATGGGGGTCACTGAAAAAAATGTTTCTATAATCAGAATCTTATCAATCATTTAGCCATCTCTGCAAAAGAGCTTCCCAATTAAGCCCCAAATACAACTCCTTCCCTCCATAACCCTGGACGGTTTGCTTCCTTCCTAATTCAAACTACAAGTTTGCAGGTGGCACCACCACACCAACTTCTAAAGATGCCATATAGTAAGCATACTTTCATTTTTTTTGTTTGTTTTTTTCTTTTCTTTTTTTGGGTTTTTAAATCAAATATATTTATTCAAATATTAAAATAATCTATACAGTACAGTAAAAAAACAAAACAGAACCCACCATCATAATGCACGACAAACGATAAAACTATTATACAACTATCTTACACTCCTTGTCAAGGATGCATTCAGCCCAACGATCCCGGAAATCCTCCAGGGCGCCCGTGGATAGCAGCACCCGGGCACGGACGTAGCCCAGTAAGCGTACTGTTGGGCTGCATCGCTGCTTGTTTTGGGAACAGTCCTGCCCAAGACAGCAAGAAATTGTAGAGAGTTGTGATGTAGCTCAGTCCATCTCACAGATCAGACTCCTCACCATCGAGTACATCTACATCTGATGCTGCCTTGAGAAAGCAGCCAACATAATCAAGACAATTTTCCTGCTCCCTTTGGGCAGAAGATACTAAGGCCTGACAGTGCATACCTCCAGACTCGGAAACAGCTGCTTCACCTCTGTTATCAAATTACCATAAGCTAGTGTACATTCCTGATTTCCAACCTACCTCAATGTGGACATTGGGCTTTTACTCTGGAACTGTTATGCTACTATGCATAAACTATATTCTGCACTCTGATATATTTCTCTTTGCTCTACCTGTTGTACTTACTTTTGGCTTGACTGCATTCATGTATGGTATTAGCTGATTTGATTGAATAGCATGCCAACAAATGCTTTTTACTGGTTCTCGGTACACGTGACAATAATAAACCTAAATATGAAGATTACTTCTCTTTAATACAAGTCCAATTTCATTTCATAAGTTGCTTTGAAATCTCTTATCTTCAAATTTTCAGGATCCCAAAAATGAATTCAGAAAATTAATACGCTTTTGCAAGTGAACATTTATTTTTTCTCTCCAGCTCTTTTGCTAATTTTTTGCAAGGCAACATTTTACACTCATCTTTTTCTCTCGCCTACGCCCAACGAGAGCGAAAAATGAATTCCAAACCTATTAAACGTGGACCTGCAGCATTTAATGATAGACATCTTAAAAGTACTGTTGTTTTTTTTTAAATACTTAGCAAAACTAAAACTAAAATTAAACCATGTTCTCACCAGATACTGGTTCCGCCCTTTTATTATTTACTGCAAATCATCTGTATTGAAAGAGCACTTTCAAGGAAAAATGTACACATTTAATTCCCGAGGGTGGATGGGTCTGCCTCTAGCTGCAATTAGTCCTAGACACCAAGGCGAGCACTTTGACCTGTCCCAGCATCAAGCACTTAGCTTCACGGTTATATATTTGCTCTGGGATTAATGCCAAATTGTGCTCATTTTAGAAGCATCTATTTTGGAAACAGTTTGATTTTTGTTGGTTTGAATATTTGTGGATGGTTTTCCTCAGTGGGATCTATTTTAAACGAAAGAAAGAATCTGATGTGGTTGGTGGAGGAGGGCGTATGGTTTGGGGAATGCGAGACATATTACATTAAAAGCTTCCTTTCACTAAATTATCTTTTATCTTAAATTCAAGTCACATGCAAAATTATAAATATATTTACTGAAATAAGCATATATCATACGTGCTGCAAAATTAAGAAAAGAAAAAGGTGGCAGTCAGATTTTTACCATAAAAATGTTATATTAGGGATATCATTGGAATGCTTCAAAATTCTCAACATTGATTAAAAAGTTAATATTTCAAGTGGTACGATACAGCGTCATTGAGGAATTGCTGCACAGCGGAAGGTACCACTTTTCAGAAGATATATAAAAACAAAGGCCCATTTGCACTTCCAGGAGCCTAAAGATCCAACTGCACTATTCAACCAGAACTGATGAACTAGTAATTCATTTCCTAGCCATTCATAGCAACTCACTGTGCTCAAACTGGGTGACATGTTCCCTATATTACAGCAACAAGAGTAGTTCCTTTGCTGTAAAGCAGTTCAGATGCCCTAAGGTTATGAAAGTGACTTTATAAACAGAATTCTTACTTCTTTCAATTCATATGTAATGGGCTACTTAGAATTGCCTATTCACAAATGAATGCATAGTCAGTTTTGGATGAACTTTAGAATTACTAATTAGAACCAGAGAAGGTGTGGAATAGCTGCATCAAATTATTATAATTAATTTCTCTGAGGGGCATGAGTCCTTTTCTATGCCCCTCAGAAATACTGCATGTGCGGCCAACTCAAGCAATCCCTTATTCCTTTATTATTCAATTTTCAGAATTTGGGGAATTGCAGGCCAAGGCACCTTTTATTGCCCAGCCCTCAATGTCTCTTGAGAAGGTGGTGGCAAATGAGAGACTTGAGAGCGTTTTTAAGAGTCATTGAGGAGGGCCTGAGTCACATATAGGTCAGACCTGACAGATTTACTCCCTTAAAGAACATTAGTGAACCACATGGATTTTTATGACAATCCAGTAGTTCTGTGGTCATAACTACCAAGACTGGTTATTGTTGCAAAGTTCAGCTTATGGACTGAATTTAAATTCACAGCTGTTGTGGTGAGATTTGAAGTTGGCTCTCTGTACTGTTAGTCTAGGCCTCAGGATTGCAACAAGGGTAACTTAACCAAAGCATAATTTTGATACTTTCTGATCATTGCATCCATCCTGCAGCTGCTACTACGTTCTGTCCAGCCAGCATTGCTGTGCTCAGTACTGGAAAGCTGTCTCAGGATGCCCATTTGACATCTGCAGCTTATCAAACAGATTCAAATAAGGCCCAGGCCTCAGCACAGTCATAACCTCTCTCCCTGGCAGTAGTTTTCAGTTTTAATAAAGGTTTAATTCAAAAAAGAGGATTTTTTTTGAAAATTAGAATAACAGAATTAAAATTAAAACATTGGCATAAAACTGAAGACTGAATTTGTGGAGGAATTCTTCATCCTTGCAATAAGTCCGGTGAACAGTTTGTGAGTGCCCTCTGCTGATTAATCTAAGACTAGCTTAACTGATGCAACTATAAAACCTGAAGAAAAGGTTTCTGTGCAATAGCATGCAATATTTTCATTTCCTGCCATTTACTACCTGTATCATAAAAATATCTTCTATCCATAACAAGAACTATCAACTGAACTAAATAAAGCCAGTTTTGTGATAATTTGTAATTTCTATCTTAAGAAACAACCTAATGATGGAATGAGTTGTCAGAGGAAGTGTACAAGAACAACAATTAAAAAACATTTGGTGAGGTACATGTATGGGAAATGTTTATTGGTGGGTAATGGTATATTTTTATCATGTGTACAGTGAAAAACATTATTTGCATCCTCTATTGTCACGGTTAATGTGATTCATTTTAGTATGACTTTAGTGCCAACAATGAAATAGACAGCATGCACCCCTTACAATTATCAATATGTTTGCCATAATAAAATTAAAAAAACAGCCGACAATAATTTTCTTCCTGCCTCCATATTGAGCAAGCATATAGCAGAAGTCAGTCCTGCTCTATTTATATTGGGAGACCAGACACATGGGAACTTCATGCCTAGTAGCATGAACATTGACCTCCAATTTCCGGTAGCTCTTGCTGTCTCCTCCCCTTCTCAGCTCTCCCTCGTCCCTCTGGCTCCTCCTCTTCCTTTCTCCTTTCTTCTCCCCACTCCCCCCCCCCGAAACGTTGCCTGTTTCCTTCGCTCCATAGATGCTGCTGCACCAGCTGAGTTTCTCCAGCACTTTTGTCTACATGGGAACTTCACCTCCTTGTTCTCAACATTACATCATTTAACCTAACATAAATATGTATAAGTGGTGCAGCAGAAATCACTGGATGCAGAAATTAACAATCCATTTTATTGGCCAAATAATAGTATTCATAAAGTGAAAAGGATATATTGGTTGAACATAAGTGACTAAAACTTTAACATCTATGAATGGTGCTCAAAGTGGGAGGAGGAAATAGATTAGTTTTAAAGTGCTTTGAATTCTTACTGTCATTAAACACATTAATTTTATATTAAGGTAAAAAAACTATTGACGAGTTGCTCAGAGAGCATAAAAAATTAAGAATATAATCCTTGGCACCAGAGCTAAACCCACAGCAATTATTCAGAAAAATATGAAAACTGAATGATTTGTAAAAGTCTTCGTATGATTTCACTTTCCAGACATTATTTATTGCTTGAACTGGGAGTTTATAATTTTTGGCGTACATGATGAAGAGGAGCAATTGGATAGCACTAAGCTAGAACATAAATAAAAACATAAAATATTGGAAATCTTGTAAGGTCAGGCAGCACCTGTGGAGATAGAAACAGGGTTAAAGTTTTAGGTCCATTTCTAATTAAAAATCATCAAACTGAAATGGCAAAAATAGAAACAAGGAACTGCAGATGCTGGTTTACAAAAAAAGACACAAAGTGTTGGAGTAACTCAGCGGGTCACGCTGCATCTCTGGAGATCATGGATAAGTAACGTTTCAGGTTGGGACCCTTCCCCAGATAGAATTGAAGTATTAATTTTGTTTCGCTCCCCACAGATGCTGTCTGACCTACTGGTTACTACTTTTATTTCAGATTTTCCACATCTGCAGTCATTTTACTTTTTACATTAGGACTTTTTTTTGCCATTGGTTTACTGCCCATATGGTTTACATCAAAATCTCTCTTCTTTGCTAATTGTAAGGAACACTTCAACAGGAATTTGAACAATTTGCAGTTATTTGTATGCGGGTATTGGACCAGTGCTCTGTATTCAAATACTGTAGAAGTCTCTCACAGAGATCACACAGGTATATCTGGTCTTTTACAAAGCGAGAGGGTTAACATATGTCAGGAGCAAGTATAAGTTTGTCTTTTGCCTTTGTTTTGTGGTGATACTGAATTCCAGACTGGATGAAATAAAATGTCTTCAAGCAAATACATTGTACTTTACTTTTAGAAAATATTAATAGACTAACTTGTTTCATTATCAACACTGTTAGTTGTGTCTCTGGGATATGTCAGCATGCCAGACTGGTATTGAAAGGCTTAGGCTATTAATCTGGTGTCATGACTTTAGATACTGAGCAATTTAAATTCAAGAAATTAAATAAGTCTAAAATATAAAGCTATTTTAAGTAATAGGACCATGAAACTATATACAGTATTGTTGCAAAAATACTGACGTTCTCTAGGGAAAATAAACAGCTTTGCTTACCAGCACTGGTTTATTTAATAAACTAATTTGGTAGCAGTGTGATTAATGCTCAACTGTCTTAGCAAACAAATCCAACTCTGGGTCAATTAGCAAAATGCAATGAATGCCAGCCTTGCCAGCTTCACCCATATCCAGTGAACAAATAAACAAAAGGTTCTCTCTCGTTTCTCCAAATGTATTGGCCTTGGAGAGTAATTTGGAAAATATGCGTGTGAATTCCAATGTGGGATTAAACTATGCCCAATGCTTAGTTTGCAGCCTGCACCCCATTTTTGAATTATCAGCTAATTACTAAGATTGCAATATGCAGCCTGCTGTAAACAAGCAGTTGAGTTTCAAGATTTAAATGCCAATTTTCAAGATTAAAAAATATCACAGATTGCTTGAAGCACCACGCACCCATCATTTATCCGCCAACAATGTCTAACTAGGCAAGTCTCGCATCTAGTACTCCTGTTCACCACAGCCTCCACTCATCTTTTACAGCCTATACACACCGCCAATCATTCAGTCATAGCAGCCACGTCACTTAAACATATTGCTTGAAAATGATACAATGACCCAGTCTGAAGAAAGGTCTCGAACCGAAACATCACCCATTCTTTCTATCCTAAGATGCTGCCTGTCCCGCTGAGTTACTCCAGCATTTTGTGTCTGTCTTCGGTGTAAACCTGCATCTGCAGTTCCTTCCTACACGATACAATGATACCATTCCCTTTCTCTTTCAAAACAAGGTGCTACAGAGAAAAAACAACAGCATTGTCCCCTGCTCGCACCACAAGCAGGAGCCAGTAAGGTCAATCATTGGTGTTGTAGCAAGTGGCCACAATACAACTATAAAAAACAATAATATCCTCATCCTTACTCACTCCCCTGTCCTCCTACAACTTCTTGCAAATTATTTGCAGGTGGCTTAAGTATGCAAGCATAAAGTTTACTTATCACACAGTAAAGTTTAAATTGGTTCCACACATGGTAAGACCTTGAAGATCCTTTCCACACCACTCTGAATAGGCCTTTCATTATTCAGTAGGTTTCAATGAGATCCTCCCTTATCCTTCTAAACTGCAGTGAGCATAGGCCCAGAGCTTTTAAACGCTTTCTTTTGCCTCACTCTCGATTTAAACAGTGGAGTAACATTTTCAATTTTCCAGTCCTGTGGAATTCCTGATTCTAGTAATTATTGAAAGATCACTACTAATTCCTCCACACTCTCTACAGCTACCTCTTTCAGAATCCTAGGGTGTACTCAGGACCACGTGACATCCACCTTTAAACATAGTTTTAATTAAAAGCAACTGCATAAATCTGCACATAGCAAAAAAGGTTTTAATCGATTCTGGACGATATTTACCTCTTTAACAGGTTTAATTTACATCTTTTACCAAAAAGGATTTGCATATTCAGAAATTCTCCAACGACATTAATGATGTCATTTGAACATCAAGCAACAGAACATCTTTTTTCTATAAATGAGGTACAGGTTTTAACTATTTGCCAAATTATAAGTTTCTGCTGTTGTCAGCCATGTTGCACGATGTTCGAAGTTCTGATAAAAGCTCTTAACTGGAGTCTATCATTTGAAATTACATGCGCAAAAATTGCACAAGTCGAGAAACAGACTTACCAGAATTGGACACTTCAGGCTCACATATCAGTTTGTCTCTTTCGATACGTATCATTGTCTATTGTTAATCTGGTAAGTCTTGCTCCATAGTAATCTATGATGTAATTCGAGCCATCTGCAGGGCCAACAATCTAGGGAGATTATTTTAAAAAACAAATCAGTCAGTTCCATTAACTTCGTATTACTTGCAAAAAAAAACATATGGAAAGATGACATTTTGGCCTCATGCTGTTTTTAATTAAAACTAGCTTTAATATTTATGCAGTGATCCATTTTTCAGCAGATACTTGCTTTATCCGTAAAAATGTTCGATAATGGTGGCACTCTTCTTTAGTAGGTACTTCAAATTCTCAAATTATTATAATGCAGAAAAAAGCATAAAGCTAACTGCACTGAAAGAAGCCATTTATCTATTGCACGGTCGCTTAATACTGAGGTGCTTTGGAACTCTTTCCCACAGAGTGTGGTTAATCTCTATTGCAGATGGTTGTGGAGGCGAGATCATTGGGGAGTATTTAAAGAGAAAATTGATTTTTTTTTTAAAGATCGGAGAATTGACCGTTATAGGGAAATGGCACTGACGAGGAGATGAGGACTGGGGCAGATCAAACATGATCATATTGGATGGCATGACAGGCTTGAGGGGCTAACTTGCCTATTCCTATTTTTTTTTTAGTTTAGAGATACAGCGTGGAAACAGGCCCTTCGGCCCCCCGAGTCCACGCTGACCAGCGTCCCCACACATTAACACCATCCTACATGCACGAGGGACAATTTACATTTATACCAAGCCAATTAACCTATAAACCAGTACGTCTTTGGAGTGTGGGAGGAAACCGGAGAAAACCGATGCATGTCACGGGGAGAATGTACAAACTCTGTACAGACAGCACCCGTAGTCATGGTCGAGCCTGGGTCTCTGGCGCTGTAAGGGAGCAAATCTACCGCTGCACCACCATGCCCCTCTGTTTCCTTTCATTTTGTGCAGTTGAAATGCAGTTATCTACTTCAAACCCGCATCTGGGGGTCAATGAAATTAATCGGATTGCTATATGTTTTACTCTCCTGTACAACCACTCTAAGTTAATCTGTGACATTTTCATGTTTCAAAGGACCTTTTTATAGATGTGCACTTTTTAATAATATTTCATATTACTTTACAATTATTTATTTAATTTCCCTTGAAATAATAGAGACACGCTCTCAATAACTGCAGAAATAGTTTCAGACGTAAATAACTCAAATTTAGCACATCTAACTACAATCTCAAGTTCACATCCTCAAATAAAAGAAATTTTTTATTAAAATGCACATGGAAGCTTTATCTCCAGCCAACTTTATTAATAAATGTGTTCTGCTGCTCAGTTGTCAAATGATTAAATTTGCATACCAATTTATAGTTGAAGTACTGAAAAGAAGATCAATATTATCTTAACTACCATCAACATCAACCTTATTATGGTGCATGCAGGAATAGACTGCCTCAGATTGTACTCATTTACTGCACTTAGTATTTAAATGCAAAATATCACTGCACTTTTTAGTTCTAAATGTCTTCAATTTTGTTTTTACAGATTAATGTTTCTGTATGTCATGCTCTATCCTCCACTCCATTAAAGGTTTTGCTATTTGATACATTTTCAGTCTTTGTCCTGAAAATGCAGATTCAAATTCATGAAATTTATTACACGTAGCTCTCATAGCTATCAGTCTCCAACCCATTTTTATTGTGTTGCCTCTTACTTGGTTACACACCCACAATTACAACATTATATTCTGCCAATGACAAAATGTGGTACTATATCCCTAAAAAGTGGAATTTTCATTTATGCTTTGAAATATTTCTTTATCTGGCTATATTACCCACAGCATCTGGTATTAGGTAGAGTGTGACATTTTACAGCCATATGTAAACAACATAGAAAACATCTGGTGGTTCACCAAAATTCCTGAAGGCCAACCATAAAACCAGATCCCTACTTTTCATGTTTGTGAGAAAACTTATATTTGGATCATATACAGAAAAAAGGATACTTTGGAAGTAATCATATGTAGATTCCATTCTGCAATTGAACTGATCATGTTGAGCTGCTCAGATTAGTGTTGGGGGGGGGGGGGGGGGGGGGGATGAATGTAACAGTAACTTGAAATTAGAGAAACCAATGTTCATACCACTAGGTTGCAAGCTGCCCAAGCAAAATATCAATTTGCTTGTGGCCTCACTCTGACAGTGGCTGTGACCCGAGACAGAAAGGTCAGTATGGGAATGGGAAGGGGAGTTTAAATGTTTGGCAACTGGGAGATCACGTGGGCCAAGGCAGACTGTAGGTGTTCAGCAAAACGATCGCCATGTCTACACTTGGTCGCGCCAGGAGCACTGGGTACAGTAGATGAAGTTGGAGGAGGTGCAAGAAAACCTCTGCCTCACCAGAAACTACTGTTATGTTCCCTGGATGAGATCGAGGGAGGAGGTGTAAGGACAGGTGTTGAATCATCTGTGTTTGCAGGGGAAAGTCAGGGGAGGGAATGTTTGGATAGGAAGAGATGAGCGGAATAAACGGTTTCTGCGGAAAGCAGAAAGGGAGTGGAGATGGGAAGATGTGACTAGTGGTGGGAACCCATTGGAGATGATGAAAATGTCGGAGGATGATGTGTTGTATGCGACGGCTGATGGGGAGAAAGGTGATGACTATAGGGACAGTGTTACGACTGGGGGAGGCAGAGCAAGAGCAGAACTACGGGATACAGAGGAGACATATGTGAGGGCCTCAACTATGATAGAAGGCGGAAACCCCCATTCCATAAAGAATAAGGACATCTTGGATGTCCTAGTATGGAACATCTCATCTTGAAAGCTGATGCAGCGGTGACGGAAGTATTGGGAGTAGAGTCTTTGCAAGAGCCAGGGTGGGAAGAAGTGTAGTCCAGATAACTGTTGAGAGTCAGTAGGTTTGTAACAGACATCATTTGATAGCCTATCTTCTGTGATGGAGATACAGAGATTTACTTGCACCTCCTGCAATCTCACCTACTGTATCTGGTGCTCCCGGTGTGGGCTCCCAAAAATCGTTGAGATCAAGTGTAGACGTGGCGATCATTTTGGTGAACACATGCTCAGTCAGCCTTTGCCTACTCAATCTCCCAGTTGCCAAACATTTTAACTCCCTCTCCCTTACTGACCTGGGCCTCCTCCACCGTCAGAGTGAGGCTACATGCAAATTGGAGGAAGAGCACCACATCTTTTGCTTGAGCAGTATACAACCCAGCAATATGAACATTGATTTCTCTAATTTCAAATATTGTTTTTAATTTTTAATATTTTTATGACGGCACGGTAGCACAGCGGTAGAGTTGATGCTTTACTGTGCCAGAGACCTGGATTCGATCCTGACTACATGCGCTGTCTGTACATCTGTTCTCCTCATGACCTGTGTGGGTTTTCTCCAAGATCCTCAGTTTCCTCCCACACTCCAAAGACATACAGGTTTGTAGGTTAATTGACTTGGTATAAATGTAAATTGTCCCCAGTCTGTGTGAGATAGTGTTGATGTGTGGGGATCGCGGGTCGGTGCGAACTCGGTGGGCTGAAGGGCCTGTTTCCGTCCTGCATCTCTAAACTACTGAAAAAGTAAACACAAGTACAGCCATTCCCCAAATTATTTTTGTTTAATTATGCAAGATAGAGGATATGCATTTGATCTTGTATGGCCATAATTTAGGTTGAAGTTGAATAGAAATCCCTGTTCATCCAATTTATACAATTTACTGCAAATCCACAAGTTGAATTTAGCCATGCTTTTTTACAATTTAAGATTACAAGTACAATGGCAGGGTACAAGCTGCAGGGCACCAACTCACCTGTACAGAGATGAAAACAAAGTCAATAAGACTGCCAATGCCACAAAATCCAACAGTACAGAACTTTAACAAACCTGGAGAGAAAACAAGCTGACTTAGTAAATCCTTGTGTATTGTAGATCACAGATGAATGTGTACTTAGTTGGCTGAACATTGCAGCAAAACGTCCAACACCCACAGTTTTCAACAAGATAGCTACCACTGCTTCATTATAAAAAATACATGAATACTTCCATTGTGAACAGTAAAAACATTTTTTCTATACCACAGCAAAAATAAATAAAGTACATTTAAGTTAAGTAGATAAAGATAACAGTTTTGGCATCATAGCTTCTATGCAATCGAATAGATTAAAAGGTAATTTATGAAAATGACGTAGAGATTTGTGATCAAGCAGTAGTGAAATAAGCAGAAATGAAAACTACTAATCGTCGTGACAATCCAAATTGTTCCAAGATCATTAAGATGTGGCCTATATCTGGCTAACCAGGGTGTTAGAACATTAAATAAAACAATAAAATATGTTGTACTTGGTCTGATTATCCACCGACATTGTAAATCATTCAATGCCATCAATTTGAAGATTATAAATTGCTGATCCAAGTCAAAAGTTAACTATCACACTTGGGTTTATGATCCAGGAATGGTATGCTAATATTGGAGATGTCAGGAAAATAAAAAAAGAGAAATAATTCTCAGATTGCATGGGAGGGACTGTATATAACTTGGATTTTAAACTGGGCAGAATTACAAAGAAGCAAAAATATTGAATAACAAGCAGGATTAAATTCAAATCTAGGCAATATTGAGACAACAAGCAGGATTAAATTCAAATCTAGGCAAGTTTGATTTCATTTAATGTTCAAGAAGGAACTGCAGATGCTGGAAAATCTAAGGTAGACAAAAATGCTGTAGAAACTCAGCGGGTGAGGCAGCATCTATGTCAGTATCAGTCTGAAGAAGGGTTTCGACCCGAAACGTTGCCTATTTCCTTCGCTACATAGATGCTGCTTCACCCGCTGAGTTTCTCCAGCATTTTTGTCACCCTTCAATTTCATTTAACATTCCTTTGATATGAGAGACAGGAAATATCAGTTGGGTTGTCTGTCACATTTTTAAGCAGCAATGATAAATACATTTCTGATGTCTCATGAGATGAGTCAAATACAGTGTATTCAGAAAGTATTCAGACCCCTTCACTTTTTCCACATTTTGTTGTTACAGCCTTATTTTTAAATGGATTAAATTCTTTTTTTTTTTATCGTCAATCTTCACACAATATCCCAGAATGAAGCAGCGAAACATGTGTTTAGAAATTTTTGCAAAGTAATTACAAATAAATAACTGAAATATCACATTTACATAACGATTCAGACCCTTTGCTATGACACTCAAAATTGAGCTTGGGTTCATCCTGTTTCCATTGATTATCCTTGAGATGTTTCTACAACTAGATTGGAGTCCACAAGTGGTAAATTAAATTGATTGGACATGATTTAGAAAGACACACACCTGTGTATATAAGGTCCCACAGTTGACAGTGCACGTTAGAGCAAAAATCAAGCCATGAAGATGAAGGAATTGTCTGTAGATCTCCGAAACAGGATTGTGTTGAGACACAGATCTGGGGCAGGGCATAAAACACTTTCTGCAGCATTGCAGGTCCCCAAGAGCACACCGTCATTCTTAAATGGAAGAACTTTGGAATCACCAGGACTCTTCATAGAGCTGGCTCCCCGGCCAAACTGAGCAATCGGGGGAGAAGGGCCTTGGTCAGAGAGGTGACCAAGAACCCGATGGTCACTCTGACAGAGCTCCAGAGTTCCTCTGTGGAGATGGGAGAACCTTCCAGAAGGACATCTATATCTGCAGCACTCCACCTTTATGGTAGAGTGGCCAGACGGAAGCCACTCCTCAGTAAAAGGTACAGTACAGCCCACTTGGAGTTTGCCAAAAGGCACCTAAAGGACTCACGTACCATGAGTAACAAGATTCTCTGCTCTTTTGAAACCAAGAATGAGCTCTTTCGCTGATTGCCAAGCGTTACGTCAGGAGGAAACCAGGCACCGCTCATCACCTGGACAATACCATACCTATGGTGAAGAATGGTGGTGACAGCATTGTGCTGTGGGGATGTTTTTCAACAGCAGGAACTGGGAGACCAGTCAGGATCGAGGGAAAGATGAAAGGTTTAAAGTACAGAGAGATCCTTGGTGAAAACCTGCTCCAGAGTGTTCAGGACCTCAGAATGGAGCGGAGGTTCACTTTCAACAGGACAACGACCCTAAGCAAACAGCCAAGACAACGCTGGAGTGGCTTTGTGACAAGTCTCTGAATGTCCTTGAGTAACCCAGTCACAGCCTGGACTTGAACCCGATCGAACATCTATTTAGGGACCTGAAAATAGCTGTGCATTGATGCTCCCCATCCAACCTGACAGAGCTTGATGGAAGAAATTACCCAACTAGAGGTGTGCCAAGCTTGTAGCGTCATACCCAAGAATACTTGAGGCTGTAATCGCTGCCAAAGGTGCCTCAACAAAGGGTCTGAATACTTATGTATATGTGATATTTCAGTTATTACTTTTTAATTACTTTGCAAAAATTTCTCAACACCTGTTTTCACTTTTTTAATATGGGGTATTGTGTGTAGATTGATGATATAAAAAAATGAATTTAATCCATTTTAGAATGAGGCTGTAACGTAACAAAATGTGGAAAAAGTGAAAGGGTCTGAATATTTTCTGAATGCACTGTATATTGTGAGTCTAGTTTATTTTGTTCGTCAGCAAATTAGTCTATACAGATTTTGTGTTCTCTGTTCAAAAGCAGAGCGAAATTTTCACTTGAGTGTGCTATCATGGTCAATGAAATATGGTAAGATTTGATGGGATGTTCCCCCTAGAGACTTTGGATTCAATCCAAAATAGGAGCATGCAATGACATGTCAAAGAATTATACATTTTAGAACATGGAGCCAATAGATCTTTACTGAAATTATCTCCTTTTTTCAGAATAGCCATATATTATCTTCATAACTATATTCTCTTATTTCCCCAGGAACTCCATTTATAAAATGCCCTCCCCTTCTCTCTTTCTCCATACCCTCTGATCAATTGGACCTTAGTGCAATAAGTTATATCTATTCATACCTTTAGCAGTGCGTCTCTTCTTCCCTTCTGAGTTGCAGTCCCTTCCCCACTTTCATTTTTAATTATATTAGGAACATTATGCTCTTATTTCTGTTGTACTGTACACTAAGAACTCTCCCTCGTCCTATCGCATGCCAGTGCTTCTCTTATATTGCATAGTTAGCACCATTTGCAGTCTGGGACTATTGTTTTTTCTAAAGCAAAATGGCAATCTTCCCTTTTTCTCCACCTGCTGTATTGTTGCTCACTGATTTTGTCCCTTTGAAGGTCTTTTTCGTCATCCCGACATGCTCATGCCATAATGAAAAATGGTGTGCATTGCAATGCATACAATTTGGAGACATTGTAACTGTAATTAAAATTGTTTAGCTGCTTCCTGTGTGGGACCTTATTGAGAGCCACTGGAAAATCTCAAAACAAATGTCCATTGGTTATCCTTCATCTACTCTACTAGATCCAACCCTAAAGAACTCTAACAGGTTAGTCAAATTTATCTATGTTGAATTTGCGAAGTCATATGTTGAAATCAATGTTGAATTTGCTAAGTCATATTAATGTGAGTCTCTGCATATTTTTGGGGACACAAATTCTAAGCAAGGGGTGAAAGATGATGTGGCAGTATACTAGAATGCAAAGTTGATATGATTAGAGATAATGATCTTAATGAATGGCAAAACAGACTCTGGGGACAAGCGCCCACTGCCACTCCTAAATTCATGCAATTGCTTTATTTTTTTAAAAGCCTTGACATTATATCCTTTAATACAGATTTTGGCATTTTTTTCTCCCATCAATGTTGGGCAAACAGATGAATAGTTTCCCATTTTCTTGATAATTTCTAGGTTAAATAGTAACTTTACAGTTGCCACCCTCATCCGCATGAACCATTCTCAAATTTACAACATTTTAGAACATTACCAGAGCATCTACTATTGCTATAATCACCTCTTTCAAAAATTTGGGAATACATTATCAGGTTCTTGGGATTTATTGGTGTTCAGACTCTAACTTTTCTAGTTCAGTTCAGTTTAGTTTGTCACGTGTACCGAGGTACAGTGAAAATATTTTTCTTGTGTGCTAACTAGTCAGCAGAAAGACAAAGTGTTATGGCAGGGAATTGGAGCTGGAATCCACGGGGTATGAGATGGAGGCGCAGGCAAGCCCCGAGGAAGCAGATGTGGGTGTGGTATCGAGTCTGGGTGAGGATGTGGTCGTAGAGTTAGAAGAAGGGTCTCGACCCGAAACGTCGCCTATCTCCTTCACTCCTTAGATGCTGCTGCACCCGCTGAGTTTCTCCAGCCTTTTGTGTAACCCCCCCAGCAGAAAGATAATACATGATTACAATCAATGCATGTACAGTGTATAGATACATGCAGAGATGCCAACCCTAAATTTAGTTCACAGTAACATTCAACCCATTTGTCCGTAACAAATGGGGTTAAATGCATTTCTCTCCGTAACGTACTCACTTGGGGTTGTTGCCGGCGGCTATGCGCCTGCGCACTGGTGCAGATCAGCGGGCTGCCGGCGGGCGGGTGCGGCACATGCGCACTTGGCAAGGTTGCCGGCGGGTCTGCGCCTGCGCACTGGGTGGGGGTGGGGGGGGAGGCCCGGCCGGCTGGCGGCAAGAAAGTGCCGCTGATCGCGCGGGCCGGCGCCGCCCGGGCTCTGGGCCTGGCGTGGCTCGAAATGGCGCCAGGCCCGGCAACCCTCCCCCACTGCGCACGCGCGGCCACTGGGGCCCGGCAACCCTCCCCCACTGCGCACGCGCGGCCACTGGGGCCCGGCAACCCTCCCCAACTGCGCACGCGCGGACACTAGGGCCCGGCAAAGTGCCGCTGATCGCGCGGGCCGGCAAACCGGGGGCACATGGCGCCGGCGTTCACCACGGGAGGAACACCGGCGCGGCGGTGTTCCGTAACAGCATGTTTGGCTGCCGGAACACCGTAAAAAGGTTATTTCGCCGGGACAAAATACGGCGAATCCGGGACACTTGGCATCTCTGTACATGATAAGGGATTAACGTTTAGTGCAAGGTAAAGCCAGCAAAGTCCGGTCAAGATTAATCTGAGGGACATCCAAGATGTTTTTCTTTACCCATACTTATTGCATTTATATTCCACATTTACACTGGCTCTTTGGTTCTCTTTATTAAGTTTTTTGGGTTGTTTGCTCTGAAGGCAGACAAAGTATTACTTTGATTTCACGTTTAAGAAAGAACTGCAGACGCTGGAAAAATTGAAGGTAGAAAAAAATGCTGGAGAAAATCAGCGGGTGAGGCAACATCTATGCAGAGAAGGAATAGGCAACGTTTTAGGTCGAGACCCTCCTTCAGACTGATCTCAATGTACATTTCACTGTATATTTGCCCATGCTCATCTTTCTACATACCCAGCAAATATCATACAACTTGTTTTGTGTTCTTTGCAACTTTAATCACTTTTTTGTTCTTTATCTATTTCTTGATAAATTTTAAAGCTACCAATCTCGTGCTTATTGCTTTTGCTGATAACTTTAGAAGTCTTGTTTAAATAAAGTATAAATCATATGGTGAATGTAGGGAAGAAATGGGAATAATGCCTTGGGAATGTTAGGTTTTGCCAGTTTGTAACTACATGCAACTTTCCAAGCAGCTGTCTACAGGTTTTCTGCCTCCCATCTGAATGCAGAAATCATGATCTTTCTGGTTGTGCTTTGTGCTTTCTCAGTTATACCCGCTCCTTGGAATTGCTATAGATTCCAACAGTAAAGCAGAAGTCTGCAGTAATTCTCAATGGAGAAATCACATTTTGGTTAGACCAGATGTGAGATCCACAAGTCCAATGTCTGAAATGGCATTTTTTTTTACAAGGAATAAAGGGAAAATAAGGCAAGTTGGTTGGTTTAATATGTTTTATTATTTCAAAGTGCTTAGTAATGCTTTTATATTAAAAGTTGATTCTAATATGTTTTTTCAATTGTTAATCTCATTTCAAATAATTTTTCTGAAAATGCTTTCAAATCTCAAGAATATTCAGAAACACAGATAACATTGAGAGGTGCCTATGAGCATCTGGCTTTGCTATCTAATGAGCATCAAAGAGAATTGTATGGATGACATTTGTTCTGGGTCATCCACATGCCCCATTTACATCATCAAAGGCTTGTGCATTATGCAAGATCTCACGTATTTAATTCTAGACCAGGTAAATACATCGGAAATGGGAGCATATGCGTTGGGCTGAACACCTCTTCCATTCAGTCCACCTTGCCCCACATGATCTCCCGGTTGCTAAACACATTAACTCCCTCTCCCATTCCCATACTGACCTTTCTATCCTGGGCCCCCTCCACTGTCAGAGGCCCAATACAAATTGGAGGAACAGCACCTCATATTTCACTTGGGCAGCTTACAATCCAGCGGTATGAATATTGATTTCTCTAACTTCAAGTAACCCTTGCTTTCCTTCTCTCTCCATCCTTTCCCCATCCCGACCAGTTTGACTGTCCTCGTGATTAAATTTTATCTTTATACATCCCGCTGTCATCTTCCCACAGCTAACAATGATCTGTTCTACATTTTTCTTGAACGTCATCCCCTTTGATCTCCCATTTTCACACCTTACCCTTCCATATCTTTGTGTCTCCTTCTCCCGACTCAGCCTGAAAAAGGGTCTCGACTGTTACATTGGAACAGGACACCAAAATGTTACATTGGAACAGGACACCGATGTTGGGGGAGTCCAGAACCAGGGGCCACAGTTTAAGAATAAGGGGTAAGCCATTTAGAATGGAGATGAGGAAACACTTTTTCACACAGTTGTGTCTGTGGAATTCTCTGCCTCAGAGGGCAGTGGAGGACAGTTCTCTGGATACTTTCAAGAGAGAGCTAGATAGGGCTCTTAAAGACAGCAAGGCAGGAATGGGGTACTGATTGGGGATGATCAGCCATAATCATATTGAATGACGGTGCTGGCTCGTTTGGGCCGAATGGCCTACTCCTGCACCTAATGTCTATTGGAATGTACCTTTACAAAATTATACATAGATTTCAAGTTAATAGGTACCTGAAAATATTGTTGCCATGTTAGGTTACAGGAAGATCTACAATGGTACAATGTTAGCTTACAGAAAGATCTGCAATTAGGTTCAATAGCTTATTTGCGGAAAAGGAGCATGAATGTGAAATATTTGAATATATTACGAAGAACAGAATAAATAGGAAAAACATAAAAAGGAGATAGTTCCTGGTAAAATGTAACACGAGTATTATTTGTTACTTTTAAACATATGGAAATCTGAAGGCAAATTTAAAAAAAATAAAAAGGATTTTTCTTGTTGACTGCATATGAACACAGTTCAAAGCCATAGAATCATTAACTATTCTGAATGTTCTACCATTGAATTGAATAGCCCTTGATTCCTTTGTTCAATCTCAAGTATCAATTTCAAGTACAAACATTTGATTGCAAATATCATCACATTGAGCTCCAGATTTCCAAAAATCTGCTTCTTGGTATTACTGTTAAATAGCCAATCTCTAATCTTAAGGTCATCCCCATTCAACATATCCACTAAAGAAAACATTTTCTCCAGATTTAACCCATCTAGCCTTTCTGTGATTTTAAGCATCTCAATCGGATCACATCTTATCTGTCTATATACAAATGAAATGTATTCCCAATTTAACCCTATGCACACGGCTGTTCAAATGTTAGATAGCCGTGCCTCTTTCAAAGCTGATAGCTCATTATAAACATAAGATGTAAACTAAATGAAGTGCTCCAGATTGATTCCAAGGTGCTATATAGCTGAAACGTGATTCCCTCATTTTGAACACCAACCTCTGGAGGAAAAAAGGTTAATTTGCCCATTAGCCCCCATGATTGCTTACATTTATGTTCTCGATTTAATTGATTTGTGCACCAAAATCACATTGCTTATCCACTGTTTCTGGAGTCCTGCCCATTGAACATACCAATTTGTCTTCTGGGGATCCAACCTCACATATATTTACATTGCGTGCCATCTGCTGTTGTTCTGCCTACACTTTTAATCTGCCTATAACTAACACTCTGTAGTTGCCCACACCATCCACCATTCTGTGTCTGTTAAATTAATCTCACCTGGAAACTTCACATTTAAAATTCATTTGTAGGTCACATTTCTAAGTCACATCTCATTTGTAGCTCACGTCTCAAGAGATGTTCTCTTTCACACAGTGCAAGTATACCCATGGAATGAGTAGTTAAGGGGTTCCAGAATCATGGTCTCATGATGAAGGAAAGCCATGCATTTCCAAATCAAGATTGGTTTCTTGAGGAGAAAAATGGATATGATAAAGCTCCTGTGTATTTGGAGGTGCTGTAAAAAAAAAAAACAAGCAAATTGCAGGCATTGCAGCCAAAATATGTAAATGATAGAGGGAGTGAATATTAGGAATGGTGAATGAACTGAAGATCTACCATGTAAACACCAAATGCTGGAGTAACTCAGCGGGACAGGCAGCATCTCTGGAGAGAAGGAATGGGTGACATTTTAAGTCGAGACCCTTCTTCAAACTGATCAACCTGATCTACCAGTCAGTTCTTCAAGTTCAATTTCTGATCAACAGTGATTTCCAGTACATAACTGGGGACTCTGTAAAGTCAATGTTCCTAAATGCCACTGCTGACCAGAAATTGTACTTGAAAAACAAATACTGAAAGGTTGTCTGTCCTGTGACAAGGGTTGAGCCCGGACTCTCGAAGACCCATCCCACCTCTGTGAAGACTTAAAATCGGAGTGAAATGGAATACCTTCTATTTATCTCACTTGCTCTTGCTGATAATTTCAGAGTTATGACTATTACTTGCTATTCAACAGCTCATGTCTGCTTGTTGTGAATTGTGCGACATGCAGGCACAGTGGTCAGCAGTAGATTTGCTGACTTACAGCGCCGGAGACCCGGGTTCCATCCTGACCACAGGTGCTGTCTGATTACGATACAACTTTATTTATCCCAGGAGGGAAAATGATCTGCCAACAGTCATAAAAACAAAAAAATACATGAAACATAAAATTAAAGTGACCAGTGGAAAGGCTTGGGGGATATGCAAAGATTGTGGAGGAGGAGTGTGTCAATCTCAATCTACCCCATGACACAAGGGGGGAGGAGTTGTACAGTTTGATAGCCACAGGGAAGAAGGATCTCTTGTGGCGTTCTGTCCTGCATCTTGGTGTTACCAGTCTGTTGCTGAAAGTGCTCCTCGGGTTGTCATGGAAGGGGGTGAGCCGTATTGTCCAGGATGCTCTGCAATTTGAGGAGCAACCTCCCCTTCAAGACCACCTCCCATGAATCCAAATCCGCCCCTAGTACGGAGCCAGCCTTCCCGATGAGTGTGTTAATCCTATTGCCGTCTGCAGCCTTCGCCCTGTTGCCCCAGCACACGGCAGCAAAGAAGGTGACACTGCAGGGCTCTCGCTTAACTTTATTTCTGTTTCCAATCGGGCAACCGAGGCAGCTTTTTAGGTTGTCAAATGACCCTTTAGGTGGTCATTTAAGACAGCTTGCATAACGCATGCGATAATGTGCTCGGACAAAGTGCGTAATTACCAGTCAAAATTATGCTCAATGAAGCATTCACATATTATTTCTGCTTCAAATAAAGTCACAAACTAAACATATTCACCAATCAAGACATGATATATACCATAATGACATGCAGCAAAATTATAATACAGTATCGCAACTCTTTTTACACGTAGCAATGAATGCAATTTCTATTATTTCTTTCCACTTCCAAACAAAAATGTGGTTGGATTATTCAGCATATGATCAACCTCGGTAAGACCAAGCGCAGGCTTGACGATCGCTTCGCACAACACCTCCACTCAGTTCGTAATAACCAACCTGATCTCTCGGTGGCTCAGCACTTCAACTCCCCCTCCCATTCCGAATCGGACCTTTCTGGCCTGGGCCTTCTCCATGGCCAGAGTGAGGCCCACCCAAATTGGAGGAACAGCACCTCATATTTTGCTTGGGTAGTTTACACCCCAGTGGTATGAACAATGACTTCTCCAATTTCAGGTCGTCCTTGCCTTCTCCCTCCTTCCCCTCCCATTCCCAGCTCTCCCACAGCCTACTGTCTCCGCCTCTTCCTTTCTTTTTCCCGCCCCCATCCCCGGACTTCAGTCTGAAGAAGGGTCTCGACCCGAAACGTTGCCTATTCCTTCGCTCCATAGATGTTGCCTCACCCGCTGGTTTTCTCCAGCTTTTTTGTCTACCACCCAATCGCACAAGTTCTGTTATCCCTGTCTCCTCACCCGCTCCCTATACATTAGGGGCAATTTTACAGAGACAAGTTAACCTACAAAACCAATGCGTCTTTGGGATGTGGGAGGAAACCCACACACTTGCAGGAAGCAAGCAGGTAAGGTCATCTCCAACCCCTCTCACCCTGGCCACAAACACTTTGAATCACTTCCCTCTGGAAGGTGACCAGACTGTCAAAGCCACCACAGCCAGGCATAAAGCCAGCTTTTTTTCCCATGAGCAGTAGCTCTATTCAATAACCAAAAGCCTGTAGCCTCCTTTTGCTCTGTTTTTTAAAAAATTTCATTCACATGCTTAAACTATAATGTTTTATTAATGTTTAATATTTTACGTGTTATTCTTAATTATTACTGTATGGCTTGTTGTTACTTGCAAGCAGAGCACCAAGGCAAATTCCTTGTATGTGTACATACTTGGCCAAGAAACTTATTTCATTTTGCAAGCTCTTCTTATTAAGAAGTTTTTTTATTTCAGTGACTTTGTCTTCTGTTTTGTTGCAGTCTGTAAGCAGTGTTGCTGTGCTAATTTGTTAGGTCCCGGAGCTGTCAAACGGGCGTCATTTTAGGTTTTGTTTGGGGGTCAAGCAAGTTTATAGCCTATCACTACATCCCTATGTATAGCTATTACAAATAAAACATATAATACTTAATTTACCATGAAATATTTTACCATGAAATATAATTATCAAGCAAGTAAAGAAAAAGTCAGTAATCATGTATTTTTACAGAGGTGGCGGCCCGGCACCAACTCGCCATGACTCTCCCGCAGCTCTGGGCCTTCACACACCCACTCACACAATCACACACACACTCACTCACACCCACCCACTCACGAAAAAACAGACAGATTGTAGGCAGAGGCTGCAATCATACGGCGCCCCTGGTGGTCTTCATGACTGCTTCAATTACTCTGCATGAATTAATGCCTTTATCATAAAAATATGAATTTTTAAGGACTTCCAAGGATCTATGATAAATCCAAGGACTTTAAAGGCCTTGAAAAACATAGTTTCAAATTCCAGGACTTTCACGGACCGTACGAGCCATGTTCTCTATTCTTCTTCCTTTGCGCTTGGTATGGTTCTGGCTAGTGGAGTGTTCTCTCTTTAATTTCAGTTTTACCAGTACTTGATGTAAAATTCTCTCAATCAAATGCATCCTTGTTGTCAAGGGCAATTATCTTATACTTCACTTTAGAGATACAGCGCGGCCCTTCGGCCCATTGAATCCGTGCCAACCAGTGATCACCCCATACACCAGCACCATCCTGCACACTAGGGACAATTTACAATTTTACCAAAGCCAATTAACCTACAACCCTGTACGTCTTTGGAGTGTTGGAGGAAACCAGAGCCCCTGGAGAAAACCCAAGCAGTAACAGGGAGCACATACAAACTCTGTACAGACAGCACCCATAGTCAGGATCAAACGCGAGTCTCTGGTGTTCTAAGGCAGCAACTCCACCACTGTGCCGCCCACTTTGCCACTGTGCTGCATGCATTCACTCACTCAGATTTTTAGGTAATCAGCTATACACCTCTATTACATAGCCATTGCTATGTAATAGAGGTTAAACTACCCAGATGGCACTAAGCAAAGCACAACCCTTTATTTACTAATCAAATCTTGCACCTACTAATCAGTTACCAAAATGTAATATTCTTTTTTACATAGCAACAGTTCATAGGAGGCTGCGGGATCAGTGAGAATGCCATCAATAAACTGCCTGAACAGCTAATTGCATTGAAGAATTATTTACCAGCAAACCGGTAAATAGAAAGTTTGAATATTTTTTTCCAAATTAGCGGGTGAAGTAAAAAGTGGAACACACTTACTGTAGATAGTTGAAATAGATTGATTTTTTTTTAAAGTGCTTTAAAAAAAAATCTTGTTTTTAAAACCGAAGGATTTATAATCCAAGCATAGACAATTATCTTTTTAGGGCAGAAAGATTGCTAAAAGCAAGTATAATTTTGTATATAATTTAAACCTCCTTTGTACTCAATGTAATGAAGTATAAATGGTACAATTATCAACATGAAAGCCTAGTAAATGTATCATCAAATATTACAGTAATTTACTTTTAAAGAGTTATTTTTATTGTGCTTTTAAGAGGCAGAATAAAACAAAAAAGGATTGGGAGATTCAATACTTCCCAATCAACTTTGGACTATTGGTTTAAATCTCAACAAAATAGTAAGGAAAATATTCCAATAATGATAACTCTGAAAATCCTAAGTATAATGTGGCTTTTACCATAAATCTAGTCCTTGGTCACCAAGAATTAAAGCATAACCTTTCTAAAACACATTCCATTAAGGTATATGGTTAAGTAAAAAAAAAAATTGACACAATTTATTCTTAAATTGGTGCGTGTTGCAACAATGTGCAGGGAATCTATTTGACATCAATCGTTCTGCTGTTGTGCAACGATGGATTATTTCACCTCTTGGGCAATGCAACAGTGAGGAGATGCATGGCGATTTATATTAGCCAGTATTTTGTTATATTTGAGTCTTTTCCCCAGAGTGGATGAAATCAAGTACCAGAAGGCATAGATTTAAGATGAAAGGGAAACGATTGCAGGTAGGTGGGACTAGTGTTGATGGTCGTCATGGGTAAGTTGGTCCGAAGGGCCTGTATCCATGCTGTCTGATGCTAACCAAACAACATTGGATGCAAAAGGTGGAAAACATTACCAATTTCAAAAAGCTGTTTAATTACCTGCAAGCTTTCAGTTACTTGATGAAAATACATGCACTTTATCTATGTTTTTTTAATACCTAATTTGCATTTCATATCTGACAAACAGAATATTCCACTTAATAGAATGTGGGTGTTTGAATAGTCTGAGTTTGCAAGCCTTGATTGATGTGAGAACCTAAGTAGAAGAGTTTTAAGAAACTATGCACGAGGAAAATGTATTGTAAAAATTGCTCTTCCATCTCTGCAAAATTAGTTTCTTTGTATTGTCTTGTGAAGATATCACCAAATAGGTCTGCAGTATTAAAATGAAAGGAGTTCCTGTTCTCAAATCTATGCTTTACATAATAGTGACGGAGAAAATAATAATGCGTGCAAACTGCACAATACTTGTAGCACACACAAGATACAAACTGTACAGATGCAAGATAAAAATTAGTTACCAATAAAGATTAAATTATTCTGGGATTTTTTTCCTGAAATGTTGAGATGGAAACAAATCCATTCACCATATTCAAGTGGAAGGAGACTGGAAAGCATGCTTCATGCAAAGATATTTACAAGGTATGTTTGAACAGACTTTTAAGCTGTATTCTAAAGGATTATTAATAAAAATGGAAAAAAGAACATTGTAATTTACAGACTCAGAATGCAGAAACTTTTCAGTTAATTATAGTTGGTTTACTTTCCAGTAGTATTCGTTTGGATAAATGCTATTATATCCTGAAACGCTATCACAAAATTGCATATTTAACAGATATAGTGGCAGTAATGAATGCTTATCTTATGTAGAGACATTTCCATTTAAATAGGAATGCTCAAATATTTTGTTGTAATAAGCAGATTACAATGTCATTAGCCAGGAGTGTAAATTGGGATCAGTTGTTATTGGGTAAGTCCACAGAGAACATGTAATGTCATTTAAAGGCCAGCTGATCAAAGTGCAGGATCGGCATGTTCCAGTAGGGAGGAGGGATGAGGAGCAAGGTAAAGGAACCGTGGAAGGCCAAGGGGCAGGCACGTGCCGTGAGTAATTACTCAGGGTAGGCAGACAGCCGGCTTTAAAAAAAAATCTTAAACCGCGCATGTGCAGATTGTTCTCTTCGTAAAAAATAAAAAATAAGAAACAATTCAATTTTCCCAAGGCTTCTCAATCTCCTTCATTTTTTAATTACTGAATGGGTGGGGGACGGAGGATGAAGGCAGGTGGAGAGGTGGTGGGAAAAACGGGAGCACACCGGGATGTTGAATCAGTTGTCATCTTATTGAATGACAATACTAATTCAAGGGTCCATTTGGAGGGAGTGTTTCATTCACAGCGTGTGGAGAGTCTGTGCCAGGGGTTAAAGATGCGGGGAGTCAAAGTCAAATTATCCTTTATTGTCATTCAGACTTTCCGGTCTGAACAAAATTTCATTGCGTTCAGGAGTGGGCAGGGTGGGCAGGAGTGGCATTGAGGGCAGGTGTGTTGAGAAGGAGTGGGTCAGAGATCATATCAGTAACTCACTCACCACTGCCGCAGCGCTCCAGGCACGGACAGCAGAACTGGCCACCACTTCCGGGGATAGAAGCAACTCGGGTGCAAGCGGCCGCCGGAACCCGACAGCAGAACCGGCTGCCACTTCAGCGTCTTCTGCCGGCCTGCTGACCTCTGGCAGTGCTCTTCGTCTGAACATCTCTCACCTGCAGCTCGCCGGCTTCGCTCATGTCAACCGCATCCCGCAAATCCTTAAATTCCCACAGCCAAGTAACCTCAACTGGTCCCGTGAACGCGCTGTTGGAATTTAAAGATTTGCGGGAAGCCGGCTGGTGAGAGATGTTCAGATGGAGAGCACAGCCAGAGGTGAGTGGGGACCAGCTGAAGTGGCAGCCGGTTCTGCTGTCAGGTCCCAGAGGCCGCTCAAAGTCAGTCACCCGAGCTGCTTCCTTCCTCGGAAGTGGCGGCCAGTTCTGCTGTCCGTGCTCGGAGCGCTGTGGCAGCCACCCAAGCTAAATCACTCCCCGGCCACAATAAAACCATATAGCAATTACAGCACGGAAACAGGCCATCTCGGCCCTTTTAGTCCATGCCGAGCACTTACTCTCACCTCGTCCCATTTCCCTGCACTCAGACCGGAGCGTGACAAGTGGGTTACTGACCCCCATACCCTCCTTCACAACGCTAGACTCCCCAAACACTGTGAACGGAGCTCTCCCCCCACCACGGGAAATACAGTATTTATAAAAATTAAGCACCAAGAAATGCACTTACCATGTTATTGGTACATTAAGTCCATTCTTTACTCTTTGTTTCCTGAGATACTATTAAAATAATGGCAATCCATATTTGAAAATTCCGCCAAGAAACCTTGCGCTGCGCATGCGCAGTAGGCTGCTGCGCCTGCGCAGTGCTGCAAAGGCAGAATTTCTGCTGCCTTCAACTCCCCTTGAAACTGACGGCACGTGGGCTGCAGAGAGCTTCCCGTGTTACAAGCGCTGCGGATGAAAGGCACGGAAAATTATGCCTACCTAGGAGATCGATCTCTTAGATAGGCATCATTCTCCCATGCCTTTACTATTTATATTTAATAATTGCCATTTCATAATTTTAGTCAGGGTAGGCAGTGCCTACCTTGCCTATCCTGACGGCACGTGCCTGCCAAGGGGATTGGTCAGGAAGAAAAAGGAAGTGTATGTTGGGTGTAAGAAGGTGGCATCAGACGGGGCTTATGAGGAATATAAAATGAGTAGGAAAGAACTCAAGCAGACAATTAAAAGGGTCAGAAAGGGCCATGAAATGCCATTGGTAAATCCGAGTAAGGAAAATCCCAAAACTTTTTATACGCATGTTAAAAATGAAACACGGAGAAGGTAGGACCGCTCAAATGTAAAGGGGGGATTCTATGCTTGGTCAGAGGATATAGGTGAGGGACTAAAGAAATACTTTGCATCTGTATTCACATAGGAGAAGGACTTGAAGGACAGTGAGGTCAATGTGGAAAATACAAATATATGAGGGGAGTTTGAGATTCAGGAGGTGTTGGTGCTGAGGCTCGAAGAACATTAAGGTGGGTACGCCAGGGCCTTACAGGAATTATCCCAGGTTATTGAAGGAGACAAGAGAGGTGATTGTGGGGCCTTGAAGAGGATCTTTGCTTTTCTAGGCACAGGCGAGGTCCCGGAGGACTGGAGTGTGGCCAATATTGTGCTTTTGCTTAAGAAAAGTAGAGAGAACCAAGGGATCTATAGGTCTGTGAGCATCATGTCGGTGATAGGGAAACTACTGGAGAGAATTTGTTGAGATTGAATATACTCCTATTTGGAAGAGAATGGGCTAATTAAGGATAGGCAGCATGACTTTGTTGTGTCTCACTAACTAGATTGAGCTTTCTGAGGAGGTGACAAAGGAGATTGTTGAAGGTAGGGGCGGTGAATTTTATATACATGGATTTTAGTAAAGCTTTTGATAAAGTCCCTCATGGTAGACCTAACCAGAAGATTAAGATGTATGGGATTCATGATGACTTGATCATACGGATTCGGAACTGGCTTAGTCATAGAAGACTAAGTGGTGGAGAGAAGATATTCTGGCTGGAGGTCTGTGACCAGTGGAAATCTGCAGGGATCCATGCTGGGACCTCTGCTGTTTACGATATATATAAATGACCTAGACGTAAATGTTAATGGGTTGGTGAGTAGGTTTGCTGACGAGGAAGTTGGAGGAGTTACAGATAGTGAGGAAAGCTGTCAAAAGATAAAGAGGATATAGATGAGCGGAGAAATGACAGATGGAGTTTAACTTGAGGTGTTGCACTGTGGGAGGTTGAACGCAAGGAGAGTGTATACATTTAATGGCAATACCTTGAACAGCATTGATTGCAGAGGGCTCTTGGAGCCCCAGTTCATAGCTCACTGAAGGTGGCAGCACAAATAGATTGTGTGGTAAAGAAGCTATGGTGTGTTTGCCTTCATTGCGAGGCGCATTGAGTACAAGAATCAGAAAGTCATGATGCAGCTCTGTAGAATTTTGATTAGGCCGCATTTTGGAATATCGCGTGCAGTTCTAGTTGCACCATTACAGAAAAGATGTGGAAGCTTTGGAGTGGGTGCAGAGGAGGTGTTGTCTGCCTTAGAGGGTTTCTGCCACAGAAAGAGGCTGGAAAGACTTGGATTGTTTTCTGTGGAATATCGGAGGTTGAGGGGAGACTCGATAGACGTATATAAAATTATGAGAGGCATAGATAGGGTAGATAGTCAGAACCTTTTTCGCAGGGTGAAAATGTCCAACGCTGGAGGACATAACTATAAGGTGAGAGGGGAAATGTTTAATGGGAATATGCAGGGCGTTGTTTATTTTTACACAGTGTGGTGGGGGACTAGAACGCATTGCAAGGGGTGGATGCAGATACTATGGTAGCGTTTAAGAGACTTTTGGATAGGCACCTGAAAATATAAGCAATATGGAACATGTGCAGGCAGATAGGATCAGTTCAGCTAGGCATCATGTTCGGCACAAATATTATGGGGCGAAGGGCCCCGTTCCTGAGCTGTTCTATTTACGGAAAATATAGCAATTTTATGTTTTGTAAATTTACTAAATGATAGTACAAATTTCTGGCATTTAACCATATAACAATTACAGCACGGAAACAGGCCCTCTCGGCCCTTCCAGTCCGTGCCGAAAAATGTATTGAAAATAAATTTCCCTTACCCAAAGCTGGATATCCCAAGTAGAATCTGTCTGCTCCCAGCCATCCAAGAAATAAAGAAAGAGCCACAGCCACTTTATATGAATAACCAGTCCTTAAAGGAAAAAAAAAATGAAAATCACTGTACCTATGCGAAGAATGTTACCTTAAATCATGCTTTATGTTTAGCGATATATCATCGAAACAGGTCTTGGCCCACCAGGTGCACGCTGTCCATCGATTACCTGTTCACTGTAGTTCTATGTTATCCCACTTTCTCATTCATACCCTGCATCTGAGGGGCAATTTTACAATGACCAATTAACCTACAAACATGTACATCTTTGGGATGTGGGAGGAAACTGGAGCACCAGGAGTAAACTCTCCTGGTCACAGAGAGAACATGTAAACTCCACACAGACAGCACCCGAGGTCAGGATCGAACCCAAGTTCCTGGTGCTGTGAGGCAGCAGCTCTACCAGCTGCATCATGGCCACCCATAACCAAGGGGTTATTTGCCATCCAAGCTCATCACCACACTCGCGGGACTTGGAGTCAGCATCCTCCCTGCAAATGGATCCTCGACTTCCTAACCAACAGACCCCAATCATTGATATGGGCCAGATTATCCTCTGTGATAATCCTCAACACTGTTGCTCTGCAAGGATGTGTTCTCAGCACCCTTCTTTATTCCTTGTACACCCACGACTGTGCAGTCATGTACAAATCTAAATCAATTTACAAATTCGCAGACGACACCACCATTGCAGGCCGGATATCAAATAATGATGAGACAGAGTACAGGAAGGAGATCGAGAACCTTGTGTCCTGGTGTCGCGACAACAACCTTTCTCTCACTGTCAGCAAGACAAAAGAGGTAGTGATTAACTTCAGGAAGCGAAGCAGTAGGGGTCAAGGAAAGAGCGTTCACGTTGCGGCCCTGTTTTCACCAATCTTTCCACCACCACACACAAGAAGACATAGACACCATTGTATTGCAGGATGCTGAGAAGTGCGTTCAGCTCTGGTTGAACAACTTCTAATCTTGTGTGTGGACTCGATAAGAAGAAGAAACAAGGCAGTACACATACTCCAGTTTGCATTGACAGCGCCCAAGTAGGTCGGCTCGCTTGCTCCAGGACTGGCTGTAGCGCCCAGGCCGCCTGCGTGCCCCGGGACTGGCTGCAGTTCCCAGGTCGCGAAAACTAATTGAATTTTAAAAAAAGGCTGTCGGCCGGATGATTTCAGGTTATGGGCCAGATCCGGCCCGTGGGCCGTATGTTACTGACCCCTGACCTAGCTGTCAGGCATCATTGTGTCTCCCCCATGTTTTAAAAGCAATTTCCACCCCTGCACGCAACCAAAGCTTTTCACTGTATCTCAGTACACATGACAATAAACTAATACTGAAATCTAGAAATGATCTCTGGTATGTACTAATTTTTAACACTAATGGCCCTGTCTCACTGTGCGAGTTGACCCACGAGGTACCCCGAGTGACAGACTCGTGGCTGTGCACGAGACTGCAAGTTTATGATCAAGTGTGTAATACGAGTTCCCACGGGATAAGTCATTGCTGCGATCGTTCCTAGGTTCCTCCTCCCGAAGTTAGCTAAGTTCCTCTCCCCGTTCTCTTGAGCCAACCGGTGAATGAAGGTATGTTTTAATAAAAGCAACAACAATGTCTAAAATTAATCTCCATCCTGTGGTTTTGAGTTATTTCAGCGCGGGCACGGCATCTATTGATTATGACCTACAATGGGAAAATGGCAATCCTCCAGTAACACAAGCATTTCTTGTTGTTTTATGTTTTTATATACTTTTTGCAATGGATCTCTATTTTAAATATTTTAAAAAAGGAAGCAGCCCGGGTGGGGATGACATTGAGCGGCCACGCGGAGACCCGACAGCAGACAGAGACACACCACACACACTACACACACACACACACACACAGAGAGAGATACACACAGACAGCAGCTGGCCTCACTATCAGAGGAATGAAGCAGCTTCGGGTGACTTTGAGCGGCCACCGGGGACCCCGAAGCAGGACACCACACACATTTACTCACAGCTAGCAGAGAGGGAGAGAGAGAGAGAGAGGACACACACACACACACACACACACACCACAACTCACAGAGAGAGATACTCACAGACAGCAGCTGGCACCCATTCAGAGGAATGAAGCAGCTCGGGTGACTTTGAGCGGCCACCGGGACCCGACAGCAGACACACACACAGATACACACAGATAGAAATCTGAGAGGGTAGTCGAAGAGAAAGACGTGGCCCGAGAGACAACACATAAAAACATACCGCAGAGTGAGTCATCCACCACGCGACAGCAGCTGGCTCCACACCAACTATCTCCGCCAGGAATGAGGCAGACGTCCTCCCGCGCGAATCAGGCAGCATTATCTGTGGCGCCAGACAATTGTGATTTGGCAAAAATCGGGAGGACACCTTCGATTACGAAGAGAGCGATTCTACCACACACTTTTTCTCCCACACGTCGCTGCACTGACCACTGAGTTAATCCGGCACTTTGTGGTGCTATCTCTGTGCCCTACATAAACACCAGCATCTGCAGTATTTGTTTCTACTTAGGACAGTTAGATGTGGTGGTTAGAGAACGATTGGTGATAGGGAAAAAGCTGCAACTATCTGTTCTCTTGGCCATAAACACGAAGCACTCAGGGGGGTCAGGCAGCTTCCGTG